>MWMN01000007.1:463971-479708 GCA_002968875.1 Cordyceps cicadae | reverse complement strand
CCACGGTCTGGTCGCCGCAGCCGAAGCCGACGTCGAGGACGGCGATCGCCCGGCGCGCCCGGCGCTCCCTCGTGGCGGCGGTCGTCGGTGGCGGCCGGGAGCAGGTCGGCCTCGCGCAGGACCTCGCGGAGCAGCGCGGCGCAGGCCTGGTCCAGGTGCTGGATCCTGTCCCCGCGGGGGGTGCGCCTGGCTTGTGAGCTTGAGGCGAGCTGTGGGATTTTGCGGTCGCAACGTACCAGTAGCCCAGGTTCATCCACATGGGCTGCAGGGGCACGCGGATGTTGAGCTTCCAATGGGCCAGGTCGTAGATGTCGCCGTTCCGCAGCAGGGAGACGAGGCGCGAGAGGAGAGTCAGCAGGATAGTGGCTAGACAGCCGGCGATGGCTCCGTAAAGGAAGTCATCCGAGACTCGATCGCCAATGTATTGCTGGCGCCATTGATAGAGCCGATCCATTTTCGGGTGAGTTGGATGACCGAGGTCAAGAGCGGCGTTTGCCAAGCTTGAGGCTTGAAGCTGGACGGGGTTTTACAAGTAGAGCAGAGCAGTTGTGCTGTGCCACTATAAGATAGCGCCACAGTGGCTGCAGCAGGCACAACTTTCAGCGGACGGTACCAGCAGCGACGACTTGGAAGCCACTGGCTTTATTTAAAGGAGAAAAAAAAAAAGGAAAAAAAAAAAAAAAAAAAGAAACAAAATTAAGAAAAACAGTGTTAATTCCTCTAGTGCTAGTACTCCTTCTCGTATTCTAATTTGTTCTATACTGTATGCAGTGCCGTCCTCGTAGATCATCCAGCCAATTCGCCAGGTAGAAAGAAATAAGAGAAAAAAAAAAAGGCCAATGTCGCTGATGTTCGTAAAATCCTCAAGAGGTCTTCGCATAACGACTATTCTTTCGAATCTTCTTACCAAAGCGATAGAAGATATAAGGAAACGGCATCATCGCAAGAAGCAGGAATGCCAGGAGCGTGGATGCCCACTGAAAGCCGAGCTTGTTGTACATTTGGTTTCCAAAGAGCGGAAAGGCAGTTGCGAATAAGCATCGGACAAACGCATTGGCTGCGAGGGCGCTGGCAGCATACGTAGGATACGCGTCGACCAGGAAGGTGAAGATGCCCGTATACACGAGGACGATCCTGCTCACAAGGTTAGTCCACGTTGTTCAAATGTGCGTGCCATCCCCAGCAAGTAAACATACCCGGCCCCGAAAATCGCCTCCCCAATCATGGGCGCGATCCAATGAACGTGCGGATACGACGTCCACGCAAAGATGAAGACGCCAACCGGTGCCAGCACCGCGCCGACCACGGCAGGCGGCAGACGGAACTCGGGCTCGGCCCTCCCCTTGACGCCCGTCTCCTGCTCGAGCCTGGCCACGAGGCCCATCCGGAAGCGATGCCACAGCGGATCCGTCGCGGTGGCGATGAACATGCCGACGCAGATGGGGATGAAGGACATGCCCACCTGCCAGAGGTTGAAGCCGTAGTTTGTGCTGAAGACGAGCGCGAACGCGCCGAAGAAGAGGTACAGGATTCCCAGCAGGATCGCCGACAGCAGGCAGAGGTTTAGGCACATGGGCTCAAACACCAGCAGCTGCATCGGTCGCAGCAGCGAGACGCCCACGGCGCCGACGACCGACCTCTTCCGCGTCCTCTCCGTCGGCGCCAGCCAGCGGTCGTCGCCCGTGCGCCGGCGCAGGTCCCGGGCCTTGTCCCGCAGCAGGATCGGGTGGAACGTCTCCGGCACGCAGAGCGCGACGGCGACGAGCAGGGCGCCGGTCCACGCGAGGAAGACGTAGTAGGTCCAGCGCCAGCTGGCGTTGTAGTTGATGAAGCCGCCGATGAGCGGGCCGGCGGTCGGGCCGAGGAAGGGCGCGAGCGAGAAGAGCACCATGGGCGCCTGCAGCTCGTGGCGCTGGAAGAGGTCGCCGACGGTGCCGCCGGAGACGGCGATGAAGGCGCTGCCGGAGAAGCCGCCGAAGAAGCGCGACACCAGGATGGTCTCGATGTTGGTGCCGAGGGCGCCGGGCAGGAGGAAGAGCAGGAAGACGGTCCACGCGACGAGGTAGATGGGCCGCCGGCCGTAGAACTCGCTCAGCGGACCGAACAGCATGGGGCCGAAGGCGATGCCGAGGACGAAGAGGGAGAGGCCGAGGACGGAGACGATGCGCGAGTTGCCAAACTCGCGTTCCATTTGCTGGTACGTCGACGTGTAGCCGGAGCTGATGTTGGTGCTGCGCATCGTTGTAAGCAGGACGGGAAACGTGTGTTGTCATCTCGGACCTCATTGGTGCACGTACACTGTAAAGCTCCCCGCGCAGAGGATGGATATGATGATCCATTTCCTGGCCTTGTTGAAGCTCCAGGGACACAGCGGATCGTTGGCGCCGTCATCCCAGCCTACTTCAAAGGGATCCTTTTCCTGCGAGCAGTCTGGTGCAGTGCGAGATGTCCGAGGCTGCAGTTCGTCCACGCCGTAGCCATTGTGCGATCGTATTCTGTCCAAGGACTCTGTCGATTGTTGTGTCGACTGCGATGCGCTGTTGGTTGAGACAACGTCGCTGTCTACTTCTCCGTGGCGGTGCCGAGCTTCCTCGCCGGTAGCGGCGCCGTCTGCAGCCAGTTGCTTTTCAATGTCGACGGTCATTTTCTGCTGTTTGGCTGGAAGATGTAGGAAGAGCCGGAACGAAGTTGGAGAGGCGAGTTTGGGATTTATACAGTTGAGCGAGCCCCTTTCATCTCCGAGCCGTCATCGGCCTTGACCGCCGCTTGCGGTACTGAAGTGGCGGTTTAAGAAGAGGAGGATAAATACTCGGCCTAACGAGGAAGCTTAGGAAGATGTTCAGAAGTGTCAGAAGGTCTGTTATTGCAGATCGCGTCCCGATATAACCGGTCTTTATAAACAAGATGCCAATGAGGACCGAATCAGTAACAAGAGATGAGAGTCGAAAACGTCATCAGGGCACAAGGGTACAAAGAGAAGAAAAGAGAGAGAGAAAGAAAAAAAATTACTGGCTGCTTTCCACAATATCCATTCCTTATTCCCTGTCAAAGTACACCTCCCAATACGGGCCGAATTGCCCAACATTAGTGATCTCCAGTTCGGCACTACAGCCTAAGCGCGAGGTTAATTCCCACTTTAAAGGCGGGAACCGGCCTGGCTTCTCCAGTAAAGGAAAGGAAGCTTGTTGGCCATCTCACTGATCCAATGGGAGAAAAGGGTGAGATGCGAGTCGACCCGCCGATTCGCCTTTGCCCGCCGAACATGTCGCCTTTTCGCACGTTCGGGCCGAACTGCTGATGCCGGGGGTAAGCAGGAGGCGAGCGAAGGGGCCGCGCCGATATCTTGGCTGGGCTCGGTAGAGATCGGAGATGGCGCTCATCGGAGATGTATGTCAGTAAGCACGGACTTAAAAAGGTCTGAAGAAAAGGACCTCGTCAGCAGCAGACAGAGGTCGTAGATGAATTGCGCCCGGGGATAGAGGTCAAAGGGGGGCGGAAACACCGCAACCTGTCAAGTTTATCAGGATAAAATATTGTAGCAAATATAGATAATTTGCATCTACATCTTTGCAGCCTTGTGGTTCAGGAAAAAAAAAAGTCTCAAATTTCATCCCATATGCAGGTAAATCCATCTGTGCGCACAGTTCATCCCAACTCTGTATAGATGCATTTCTAAACATCATGCAGGCAACATGCATTTCCCACCACCTAAATAAATCCTCGAATATATACGCAGTCTATATGCCAAGAAAAATAACCCTCATTTCGCTCGTTCGAATACCCAAGTTAAAATATCGTCCGCCGTATATACACGTGACGGCCATGTTACAAGTCCTTGCCCACGCCCAAACTCATCCCCTCCCACCTCCCACCTCCCACCTCGCCCACGCTCAATAATACTCTGGCAGCCCATTCTTTGCAAAGTCCGGCACGTCCGAGTCGCAGTTGAAATCCCGGGCATACGCCTTGGCCGGCAGGATGCCCGCCTTCATGCCGGCCTCGTACGACCACTGCGGCGCGCTCTCCGTCTTCCACGTCCAGTACCACCAGCCCCAGCCCTTCTCGAAGCTGTGCATCTGCGCCTCGGCAAACATCTTGAGGAACTGCTTGTAGTCGGCGCTCCACTTGCTCGGGTCCGCGTTGGCCTGCGCGCACGAGCACTGCTTGTTCTTCGTCGGACACCGCGGCGTCAGGATCGACGTCTTGGCGTCGCCCGTGTCCAGCGTGCCCTCCCACCGGTTCCCCCAGCCGACGTTGGTCAGGTGCCTGGCGCAGTCCGTGTCCGCCTGCGACCACTCGGCGAACAGCGTCGGTCCGTAGCCGGTTCTGGTGTCCATGCTTTGCTGCGTCTGCTGCGTCCACCCGGCGCAGGCGTACTGGACCTTCTTTTGGTGCGAAAAGTCAATCTGGTTCTCGTTGAAGATGACATACTGGTGGACGTCGAGGACGAGGCTGTCGTACCCCGTCATGCGGCCCTGCCAGTTCTCGAGACCCATGAACCCGTCGCCGAAAATGACGATGCCTTGGATCCCGTTCTTGCGTACCAGCTTGTAGGCGCTCTCGGTCCAGCTGATGACCTTGGAGGCATCCAGTATCACCATTCGTGGTTCGTTGGCCAGCCCGTAGTGACTGATGATGTTCTTGTAGCGGTCCTGCGCAAAGAATTTGGAGAGCCGGTCATGGACGTCCAGTGACCGCTGGGCATTGGTGTCGCCATCTGTGCCATTGAGCCAGCCAATCGCCCCCAAACGCCCGCTATGATTCCATCCATTTTGACTGCCCGGAAGCCCGTGGAGGTCAAGGTTGATGCGTAGCCCGTACTTTCGCGCCCACTCGATGCCGCGCAGCAAGTATCGCCATGAAGTGCGAAACAGGTACGGGTCTCCATCGTATGTCGTGACGGCCCAGTACGAGAACGGGATGCGCACGTGGTCCAGTCCGGCGGCCGCGATCGCCTTGAACGTGTCCTCGGTGACAAAGGTCGAATAGTGCTTTTCCAGTGTCGATGCTGCCTTGTCGCCCAGATACGTCACCAGCGTCCACTCGTCAATGATTCCCATACTTAGCGGGTAGTCGAATAACGACGGTGTGATCCACGGCTCCAGTGACAGCCACCCTCCCAAGTTCACCCCGCGCGCCGGAAGATCCGTGTACTTTCCCCAAGCCTTGTTCAATGCCGGAACCTTGTCGTTGGCCGTTGTCGAGTCGTCCCAGTTCGAGTGTAGCCCCATGACTGGCAGGTCGCCCACCATTTCATCCGTAAAGGTGACGTTGAAATCGGTCGTGGTTGCCCATGTCCAAGGGTCGAGATATGTCCCCCGCCATTTCTCCGGTATCGAGTTTCGATCCTGCCCGTCCAGCGATGACGATGACGACGTGTCGTTGCCTCCGCCTCCTACCCCCTTTTTCTTTTGGCTGACCGCCACAGCGACGGCAATGATGATGATCAATAAGACAAGGCCAATCGCGCCTATTATCAAGAGCTTCTTTTTCTTGGTCCATTTCTTCTTTGGTTGTGGCAGAAGCTCTTCTTTCTCGTAACTCTCGTCGCTCCATCCACGCTGATGCCCTCGCGCGCGACCCTCTTCCATGACAGCGCCACTGACAACTCGCTTCTTCTTCTTCTTCTCCTTCTCCCTGCGCCTCCGCTCTCTCTCGAATGCTCGTTCGGCTTCGTGGTCGAGTTCATCTTCGTAACGGGGCTGCGACACGCGCCGTCGATCAGAGTTTCGACCTTTGCGTTTAGCGTTCTCCCTGTTCAGTTGATCGAGAGCGCCGGCGGAAAGCTGCTGCGAGCTCTTTGTGCTGCGTGACTCCCGTCTTTCTCTTCTTTCTCGCCTTTCTCGTCTTTCTTGTCTCTCCCGCCTGTCTCTGGCTTCCCTGGTTTCCCCCGTGTCACGGCTCTCTCCTGTATCGTCAGATGATGTGCCTGGTCGTCTCGTGTGTGCTCTTCGTTTGTGCTCGTGATGTCGTCGAGATCGGTCCCCGCTTCTTTGTCGCGATCGCCGTGCCTCTCGAGGAGACTCTCTCGACGGCATTGTTCTCGGGGTCTGGTTGTGCTAATGTGAGCAGACTGGAATGCCAGAGAAGCGGAAGCGGGGAGCCAGAGGCCACAGGTGAAACACCAAATCCATTGAAAAGAGCATGAATGTCTTGGGTAGCCACGTCATGGCCCAGCTTTCTGTAAATTTCACGTGGGCCGCCTCGTATGGTAGATACTGCAATGCGATGTTTGGCTTGGCTGAGGGTGGTTATGTTGGCGGAGCAACGGGGCTAGTCGCAGCCACATCTTCACCAGCCTCTGTTCAATCTCACTTGCCACAATATTCACTAGCCACAATATGTTTACCCCAGAACAACGCGGCACAAGGGACACGAAATGGTCCACTTTTCCCGGCTCTCCAGAATCTAGGCACTTGGCCTATCTCGTCAACCCCGCGAGAGGCCGCAGCAAGCCGAGTTCTCAATGCGCCTGCTCATGGTCTTGGTCGACAAAACCGCCCGTTGCAGCCGCGATGCACCTTTTCCCACATCACTCTTCCTTTACCCGAGACTCTTCACGCAGCCGAGCGAAACAATCTTGCCCGACCTCACAATGAAGCGTCAACTTGCCCGCCAATTTCGCAGGGCCTTGCAAACGCCGCGTCTAGTCCCTGCCGCCACCCTTCCTCTGCACGCGTCTCGCTCTCGCTGCTACTCTACACATCCTCCCAACGCCAAGCTGAACCTGCCCATCGAATATGGCTCTACGCCCTTATTAGCCCACAGTGCCGATGCGGTTCAGAAGAACCTGGAGATCCCTGCCGAGGTCCGCAACGGCGCGACCAAGAAGCTGAACCTCTTCCAGGCCGTCAACGATGCGCTCGGCACTGCTCTGGCCGAGGACGAGTCGGTGGTCGTCTTCGGCGAGGATGTCGCCTTTGGTGGCGTGTTTCGATGCACAATGAAGCTGGCCGAGACGCATGGTAGCGAGCGTGTCTTCAACACGCCTCTCTCCGAGCAGGGTATTCTCGGCTTTGGCATCGGGCTCGCGGCAGAAGGCATGCGGCCCGTCGCCGAGATTCAGTTTGCCGATTACGTCTACCCAGCCTTCGACCAGATCGTTAATGAAGCCGCCAAGATGCGATACCGTGACGGCACCAACGGTCGCAGCGCCGGTGGCCTGACGGTACGCATGCCGTGCGGTGGTGTCGGCCACGGCGCTCTGTATCACTCACAGTCTCCGGAAAGTCTATTTACACACGTTCCTGGCGTTCGCGTTATTATGCCCAGGTCACCCATCCAGGCCAAGGGCCTGCTGCTCTCTGCTATCCGGAGCAACGACCCGTGCATCTTCATGGAGCCCAAGATTCTTTACCGCGCCGCTGTTGAGCAGGTACCTGTTGCCTCCTATGAGCTTCCCCTCTCCAAGGCCGAGATACTCAAGGAAGGCAGCAATGTCACGGTTATTTCTTACGGTCAGCCTCTTTATTACTGCGTCGAGGCAATTCGCCAGCTCGAGGCTCAGCGCCCAGGCGTGTCCATTGAGCTGATCGACTTGCGCACCGTTCATCCATTTGACCGGGAAACTGTTTTCAACAGCGTGAAGAAGACTGGAAGAGTCATGATTGTCCACGAGGCATACACAACAGCCAGCGTTGCTTCCGAAGTAGCTGCAGCCATCCAAGAAAACCCCGATACGTTCAACAGATTGGAGGCACCCGTCCGCCGCGTCGCCGGCTGGGATACTCACAACTCATTGGCCTTTGAGAGATTCCATTTGCCAGACATTACAAGTAAGTTGCTTGATACCCGAAAGGGAGATTTTGTACACGTGGCTAATGCATCTTTAGGAATATACGACAACATCAAGCGTCTTTTGGATTATTAGAGAGGAAGCCGCGCTTTGCTTCAACAATACGTGGATATCCATTCGGGGATACTAGCACAATTATTTAAATTCTCAGCGAGTAGGCTGAATTGTCTGGATAGTCGCTAGCTAAAAAATGGATTGTTGCTTAGATTCAAACTTGTCTCGTTGGTCCTGCCCAGCGTGGATCGGCTGGCCAATAGCGTGAACAACAACCCAGAGTAATAAAACTAAAACTTTAGTATTCCATATATTTCCCAGCCTTTTAGAGACCCAAGTCGCAAAGACAGTCATGAGTATTTTGGAAAAAAATACCGAAGCAACCACGCGCGGACAACTACAGGTTGGCCCTTCAAACCTGCGCGACTTGTTGGGCCAGTTTCATTGAATGATGGGCCACGTCTGCGTCCACCTAGAAGCGTAGCTCACGGTAATGTTACTCTTCAATATAGTGCCAATTTTCAACATCTGTCTACATTTTTCACTCATATCTGCCCAAAAACGTGAGAGTCCATGAAAGTCTTACTTATAGTGGCCAACTCCTCCAAAACCAACAGACTTTGGGACCCAGCGTGATGATCAATTGTTCGCCTTCACCAATCTTGCAAGCCTTGGTCCTTTTAATTAGCTCATCAAACGAAAGAGAGATTGCCTTCAAAAATGGACGAAGAAGAAAAAAAGTCAACCATTGTTATTTTGAGCTCTGCATATGAAAATGGTGGTGTCCATACGGTTCCAGGTCCCTTCCCGGTTCGCCGACGGCGGCCCGCTAGATTACAACAATGGTTAGGCACCAAAGCCAAGACACCATTCACTATGGAAGTTACCCGCCTCTTCCTCACTTTTCCTCACTTTCATCACCAGCCCGTGCCTCTGTGTGCTTTCTGCCTTGTGACTTCTGGTGCGAAAGGCGCCTTCTTCGCTTCATTTCCAGACCTGCGCAATTACGACGCCAGAACACACATCTATCCGAGTCAGACAACCCGCGTCCGATGGCTGAGTCCAGTCGCTCCGAGACGTCACCTCTCCTGGCACCACGAGGTGATGCTCTTGTCAACGACCCGGAAGCCACCGCGATCGCGCCAGACGAAGCCAGAGATGGCGCGCTCAACAAAAACGTCGACGGCGTCACGGGCCTGGGTAACCGCATCTACGTCCTCTTGCCTGCCGTTGCCATCGGTGTATACAATGCCCCCTCCTCCCCCGACCGACCATCGTCCATTCATCGGTGCTGACATGCTTTGCTACCAACAAGCTATTTCTATCTGCTGTGGACCAGCTCATCACCATTGCTTCGTATACCAAGATGGGCAACGACCTTGACGCCCTCGACAGCGTCAGCTGGATTGCCACCTCGTGCGCCTCTCCGTTTGACTTGCCCCTCTCATCGCCGCTGACTTTTTTCGCAGCTACTTTCTCACCCTCACCAGCTGCCAGCCGCTGTATGGCAAGCTGAGCGACATTTTCGGCCGCAAAGAGTGTCTCCTGTTCGCCTATATCATGTTTGGCCTTGGCTGTCTCGGCTGCGGGCTTGCCGGCAGCATGGTGCAGCTGTGCGTCGCGCGTGGTGTGACGGGCATTGGCGGCGGTGGCATGACCTCAGTCGTCTCCATTCTGGTATCGGACATTGTGCCTCTGCGTGATCGCGGCGTCTGGCAGGGCTACATCAACGTCGTCTTTGCTGCCGGTACAGCCACTGGTGCGCCGTTGGGCGGCCTCCTGGCGGATTCCATCGGCTGGCGTTGGTGAGTCTGAACAGTTCCGAGTGCTCACAGTAGTTAGGGGGGGGGCTGCTAAGAAAGTAATGATAGGTCGTTTATCGGACAGGCGCCTCTGTGCATCCTGGCCGCCCTCATCGTGTATTTCGCACTCGACCTCCCGCCACCATCCACCGACCATGTGCTTGACAAGATCCGACGCGTCGATTTCCTCGGCGCTCTCACGCTCGTCGTTGCCGTCTTCTCGCTGCTATTTGGCCTCGATGCGGGTGCTCGCAGCGGCTGGACGCACCAGACTACGCTCCTCTCGCTCGGCGTCGCCACGCCCGTCCTGCTCGCCGTGTTCCTCTATGTCGAGGCTCGCGTGGCCGCGCATCCGTTCGTCCCCGGCCGCATCGTTCTGAGCCGTAGCCTATTCCCATGCTACATGGCCAACTTCTTCTGCATGGCTGGCCAATTGGGTGCGGTCTTCTTCCTCCCGCTATACTTGCAAGCCGTGCAGGGCTTCAGCGCTGCGGCTAGTGGCGCGCTGCTAGTTCCTGGCATGATAGCTGGCGTTGCGGCGTCTATATCGGGCGGCTGGGTGATCAAACGCACTGGAAAGTTCTACTGGGTGACCGTGGGTGGCTTTGGGTTGCTGTTTGCTGCGTTGCCGGTGCTCGCGGCTGGGCTGTGGCGGAGGAACGTGCTCCTTGAGGAGACGGGCTATATTTTTTGCCTCATCGGCGGGTACTCTGGTAAGGATCCTGTTACTTTAGCCGAGATCCCAGTCAAACTACTAACATGCACCAGCCATCACCACATCCCTTATTGCTCTGCTGGCCAACGCAGCTGTGCAGGACACGGCCGTCGTCGTCGCCTGCTCCTACCTCTTCCGCTCTCTCGGGTCCAGCATCGGCATCAGCATCTGCTCTGCTGTCCTGCAACAAGTTCTCCGCGGTGAACTAAGCCGCCGACTGGTCGGCGACGACGCGCGCGAAATTGAAGAGCGTGTGCGCCAGAACCTCGACTATATCCGGGAGCTGGCTCCAGAGGTAGCAGAGACTGTACGAGAAAGTTACCAGCGTGCCACTTTGACATCAATTGCAGCGGCATTTGGATTTGCGGGGGTCGCGTTCTTGTTCACATTTTGGGTGCGCGAGACAGCGATTCGGAAATGATGCACGCTGTTCGGCCAGGTAAACAGCGGCCGACATAGCAAGAGATTCGACGTAAAACTAAAGGTTGGGGGAAAGTACAGAGACTATGCTTTTAGTAATGGAAATCGAAAGAAAAAAGAACCCCGCAAAGGAGAGAAGGGATAAAAGTTACCCCAATCATGTATTGATAGCGTTTTGCCTGCACTCCAGGGTGGTCATCACTGACTGCCCCTCACACCTTGTTTTGCAACCTGCCCCGCCCACGTCACGCCGCCTCCACAGGTTACAGTTACTCCAGCACAAGCTCTCTCATCTCTCTCAGTTATCAGAGTAGCTATCATCACCAGAATCGGAGTGCCCCCCGCTTGTCGCTTGCGTGCAGTATACATCTTGACAATGTCGCAACTAGAGACTGTTGAATCCTTCATAGAGGGAGCTCCTCCTGGTGAGGTGAGACCTCAGCTACCCCTCCTTGAGGCACGACCCCTGGGCTAACTTCCTCTCGCACCACAGCTCGCTGATGTCGTTGCCGGTATGCGCGCAGCCTATAGAATACTCGACATCGATGGGATATCCGAAACTGACAAGTGGTCTACCGCGCAGATATCAAAGTCCTTGCCGCGTCGACACCGAACCTCCTCTCGCAGCTCGGACCGGCATTTCAAAAGTACAACGAGGAGCAGCTGATCACCGTGAAGCTGCCCGGAAGCAGCCAATCCGTAGGTCGACATTACATCGGCCGAATGTATGGACTTGCTTTCCTAATACCAGTGCTCAATCCAAATAGGTGCTCGTCAGCGAACACAACCGGTTGGACGACGGGCGATACTACGACGTTGAGAGCTCTTCTAGCTTCGAATTCGATCACACTACACAGGTCGGTACCGGCATGGAATTGAAAAGGTCACATCCGGCTCACCAGTGTTCTACAGAAAGCCAGCGCTGTGCAGAGCCACACCGTCGAGGGCGCGCAGGCCGATCTTACGTATGCAGGAACCGAAAACTCATCGTGCGACACCATCTAACAGCTGACCGTCACAGGAAATCGACATTAAAGTCTCTCGGGGCCTACATCTCGGAGCACTTTCCCAACGCTGCCTATGGCGTGTATCCGATTGAGTCGGACTCCAAGGTTGCCATCATCATCGTGGCCAACAAATACAGCCCCAATAATTTTTGGTAGAGAATGCCTGCCCAACATATATTTACCATGAAGGATCTAACAACAGCGGGACAAATAGGAACGGCCGCTGGAGATCCGTTTACACCTACGATCCCTCGTCCGGCTCGCTCGAAGGAACCATCAAAGTCGATGTCCACTACTACGAGGACGGCAACGTGCGCCTGCAGACAAACAAGCCGGTTTCTGTTTCGATCCCGTCAGGTACTGGTGCTGCAATCGCCAAGGAGATTTCGTCGACAGAAAAGAAGTACCAGGAAGAGCTCAACAAGGGCTTCGTCAGCTTGAGCGAAGGCGCGTTCAAGGGCCTGCGCAGACAGCTTCCGGTAACCCGGCAAAAGATTGAATGGGACAAGGTGACGGGCTATAGACTCGGCCAGGATATCGGCGGTGGCTCGTCGAAGCGATAGGCGCCGTGGCAGGGGCACACACAAATCATAAACCATTCAATTGTAGAATCTGACATGCAAACATTCGGAGGCGTGGATTACTAGCCAGACGTACGTATACAATACTGAAGAGAGGGTCCAACATTGCATGCGTCTGAGCATGGTGATTTATAAGCGGAGGAGATTATGGTGTCATGGATGCGCCAATGGGGCTGCAGTAAAAAGGCCGCGGGAGGAAGGCATCCAGCAAAGGCTGGATTGGATGTGCGCGAGATATGCCGCCTGCAGACTGGACAAGGAGAATTGTGCATGATTGTGTCATGCGGGCAGGCGCATATATGTAGAAGGCTGGTGAGGGGGCGTACCAGCCTAACTTGCTGATGCCGAGTTTGGCTTCCGTGTGATCGGAATCGGGAATGAAAGCGCCGGCCGGGTCCACGCGGAAGCCGCGTGAAAGCGGAGAAGGCGGATTTGGCCAGCTAAGAGAACGAGAGGGGGTGCGCAAGTATGACAAGAGACTCGGCTTGGCCATGATAAGAGATTCAGCTTGGCCATGAGAGACTCAGCTCCGCCACGAGACACGTCGTTAACTAACTTGGAGCCCAGCGGCCGCGGGGGGGGGTGATTACTCGTCACATATGTACTCGTACTCTTTCCCCGGATTATCACTCGTCGCCCTTGCGGATTCAGGAAGCTCGGTCCCGTCTGGCCTGACTTGTTCTTATAGGCAGGCCCCTGAAACAATAAAGTAGCCCGCTCAGTGGTGGAGAGCGAACCGTTTCCCGACTACCCGTCCCGGGTTCCATTACCTCGTACTCGTTTTCCATCTTCATCGAGTTCTGGCTCGACGTTGCTTGAGATGGGTTGTTCGCTGGCTGATCCGGAGCCGCAGCGCATCCGCTCAGCAGCGGGACGATCTCTTGCGCAATCCATCTCTCTGCACTACCTACTTGGTCGTAGCCTTAATGGGCTTTGTTCGGAGGATTCGGAGGGTTCCAGCGGGAAACTATGCCCGCATATGCTGCCTGGGGGTTGAAGAGGACAGTGAGGTGGATAAGACGAAGGAGACAGTTCGATTTTACTTTGTTGGCAGATTCTACGTCCATTTTGGGACCACGAGACTTGCTTGATTGTTCAATCTGTTGGTGGGTGCGGTCAATGAATCAGGGGTTGAGGGGAGAGAAATCTGGGTAAGCTCGGCTCAATGTTCGAAAGGGGGTTCTCACAGCCTATACGTATGTATGGTGGGCGAGATACAACAGTAATATTTTATTATATAGATTGGCCGAATTATTTGTCGGGACTCAGCGTTGCCAACTCCATTGACCGCGGCCTTTTGTCCCTATCCGCACGCAGGTCAAGAGGGTGATCTGGCTTCATCAGCGGACATCGGAGTGCTGAGGGATCCCGCTCCAGGTCATCATCAGTACCCCTCTCTCTCTGCTGCAGCTGCAGGCACCACCATGCGGGCGGTTTCGCAGCGCTTCTCCGCCAAGTTCAAGCCTTGTATCCGTAACTTTGCACCAACTGTTGTCCCTCGGCCCGCCACCCCCCGACGAATGGGAGCGAGCAAGCGGTAATTTGAAAGCCTGCAATTGGTTGCTTGTCAAGACATGTGGACCACAGGTCTCCCAGATTTTTTATTGCACTTTTTTTATGTTGGGGCAGACAGGCGTCGTTCTAGGGCGTGCCACAGGGTCTAGCCAGTGTGTCCTTCCAGCGCTCCAGGGCACCCGATGCGCTATCCGGCTGGCCCCAAAGGCCTGGCCCGGAACACTCAGAGCATTTTCCGTTCTCCGTTGCGCAACCACACAACTCCCGACCGACTGGGCTGACCACCTTTCTCCGTGCTGATCTGACTTCCACACCTTCTCCCAACTTCCACTTCACTCCCTGTCGTGTCCTTTCTACGCTTCAGCCTTTGCGCAATCCGACCTCTGTCGACAACACCCCCCGACGGCTCCGCACTAGCCATCCCTTTTCTACTCGAACCCTTCCCCCTATACCCTAATACCTACGACGCCGTCGACCGAACCAGAAAAAAATGTCTGAAATCAAGCAGTACAGCTTTCAGGATGTTGCCGAGCACAACACCAAGAAGGACTGCTTCCTGGTAGTCCACGACAAGGTCTACGACTGCTCCAAGTTCATTGACGAGCACCCGTGAGTGAAAATCCTATTCGAGACGGCGCAAACCAGCCATTGCACCACGCCCCCTCCAACGACACTCTGCTGACTGCTGCTGCTCCCTCGTGCCCAGTGGTGGTGAGGAGGTTATTCTTGACGTCGCTGGTCAGGACGCCTCTGAGGCTTTCGAGGATGTCGGCCACTCTGACGAGGCCCGCGAGAGCCTCGACGAGCTCCTCGTCGGCACCCTGAAGCGCCAGGTAAGCTGACACGGGCAATTGCGCCTACTGGCAGCGCTGGATACGGAACCGAGCGTGTGCACCTAGCCACTCTACATTTTCTAACTCGACGTGCAACAGCCCGGCGACCCTGCCCCCAAGGCCGCGCCTACCGCCAGGCCTGCCAACTCTGGCAGCGCCGAAGGCACCGGCCTTGGCATTGGCCTGTACGGCATCGTCCTCATCGGTGGCATCATCGGATACGTTGGCTACCAGTACCTCCAGAACCAACAACAACAACAGCAGTCGGCCTAAGCCCGGTGATTGCCTCTATGCGACGAATAGGCAGGGCCTACTGCGGCCGTCACAGGGCAGCCGCAAAGCCAGCCTTGCGCGGCATGGCTGCAGCGGGATTCACGTCGAAGAAATGAGATTAAAATCGGGAGTTTGCATACGGCTCAAGCGTTGAACGGAATGGGGTCCTCACGTCGTGCTTTCGTATGACGGGATTACGCACGGTGCGTGATGGTTTTGATAGAACGGCGCACGCGCAACTGATGCTCCGCCTCCGCGCCCATGTTACAGGTAGAACTTTGAGGCGCGGGCTGGCAGTGCATCGCGGATAGATTTTGCGTTTTAGATACAACTGTTTTAATTCAATGATGCATGTGGTTAATTTTGCAGATACGAGGCAGCGGCGATAAGAGACTGCATGTCGCACCCAAAATCGTAAATTGTGCAGCATTCGAGTCGCCTGCCTGGGTAGGTAGACAACACCTCGGGTGCACTGATCAACCCACCAGCCACACAGTGTTTGCGGCGCCATACCCACTAGCCACATCGCACTGCTTGGCGTTGGTGCGACTTGGTTCCAATAATAAGTGTCATCAGCCGACAAAGGAAGGCGTTTTTTTTTCCTTGTGCTCCTTTGCAACTCTCGCATCGCCACCCCCGCTTCTCATCAACCCTCAGGATTGCTCTTGGACTGATCACGCACGCATCGACTGACTCACCGCACGCGAACTACAACGAAAATCCTCTACCGCGCGCCGACGCTGCTGCCCGCCGCAGCAGGCCCCCCCATCAGTCGTCGCCCCCCCCCCCCCCCCCCCCCCCC
>MWMN01000007.1:442813-462052 GCA_002968875.1 Cordyceps cicadae | reverse complement strand
AAAAAAAAAAAAAAAAGAAAAAAGAAAAAAAAACACCGGCATCGTCATTTTGTCAGGTCGGGTTCAATAGAAATTGGCGAGGCTAAGAAACACAGTAGAAGCTTTTGAGACTGGGAACAGCGGGCGTTTTGGGCGTTTATGTCTTGTTATTGCTGCGAGTGCAATTCGCTCGTCAGTTATACTGGGTAACCAAATGGTAGAGAATCTTGAAAAATTGATAATATAATGATACTCGTTCCTTGATGCTACCTGGGAAGAAACTTTGCCATCTGACAGCGGGGGAGGCATACGTATAAGAGAGGAGGCTTGTAGACTTTGTAGTCGGCTTCAAGTCGCCGCACTCGCAAGATACACAGATTTTCACCGACGAGCATGGGATGGATGCATAACCGAATCGTAGTGGAATTCATAAATCGCTAACTCATGAATAGGTATATCTAAAAAGGCGGCGAGTCTAGCAAGAGCAGGGCCGTCCATGGTCACTGCATATCCTCCTGCGTAGACAAGTGTCCAAAGGCAAGCGACTTGCTCGCCGGAAAAGAATGCAGGCTAAATATGGAACAGTAGAAGGTATTAAGTACAGGGCAACATGGTGGGTGATTTGAAGCCTGTTGGAAATGTAGACCGTCGACGCATTCTTGAATGGTGTTGTCGAGTATAGGGTCTGTCGGAGTAAGAATGATGGAAAAGGCTCGGGGTAGTCTTGTGATGTGAATATGTGAATGATGTTTGAGTATCGGATGGGAGTGCTTCGCGAAGCCATGCTGGGCCATGGTGTGTGTTGGTTTCTCTCTTCATCTCTTTGTCGCTTTGTCTCTTTGTCGCTTTGTCTCTCCGTCTCTTTGTCTCTCCGTCTCTCCGTCTCTTTGTCTCTTCATCCCCCCCGGCCTCTTCGCCTCTTCGCCTCTTCGTCTCCCTTATCCTCATCGTCGGCAGCCTACCGCTACTGCGCAATCTTCTCGTCGTAAATCTTGGCAAACAGGTCCGCAAACACCCGCGCGTCCTGGAACCCGCCGACCTTGAACCGGCCGAGCACCGTGACGCACGGCACCGCCTCTATCCCGCGCACCTCCCTCGCGTTCTCGACCTCGCGATCCACGCGCCTCGACGCGTCCTCGTCCGCCAACTCCAGGAACACGTCCGCGCGGTCCAGCCCCAGCCCGTCACCCGCCGCCACCTGCGCCAGCACCTCCGCGTCCGAGATGTCCCTCGCCTCCACGAGCCCCGCGCGCATCAGCCGCTCCACCATGAGCGCCTGCGCGCGCCGCCCGCCGCGGCGCGCCGCCAGCGCGACCAGCTTGTGCGCGTCGCGGGTCGGCCCGACGCGGCCGCCGTAGTCAAAGGCGAGCCCGTGGGCGGCGCCGGCGAGCCGGACGCGGTCGAGCAGGGCGCGCAGCTTGTCCGCCTCGGGCAGGGCGCCGGCGTAGAAGTCGAGGGTCGGGCGGGAGCGGCGCAGCATGGGGGCGACGTAAAAGGGCCGCCAGTGCACCTCGAACTCGACCTCGGGGTGGCGCGCGACGAGGCCGTCCATGGCGGCCTCGAGGCTGCGCAGCGAGATGTAGCACCACGGGCAGATGAAGTCGACGTAGACCTCGACGGGGATCAGCATCCGCTGCGTGGAGACTTGCGGGAGCAGCATGGCCGTGGCCGGGTCCTGCCAGCCCCGGACGTCCCAGGCCGGTGGCGTCGGCAGAGACGGTGGCAGCGGCGAGGAGGCGGGGATGGGCTTGCGGCCGGCGATGGTGCCGGTGCCGGTGCTGGTGGTAGTTGTGGTTGTGGTTGTAGAAGGAGGAGAGGGCATGATCGGTGCGGGGGTTGCGGTCGTCATCAGGGCTGTTGCTCAAGAAGTGCCTTTTTGGTGTCTGATGGAGGTGGCGGTGGTGATTTTGGGAGGATCCCGGGCAGGATTGGAAGACGCAGCAGACAAGACGTCGCGACTTGGGTTGGTTGAGTGTGTATCGTGTGATGAAGGGGCGTCTGATAACGCTGTGGATAATGGTTGGTCTTGAGCCGGCGAGGTGGCACGATGAATAATTGGCTTAGTATTCCCTGGCACACGACTCCCTCAGTCGTGTCAAGTCTGTCTTGTGCTATTCCTTTCGTGATATAGTCGACAGATTGTCAAGGGGCAGGTCGTGTATGATGGGCAATGAACGGACACGTCGAGGACAGAGTAGTGGCCCTGTATGCTGTTCTTGGTGCTTCTACTGTGAAAGATGAAAAGAGAGAGGTGGGCCTTTGATTCCGAGTGAGTAATGTATGTGGCAGTTTGCGTGGCGAAGGATGTTTGTCGAATGAGGTTGTCCTTGTGGTTGTGGTTGTTATTAGTGAGCTCAACCGGCTTTCGCTTTCCCCACAACCATTCAAGTTTTGGGTGGTAGAGAAGCTTGCTGCCTCTATCTTTAAAATGATAGGGGGAGAAGAGTAATATTTTGGCAAAAAGGAAGCGGACGTTGTTGACTAGTTGTACCTAAACCTAGGTCGACTTGGTGGGAGGAGGAGGAGGAGGACGATAGGGTGGGCTGCAGAAGGGTTGCGAGAAGGGGGGGGGGTCATGCCGCTACGAGGACTGGATGTATAATCGATCCATACAGGCGGATTAATGAATTGACTTTGGGGTTCCACCGTCTTTTAAAAAAAAAAAAAAAAAAAAAAAAGAGGAAGCAACCGTCGATGGTTGGGGTGGTCGACCAAGAGAGAGGGGGGGGCGTGTACCTCGACCACTTGTAGCTTTCTTTAGTCCCTGGTTACTCTTGCTCTCGGACGGATGACGGATGACGGATGATGGATGGCGGATGGCGGATGAATGAGAAGCCCCAAGTCCAAGTCTCTTTGTCTGTGAATAGACCAAGGTAAGAAGAGTCTGAAAGGTCTTGTCCACTGTGGCTGTCAATCCCAGCCAGCCAGCCAGCCAGACAGACAGACAGACAGACACCCGGCCAACTCAACGCCTGAAGAAGAAGAATGTTCCATCTCTCTTGCACCATATTGCCCACTGAATGCTAAGATTCTGTTGGCGGGGACTTGAGCGGAGAGCACATCCATCATCTCTTTATTAGCTCAAAACAGGAGGGGGGGCAGCGCGGAATCTCGCACTCACACCAATCACTAGCTAATACTAATCAGCAAGCAGCTAACTTATTATTAGCATTTAATGTGTAATGTAGAACATGAGCTTGTTGGGGGATGGATGGACACGCAAATTGCGCCGGTTGACGCCTCTTTTGCCTCGTTCGCTGGCCGGCTGGATGTCTCCTCTTCATAGAACATGGTCGACCATGCTGTCGGTGTCAGCTGAGAAGAAGACGAGGAGGCCGAATTTTTTTTTCTTTTTCTTTTTGCCATTCATTGTTCTGTCGTCTGGGCCGCTGAGAAGCCCGCCTGGCCGTGGCTCAAAATGGATTACTGGGATCATCAATCCCGGACAGCTAATTAATTTTCTTGGGGGTGGTTCAGAAATAAAAGTTACAAAACAGGCAGGGGGGGGGGGACTTGTTGACAAAACATTTATTCTCATCTGCAACCACCCGGAAAGGAAACGGTCTAAAAAAAAAAGCAAAAAATAAAAATAAAAAATTACAACGGGGGAGGGCGACGACGGACCTGTCTGTCTGTGTCTTGTCTTGCCTTTGTCTTGCCTTGCCTTGCTTTCCTATGTGCTTGTCAAGATACGCGAATAGGAGTTATTGTTGGAGAAGAGGACGCCTTGATCTTGTAATACGTATTATGAGACACGGCGCTTCCAACTGCCAGGGTGCCGCGATGCCGTCAGTCTCCATCAATATTCATGCGGTCTGCGGCATGTTCTGCTGTACTGTGCTGTGCTGCTTGTTTTACGACCTACCTCTACATACAACAAGCAAAATCTTTGGTTACAGACAGAGTCGCTTCTTTCCGATGCTACCGATCCAATGGATGGATTTATGGATTTCTACAAAGTCATCTCTCACAACGCACCGCCAACCTACCATCAAAAGATGGCAGTAGTACTGTAGGTCCGAGCTGACAGCAACCATCCAACTCATAGTCAAGCGTCAAAAGGTGGCCCGATTGCAACGGCTGTGATCGACGAAATCTCCCCATTACTACTGGGCCTCGCTCGGCCGAGAGAAAAATGGGAGCGGAGACCTGAAAACATGTGCTCCTCGGGCAATAGAGTTTCCCTGTCAAACTGAAAATCGCGTGTCCCAGCATTTACGTTGGCGCGCACGGACTCGATGGTCTAGGCAAAAGTATGTGTCTCGCATACCGATGGGCAGCAACAAGGTTTCGGCGCACTTGGCAAGGTGGTGGACCGAACCAATGTATCAGACAATTCCCAGTTGAAGGAAGAGAAGATGGGAAGAGGTCAACGAGTCGACCAAGAGTCGAGGTGACGGTGACGGCTTGGGGGTATTAAAGAAGAGGGGGAGGAAACATGGACCGAGGTTGGAAGGAGTCCGGAGATGGCCGACGCACATCACATCGCCAAGGGCTTCTTCTCGTCTGCCAAAGTCGACACAGACCTGCTGCTTGACTTTGAACGGCCACGTTGCAGCCCTTTGGCAAACCGGTCGGTCGGTCAAGCGATTGAAGCAAGATGCCAATGTGAAATGGCGGTAATTCGTATACATCTGGAGCGTTGCCTCCGGAGATGGTATCCATCCATCCATACACAACAACTCCTTTTTGTTGAACAGACAGGGTTGTCAACAGAGCCGTCAGCAAAAGAACACATCAGAGCCGCGCCAGGCTCTCGTCAAGACCAAAATGTCTCGTCTGGACCCTGAGGGAAAAGCTGATATGTGATGGGAATGATTACTTATACCGAGCCAGGGTCCTGTTATCCCCCCATGTCCAGCGCAGCCAGTCATGAGCGAGGCCACACGCATCGGCGTTGAGACCCCTGTTTCTCCGGACTGCCTAAACGGGTAATTAGAATGAATTTCTGGCTTGAGATTCTTCTTGTTCTCGAAAGCCCGCTCTCTCTCTCTCTCTCTGTCTTTCTGTCTCTCCCTCCCTCTCCGCCATCGTACCGCGAAACCCCGGCCCACGCCACCGCCCATGCGATGCATGTGTCAGTCAGGTGTTTTGCGGCCGTTCTCTCTCTCGTCCGTCGTCCGACTTTTATTAGTAGTCGGTTGGCTTCTCGTCAAGCTGAAAGCCTCTTTTTGCGTCAACTATTGGCGGTCACCGAACTTGTCCGGTTGGTGCTGGACCTGAGGGACCTGGGGGAGGCAGGTATGTAGGAGTCCTTGGCGCCGGTGCGGCGTCGCTCTATGAATAAATGATTAGTATACGTGTGTCTACCCATGCGTTGACTGACATTTTGTTCCCTGGATCTTGCGTGCTCGTCCCTTTTTTACATTCACCCTCCTAGCAGACCTCGCAGCAGGATCTCCTAGCAGGATCTTCTAGCAGACTTTCCTAGCAGACTTTCCTAGCAGACTTTCCTTAGCAGACTCTTCTAGCAGGAGGGCAGGAACAGTTAGTATCAAAGTAGAGTTTGACCTGGCCGACAGCCAGCCGACTTCCGCCTGCAAACCATACCGAGTTGATCTAAACGTTGAAATTAGAAATTAACCGCTGGTGAATGCTGGCCCGGTGCGCCGATGCGCTCCCTCAATTTGATGGACATGTGTCAGCTGTCCAGCTTGGTTTACTGATCTCGCTTCTCTTTCAATATCGGTAGATGGTCAGTACGTCACCTCATAGGATAGGTCGCCACCATACGCAGCCAGCTCGCAACCAAACCCCCCCCCCCCGTCTTCCCTCCAACTCGCAACAATTTTGCCTGCAGCATCAATCCGAATCATCATCTTTCTAGCCCGTTCCCCCACTCCTTCACTTTGATCCCCTCCGTCTCACGGCACCAGGCGTCCCCCTTTTCCGCCCTCTTCCGTCCCACACGCAGCCTCGTTTAGACAACCCGGTTACCAATCACTCTCCCGGACGATGCTCCTAGACTTCTTTGTCCCAGCCCAGAGAATGTCATTCATGCCACCCGCCCTGTCTTGGCGGGGCAAGCCCTTTCTTCCTTGTTCACTCCCGCATCCGCATTGCGTTCGCCAGCAAGCCGCCATGACGTGTGGGAACTGTGCTGAAGCGGGCGGCCGGCGGGGAGGGACTTGCGGGCATTACAGCAGGAGGAGCAAGGGGGTGGCTGGCCTGTGATTACAATTCATCAATTGTTTCGTTGCCCCCTCTCCCGCCATTAACACACTCATCTCTCACGCCGGCAGGCATCGGCTGAGAAACGAAACCCCCCCAAGTCGCAGGCCAGGCTGGCCGACCAGTCGCGAAATATCGGTGTGTGTGCGCCGGACCAATTTTTTTTTTTTTTTTCAAAGCCCGCGACAATACCGGACGTCGGATCTGCCGTTCTGGCTGCATCGAAGCCCAGGTCTCGTAAGCGAAGTGATCAAGCAAGCACCCAGTCATCGAATCTCAAGCTGCCGTCGGAGTAGACTTGTTGCTACAACCAGGCATGGTTGATTCGATTCGGCGCATGGCTTTTCGACCCGACTCGGTGCTGCATGCCCAGGACCCAGGAGCTCCCTCTTTTCTATCAA
Source organism: Cordyceps cicadae (assembly GCA_002968875.1). Taxonomy (NCBI): domain Eukaryota; kingdom Fungi; phylum Ascomycota; class Sordariomycetes; order Hypocreales; family Cordycipitaceae; genus Cordyceps; species Cordyceps cicadae. Next base: position 455,501 of record MWMN01000007.1, on the reverse strand, counting down.
TCAAATCAATTGCATCTCTCAAAAAGAATCCCGCATGATTTGGAATGCGCCTCGAGGAGAGTCCCTGCCGATACTCGGCTGCGGCCTGCATAGTCGCGGCGCCGGAGCCGGCAGGCCAAGGGTCCGAAGCGCCGATGCTGTCTAGAGCTTTCCAGCCCAGCAGTTCCTCCGAGAGGGTATCGGATCTCTAAAAAAAAAAAGGGGGGGATAGCACAAGTCTCTCTTTGTTGTGAAAGTGTTTAAAGGCTGGCCGTCCCATAAACTCATTCCCATGGACTGATTCCTATATACTGATTCCCATAACCTGATTCCCATAACCTGATGCGAAACAAAGACGGCGCCCAGGGTCGACGTTCCGCGCTTCTATTTTATTCTTGGAATTGTCCGTCATCCTTGGAGGGAGAAGAGTGGAAGGGGAAGGGGAGCGGGAGAATGTGCTGTTTCTATGCGTAAGTAATGCCGCGTTCTTACCTGGGAACACCCCTCCAAGCACATACAAGCTCGCACAGTCGCGCCATATTCACGTAATCTACTTGCTTCACAGCGCCATTCATTCCCACTCACATGACGTATCGGGCAAACTCCTCAAACGCTGAGAACAGGCAGCGACTCATCTCTCCCCCCGGCACAAGTCACGCCCAAGGCTGATTCAATCAAGGTTGTCGTTGCAATCCTGCCACTTCATATTCAGGGTATATCTTTTGCCAAGTTGACAGAACAGGTGAAGCCAGATCTATAACCTCGCAATGAAGAGAAAAGAACAAAGAAAGAAAGGGGAGAACAAAAAAGAAGGGCGTTGCAAAGAGCCACGTTTTTTTTTTTGCCTTCACTACATTGCCGCTGTCTATCCTCTCACGCCGACCACCCATTCCGAATACCAAAACCAGAGAGATCGGAGAACAAAGGAACGAGTGCGCGTATGGGACGGTGAGGTGAGAAATATTATGAATTCGCCCCGTGCCGGGTGATTGCTCGGTAGGACGACGAATAGCAAAGCCAACAAAGTTTGCGCCCAAAAAGTCATTGATTAGAATAAAAAAAAAAAAAAAGTTGTGCAGTTTGGTTGTAAGCCTCCCTAGTCTATTTCGTTGCTGGTTATCAAGGACAAAAGGAAAAAGAAAAAAAAGAAAAGAAAATAAGCGCAGGCACAAAAACAAAAACATGGAGAGGAATGAAGAGGTCGTCCACGCTCCGAAGAGACGGTCGTTATTAATAAGAAGGGGGTAGTAGTATCGTGCGGCGATGCGGAACGAGCAGGGCGACACACCAGGATGAGCTGATGATGATGATGCTGCTGCTGCTGCTGCTCCTCGTCTGGTCTGGTCTCGACGCTTTCAAGAGCAGACAACCCATCCCACGCATCATCGTGAGCATGAGCACCACATCACCGATGAATAAAGTGCAAAAAGGGGTATCACACTCCAACCAATCTATAGCCTCCCAAATGGTCATGTACAGCAAATGTCGCGGTCTTGTTATATGGGTGATATTGTTTTCTTGTTGAATCCTTCGTCAGAGCACTAGTCGTCCAGGAAGCTCGAGTCCAGTTGATTCACCTAGCCCATGTGGACCAGCCCTGGTTCAGCGCTCTGCGGGCGTCGCATATGCGACGCCTGGGGGTTGTAGTACATCTGGTTCATCGCGGCCGTCGTCGCGGGATACGTGTCCGGGTCGGGGTACACGTAGCCTGCCGCGGCACCGTGGGCGGGCGACTGAATGTGCTGCGATGGTGACTGGATGTGTTGGGAGGGTGACTGCCAGCCCATGTTGCTCATGTGAGGGCTGCTGGCCGCGCTGCCGTTATTTGAGCCTTGCTGGTGGTGCTCAACGCTGGGCTCGAGAGTCGGAGGCGGCCCATAGCTCGCAGGGTGCGAGGTCGGGCGCATCCCGCCGGGGTTGCTGTAACCGCTCGACGTCGACGTAGGGCTGCCGACGCGAAGGTGGGCGGGTAACGGCCCTGCCTGCTGCAGATACTGGAATTCGGCGTGATGGCGGTTCAGGCCGGCCGCCAGGTCCATCCCGGGAGACATGGACATGGCGCGCTGAGCGGGCGACGGCGTTGTTAGAGGCGAGCCATGGCTGGAGAGATGGTCTCCGTCAGAGCGAGCCTGGACGAGGTTCTTGGAGCCGGCGCTGGCCAGGGCGGCCGCTCGCGCTACGGCCGATTGCTCGACCGTGCCGACATGGTTGCTCTTGTGCCGCGTCAACGTCGTCTTTCTCGTAAACGTCTTTTGGCAGTCGGCAAAGGGGCAGACGTAGGGCCGCTGGCCAGAATGGGTCCGTCGATGTCTAGCAAGAGAGCTGCTATCGCCAAACTTCTTGCCACAGGTTTCGCACTGGTGCGGCTTCTCGCCAGTGTGGACGCGCTTATGAACGGTCAAGGCAGACCTTTGGATGAACTGCTTCCCACAGACGTCGCAGGCGTGGGGTCTGTTCCCAGAGTGAATGCGCTCGTGGCGGCTAAGATCGCTTCGGCGCGCGAAGGCGCTGTCGCAGGTGCTGCACTGATGTGTCTTTTGCTTCTTGCCGTCATCGACCGGGGTCGGTGGCGGCATGTGCGCCATGGCCATGTTGGGGACGCCAGCCATGTGATGCATGTCGGGAAAGCCTTGCACGTGCATGCTATTAGGAATGGAGCTCGGGATGTGCATGGGCGTCTGCATGACGGCGGGAGAGTGGTATGATCGCGGCATGGTATGGGCAGAATATGCCGAATGGTCGGAAATGTGTGGCGAGTTTGAACGGTCCATGTCAGGCTCGGTCTTGCCAAAGGCAAGATGGTGTTGCTGGTTCATAAAGTCGTTTGCGAAATGGTGCGGATGTTGTGCGATGGTGCCTCCTCTGTTATTCAGCACGTTGGTCAGGTCCATCGCCCGGGGGAGCACAGATAGCATCACAGAGCTCGAACCGTTCACCGCAGAACTGGTCGTGTGTTACGGTGCTCGGGTTTGGCCGAGGCTGGGACCAACTTTGACACGAACGTCCGGTTTACGCACCAAAGAGGGAACTCGGCGCGTCGGTATGTATTTCGAGATCGTTACCGAATGCGTGGTACGTGCGGATCGCAGAGCACAGGTGAGGAGGGAGTGTAACTTTCGCGGACGGCGATGGATCGTGGGGTTGGCGCACGAGGCCAGGTTCAGCGCTCGGGAGCAGCAAGTATATGTGCTGCGTAGCACGGGGAAGAGCAGCGCAGCGAACACGGGTTGGGTGGTGCCAGATATAAAAGACGGCTTGTGATGACCGAGATGATGGTTGTGGCGGTGGGAAGCAGAGGTGGCAGAGACCAGTGTTTGCCGACGATGGGACTAGGCAATATTGTGTCTCAGAGACGATTCGGCGCAAACGAGGGGGGGAGAGCGCGTCGCGGGACTCGGAGAGGGTAGGAGGCAGAGAAGAGTCGACGACGATGAGGCAAAACGCGATGTCGAGGGACGTCGCAAAGACAAGCGATGCGCGCGTGGTGCAAAAGCCAAGTCGGGACGCCCGATGCGCGATGAAGGCTGAATCCCGCCGCTAGGGAGGCGAAGATGCAGGACTAGCCAGGTAGAAGGTCTGTCGAGGAAGTGTGTATGACAGGCAGGCTTATGGATGGCTGACGATGAGATTTGTCGGGCAGGAATGGGACTTTGACTTTGACTTTGTTGCGTGAATGGCTGGAGAGAAGAGAGGGAGAAGGTACTTTGGTACGTACCAGTACCAGTATCGTGGGCCGTGGGTTGTTGTATGTTTGGTGGTTGTAGTGGTTGTTAGTGGTTGTAGTAGCTGTAGTGGCTGTAGTGGTTGCAGTGGTTGCAGTGGACGCAGTGGACGCAGTGGACGCAGTGGACGCAGTGGTAGGTAATCGAGGTATGGATCAATCAACAAGCTTAGTAGATAATAAGCAATGGAGCCTGCGGGAAGCGCTGCGGACTAGCCGATACAGCAAGGCTTGTCTGAATTTTTGCGAGTCAGTTGGGGTGGTCAGCCACGTCGCCACTGGACAGGAGTATCGGTAGGGAGATTAGTGTTGATGATTGATGCCAAGGAAGTAAGATGACGAAAAGCGAGTCGAGGTAGAAGGATGGAAAATACGGAAAGGAGAAAAGGTAGGGGGGGGGGGAAGGTAGAAAAGGATCAAGTCGAATTGAAATTGAAGGAAATTTGAATTGATGCGGCAAGTATGCGACCTCTGGTTGGAGCAAGACCAAGACACGATAACGACAGGATCCCCTGGAACGAGGGCGGATAAAGGGAAAACCTTGAAGTGATGGAAACCAGTCGGCAAGTCGTGAGTAATAAGGTAATACGTCGATTTTTTCAATCAACTCTTTGTCATTAATATCTGTACTTTTCCTTGGTTTTCTTCGCCCTGGTCGTTTTTGGCCGTGTCTTGCTTCTCCTGTCGCCACCGCCCTGTCGGGGCTGTGGCCGCGCTTTATGTCATGCCCGACAGACCACAGCAAGACCAGATTGACAGGGGGGTCCCAAGCCTTGGGCGGTGCCTGGAGCTGGTGATACCAGTACCAAAGGCACGCACTGGAGGCTGCGGGCCGGGGGCTGCTGTTACCTTTGTGGGCATGCTACTAAACCTTGTGGGCTTGTAGTGGATGCACCTTGCACCTTGGTATCTGTAATTCAGGGTACAGGGTACTAATTTTCTAGCGCTCCAGCAAACAAATGGCGGGTCACCAGTACGCCCACCGCCTGTCAAGCAAGGTCTCACTCGAGACCGAGCCTTCAAGAAGAACGATGATTCTGCTGGCGAGCTTGAGCTTGCAAGTACAAGCAGGGATCGATGGAACGACAATGGCATGGGATGGAGAGAAACGAAAACAATCGAGTCACTTGACCTCATCTTTCATCTCATTTCATCTCATTTCATTTCCTTCTTTGCTCCTCTTTTCCGCTTTCCCCTCAAAAAAGAGCGCAGATAGAGCCGGGCGTGTAGTGTCTTCTTGACCTGGCTTCCGCTATCTCAGTGGCAGGCAGCCCAAGCCAGGCCGTTTTTGCACCAAGATCCGTACCTTGACCTGTGCTTTGCCAAATAAGGTACACACACAACCAGCAGCTTGCAGGGGTCTCGCTCTCCAGACTGCAGGCCCCAGCAGAAAACGGCGCCGGGCAAAAAAAGGAAGGGACCAGAAAAGCAAACACCTCCTTCTCCAGCAACTTTGCTGAAGAAGCCAAGCCACCCTGGGCGGCGTCCAACCAAATCGCCGGATACTGTCATGGCAAACAACACCGCAAGCCGATCTCCTTGAGGGCAAGGCCAACATCCCGCCCGTCGCACCCTGTCTCGCCGTAATATTTCGTCGTCGCCCACGGCCAAGGCGATGGGCAAACGCCCACAGGGCTGCAAACCCAGCCGGCCCCGAAATTGCTTCAGCGTCACGGACGGGTCCACGAGCGAATGGCGTGGCGACACGAAGGGGGAAAAAAATAACAATGGAAACAATCAGAAACAACGTACTGACTTGGGATGGGGCCTGCCGACAAATAGATGTGGGCGAGCTCAAAGGATTCTCTCTTGTCCTTCCCTCAGCCAGTGCGACGTCGAGTGCCTGCTTGGGCTCGATTTTGGGTTTCGAAAATGTCCGGGGTTGTCGATCTCCAACAAGCCAGATTAATTAAGTCGTCGCTTCTTTGACTTCCAGATGGTTTGAAATAATGATTCCCGTCGTCTTGGCCTAGTCTTGGTCAGTTCCGCCGAAAAGCAGGGGTTGTGAGGCGTCAGGCTGGACAGTTGTCGGTGCTCAGTGCGTGCTCAGTGCTCGCTCGCAATGAAGGTGAACCCGGTCAGGGTCGTTGAAGGCCACCCGTCAAGATCTATCCGAAGAGTTTGCGAATATGCAAAAGATGCAGAGGCGAAGTTCACAGTCACCGCTGGGCCAGCTCCATCTCGCATTCTCAAAGAGCGGCAGACTGGCTTGTTATAAACCACTGACAGCAGCCTTTTTCACCGTCCAGCATAATAAACACAACATCCAAACCTCATAGAGTATGGCTAGTGTCTATGCCCAAGACGGCCATGTTGGAAGAGGCGTGCATCGAGAAACGAGGACCCCTCCGCCACCGTCCTACAGCTTGGCGTCAAACGCCCGCAACGAAGAAGACAACTCAAACAGAAGAAACAGGCACAGATTGACTTGCGTAAGTCGTGGGCGTCTCTCATTACTCAATATAAGAGTTCTTTTCATATACCATCCCCTCTTCGACTACATACTTGACAGGTAGCACACTTGGCAGCAAAGAGTTCAACGCCAACAGAGTCTGTAGGTACCAACCAGTCAGCCCACACAAACCCGTCACAGCGTCTCCCAGCCTTGGTACGCTTTGAGGTATCTGGGTGTGGCCGATCATCCAAGGCAGGTCCAAAGGCGCGCTCCCACCCGGTCAAGATCTTGTCGGGTTCATTGCGGCTGGCTGTCACGGTATCAGCATGTCTCCGTCCATACACATACACGTAGTGAGTGATTGGGGACACTAACGGGAAGCCACCATTACCTCTGACAATCAGGGGCCCGCCACCGTCGCCAGCATCCCCACTGCGGTGCGAGACGGTGCCCACCCCCGGTGCGCCACAGCACCCAGAAGTCGTTTGCTTCTTCACCTTGCAGTGGCAGTACCCGTAACTACCAGCGGCGTTGTCAGTGGAAGTGGATACAACCTTGGGTATTAGCTTCCTTGGCCTGGCACTTCGGCGTCCCCTAAGAAATACTAAATATCTCGGTACTAATAATGATATGCAATGGCAACTTGGGATGACGTCTCGTCGACCATGCCTTCATAATAGCCACATTTTTACGAGCATGTGTGTAGAATACACCTTGCAAACAGTCAAATACATTAGCGCCGAACAATCCGCATTGGGTCTTTCTTTCTTGTTGTTTGCCCAACCGCGCTGGTTTGTCGTCTCCTTGTCGTATACCCGATCGAGTATCCAGCTCGTTCTCGTTGGCGTCCCCACCCGACCGAGTGTCGACTTCCCAACCCACTTGTTGGTTTTAGTCGGGGCTTTGCCATCAACTTCAACAAACACAGCCCGTTTGCTCGACGTCAGTCTCGTTGAAAGCTTCATTCGTCACCGCATTCTCCCTCCTACTTTATTTTTTCAAAAAAGAAGGTCTTCCTTCTACTCCTGACTGCTGTATACTCGAGCGACTTCTCCTCATGCCTAGACAGTTTTCACCCACCGCCCTGCGTGGTCGGCCTCGGCGTCCTCTCGCCTTGCTGGTCGATTCACCGCCAGGCTCATTCGTATTCCCACAACTTGCCTCGGAGACAGCGTATCTCCATATTTGAAGCACAGAATCGGCCGTATCCCGGTCAGACACATCCTTGGGTCTGTCTCAATTTTATCGGGCAGCCGCCCATCGTCCACGCACTGTCCCCGAGAATCGGCCATCGCCCCAACATTTGCAGAGCTTCCCTAACCCTCGCTGACCAATGCGGAAACTTTTGAATTAAACGACTACCACACCGATCAGGTTCTCTTCAATGTGTCTCCTACCCTATCCTACCGCAGATACGACAACATGCAAGCTCCGATTAGTCTCGACGCGTGGCAACCGACAAACGCTATACAAACTCCATGTGGACAGCAGTCTGTGCACAGTTACGGCTACGATTGAGATCTGCCCTCGTGCCTTGCAGGGGTCAGTGCTTCGTTCTGTCCAGTCGCTGCTGTCAAATGGCTCCAACAAGTCCCGTCGTCAAGGCCTGCAGCACGGAAGTCGCCGAACTGACCCACCACCACCATGGTTGCAGGGACTGATACCAGGCTTGCACTCGCCAAACTTGATTCCCGGTCTTCATTTTGAGCACCAATACGGATTTCAACCTTTGATTTTTTTTTTTTTTCCTGCCAAGGCACTGACTGACTGGCCTTGTCGAATCCCGTATGCCACGCGTGCATTCGGTCTACGTTGTTGCGTACCTACACAGCCTTCCTACTTTGCGTCAAGGTCCTCCAAGTTCCGTACCTTTTTCTTGCGTGGGTGGTTCAATGGCATTTGAGTCACACGCTGTCCTTTCTGGCGCAAGGAATTTCGCTGACCCGGGTATTGTGTCAACAACTTCTCCCTTTGCTGTGTCGTGTAAGCGCGATTTCCTCGGGCAACTCTCCACCGCAGAAATGAGCCTAAAAACTGACTTTTTGGGGACCCTTCCCACCAGCATGACAGGATTGGTCTCGAGATGATAACTCAAAATATTGACTCGTCATTTCGGCATAGCCGCAGATCGAGTAAGTAGCGATGTTATTCACTAGCGCCAGAGCACCGAATTCTCAATTCTGTTTTCGATTGTGCTCAACGAAGATCTCTGCTAAGGCCTATCCAGAGACAACGAGCGATACCATGCCTCCCTATTCATGTCGAAGAATAGATTCGCTTGTTCGCTTGTTTACTTGTTCACTTGTTCACTTGGCGATGATGGGCTAATAAGGGCGAGTCCGTCTCCAGATGCTAATTTCATGGGCCGGCCCACCACCCAAGCACACCCGCACTTGTCCAGCCGCCAGCCACTGTATCGAGCGTCACGAGCCCTCGCGCTTTCAACGTCTGGCCTAGTGCGGCATCTCGTGTTCAAAATTATCCATGCCTACTCTTCAGGAAGTGGGTTTAGCCAAAGAGGACCTTGGCTGGTTCCCATCGCAAGACTCTTCACCTTCTCGTCGTCTGGTTGGCTGTGTGGAGAGGCCGAGATGGAGTCGCCAGTCGGGGACTAGTTTGGCCTGGAAGCCTTCTAGAAGGACATCTGGCCCACCATCTCGGGCCCCTGTTCGTTGCTGATCATCACTCGCCAACCAGTAAGGATCCTCGAGGCCGTTGAACCTGGTAACAAGACACAAGCTTCATTGCTTCCAGGATCCTGACCCCAGCAATTTTCATGCATCCAGCCCTCCTCGCCTGGTCGGAGAACTTTCAAGAACTTGCGGCCACAATGCACTCGCTGCCGCATCCCAGGTGCTAAACAGCATTATGCCACCAAAATACACCTTGGAAAGTCGCCTACCTCGCTATACATTGCACGTCGTCAAACACAACTATATTAAAGCACTGGGTACCCATATGCAGGCCCACGCCGCCTGGTTCCGCTCTACGCAGCAAGTCAGACCCGATAGGATACGTGCGGCCTCTTCTTCGACGCTCCAACCTATCAACTTTTCACCGCTTTAAACTTGGTTCGGCCCTATGCCCTTACCAAATGACTGCGCGCCTCCAACCAACGGACGGATAGCTGCTATTGCGTTGACTTCGGGCTAGTTTCAGGTCATGGCTGGGCTGAGGCTGGACTGATTCACACCACCCGTCTTGTGACGGGACGGAAGGATATATTTGCCCATCCCCACATATCACATATGCCACCCTCGCTCACGGTCACTACCGAAGAAGTTTTTTCTTGTATATTTTCGTATCATTAACTATGATCGGTCAGTCCCCGCTCTACATGGTGTAGAGGCCTTTGAAAATTGCATTCTTTTCAATGCCGACAGCAGGCTAACGCCAGACGAGTGAGACATCTCGGTTTGTCTGAAAGTTGCATTAACTGCTAATCCCGCAGATGCAAGCCTACCAGCACCACCTCACGGTAGTCACAGTGCGCCAGCGAGCTCCAAGCGCGATATTTGGGAGTAAATGGTAATTTTTCGTTTGCGATGGCGTTGCGCGGACCGCACAACTCTCCGATAGGCGGGGAGAACATGGCCACTTTGGACAAACTACTGTTTCTGACTGTTGACACTAGGGTCGCATTAGCGAATCCGCTTTGATCATCAACTGGCCTGTGATGATGCTTTCTGTCTTTCTCTCGGATGCGTTTAGCCCGAAGTCTACCCCAAAGGTTGATCACCAATTTAGCTGGGACTCATGGCCAATATAGCAACTTTCCACTCAGAATCTTGCTGCCTGCTGCCTCGACATCGGGCCGAGCTGCGGTCAAGAAGCCACACGCCGAGGGCATCGAGGCGGACTGCCCCAAGCCAGTGGCCAGTTCATCGATATCCACATAAAACGCCAGCCATTTCACTTTTCGAACGTGCAGCCTTTCGCTCCGTCCTTTATTATTACCCCTCCGGTTTTGCATGTGTTGGTCAAGTCGTAACCGTCAACCCTTCGGCCAGACGGCATGTGGATCTGCCGCCGGAACCTTCAGCGTCCGGGCTCGTCCTGGTCAACATTCTGACCCCCGAATTTTTGGCCGGCAGCTCGGCGTATGATTACCAAAAGCGAAGGACTGTTCCGCCTTGGTTACAAGTATGCCCTGCAGAGATGACTGTTGATAACAATAACCCTCTCCAGCCAGCCACGTTAGTGTTGCGCCGAACAATCATCAGTCACGCCAAAATTACGAAGAAAAAAAAAGAAAAGAAAGAAAAGAAAAACATTGCGCCCGTTTTATTAGCCTGTTTTCAAAAAGCTCATCCTCCGCTTTGTTGACACCAGTCCTTGTCCCACTTGTTCCGGTGGCAGCGGGTTGATTAGATTGAGTTCAGAATTGGGAAGGTGCAGTATGATTAGGCCTTGCTTGCAATCACTCTTCCATGGCAACCCAGATCTGTATCGCCGCTATTACTACCATCTTCGCAGTGACTATCATCAGGATGATCTCGGGAGGTAAAGATGGCCTTTACCAAGATACAGTGCTAGGCCATCCGGCAACCAGCGTGGCCAGGCGGCATGGTCAAGACGAAACAATAGTTGACCGGCCACCAATAGATATGTCCCAGTATAGCTGCATATCGCCATCAGTCTGCAGCAGCCCGGTTTGGAGGTGGGGACGGATAGCTTTGTTTCAATGGCCCATTCGTTTGCCTCCTCGTGACTGAGGGAGGGGATTGGGAACGGGATGTTTGCGCCACTACCTGCCAGAGAGATGAAATTGCGGTGTTTGCCTTCTCCACAGCAAACTATATCTACCGATTTCTTTACGGGGCAAATTTCGGATCTTACGAGTTGTCCATCACCACATCAACTCAAGTCTCGAGTTCCGGTACAGTACAGTCTTGAGGGTACAGCTTGTGCGGCTGGGATAGGAATGATTGTGCATGGCAAATGACCCCGCAAGGTAGGACTGAGCAAAACTCCGTGTTTCTAAAGAAACAAAGGGAGAAAGCAGAGCTGAGTCAGTGATATTGCGAACCTGAAGCTGGCACTGTGCAGTTTTGCGTTGGGTGATAATTCAGCTGAGTCATTATAGTCAGCTTTGCATGGTACGGCCTGAAGAAGTTTGAAACATTTCGTGACTTGAGCGCCATCTAGCCAGCTGCCGTGAGCTTTTCACAGTACACCTGCCGCCGAGGGATTCTGCGGTGGATTCAACCCTGACTGGGAATGCCGTCAATGAGTGCAGATCGGCAATATCTACGACTCGAAACTGCGCATTCTTGCAGAATGTCTTTAGACGGATGGCATTGAGGCAATTGCATACATACATAGTTACGAAGCAGTGAATGCTGTACGACCTGGCGGAAGAGTTGGCCCAACTAGACCTAGGTGAGAACCGGCAAAGTCAATCGCCGTAACCTTGACCGCCGGCGGCCAGGGTAAAACTTGACAATTTGGGCGTGCCGGTATCTTTACTTGCTTGAAAAGGAACCATTTGCGGCAATATAGGATCCGCCGTCGAAACCAGGGAGGCTGGTATAGAGAGGCTCCCTTCGGCTCCGAAGAGCGACCGAGAAATGATTGGGACTTGCACTTGGAACGACTAGACACGGTTGTGATATTCGATTGTACCGGGTACTGCTTGCCCAGGACAAACGTGCCGAGACGAGACACGGCTTACATCTCACGGCACACCCTGCGATATCCGACGGACGCCGTATTCTTGCGACTTTACTAGATGATTTTTGCCTTGGCACTTGCGTTGACCGCGCCAGACCATTGGGTTATTTCACCGATTTGCAACTAGCGACCCTCTTCTTTTGCTTGGAACCCAGGTTCGGACTCGTTCCGCGAATCACCGGCCTTGGATTCCCCGGCCGGGGCTTATTGGTGGCATCCGTCACTGCAACGTCGATGGGAAGCGGGGGCGGGCAGGCAAAGAAAGGAGAAAGGGGCACAGTCGTGCTCCCAGTAACTTTCCGGGCATGTTTGTTTTTGTTTTGCTTTTGAGTGACAGTTGCGGGAACAGCGTCGTCATCTCCTGCGACTGTTTGATCGGGAACTATTGAAACGAGAGAGAGAGAGAGAGATGGCAGGCCGACAACTTTCACCGACACTACGGAGCACATTTCGCGGGCGCCAGCAACTTGCAGCTTTTAACCTTGATGTGATGAATCATCTCCGTCCTTGCCAATGCATGCAAGAAGAGGGGTTGACTGTATCGATGAGGCTCGCTCTGGGGTGGAGGGACTTGCTCGTTTCACCATCTGCAATACATCCAGCAAGGACTGATCTGAGCCTTGATTTTAGTCTCTTCCTATGAAAGAGGTGGCCACCTTCACTCACATGATGCATGATGCACCATGCAGCATGCATCATACTCTGCGTTAGCTTCGGGGAGTGGGCGTGCAACCTGCCATGAAGTGTGCCTGAAATTGCCACATGGCGAGCCTTCTGTGTCGCTCCTTTTTGCCCTGGTCTCTGAAGAACGGATGGCTCCGTCTGGAATCGACCAAGGACGCTAGTCGACAAACTTGGGTGCAACAGATGAATGATGATACGAGAGCCGCGGAGGTCGACCGGGGGGGGGGGGGGGGGGG
>MWMN01000007.1:378255-442785 GCA_002968875.1 Cordyceps cicadae | reverse complement strand
GGGGGGGGGGGGGGGGGGGGGGGGGGGGGGGGGGGGGGGGGGGGGGGGGGGGAGACTTGGAGAGTCGATGCTTCCGTCATGCCTATTGAAGGCTGTCCATCACCATCGGTACGTCTCGACGATGGCATCACATGTCGGACAAAGAAGCAGCAAGGGTTGTAGTTTGCATCTCATGGTATTCCGGAGCTTTCTGACTTGGACTGACTGGGACAAAGCCTTGAACCCCAACGGCAACTTCCTCCGGTGCCGTCTTCCACTTTTGCTTCCCATCTGGATCCCGCGGGGGGGATTTTGCGCTTGTCTGCACTCATTGCGCCAACTGCAGATTGATCAATTCTGGTTCAACATTAGTGGTCAGTGGCCATTGGCAGTGTGGCAGTGTGGCAGCGTCGTATCGTCCTGTCAAGGTGTGGAGGGAGTATGTAAGAGCAAACCTCGAGGGGTGCTCTGACTGGGCGAGCTTTTAAAGACACGAAGATGCCGTTCCTATCTCGTTACGCACGCCAAGCACCAAAAGAGGAGACGGTCGATTGTCTCGGTAGGAAGAATTTTGTTTGCGGGTACCCTATTTGCTTTCTGGTCTCGGCCTGTTCTCCCCGTCGGGGCCGATATCGTCAATCTTCGGTTCTCGCCCGAATCGGTGACTTTTCTTTTCCTCAACGTCGTTCTGGCGGTTTCTCCAAAACAAGGATAACGCGGTTTATATCTTTCGACCCTCGATGAAGCACCACATGCAGCAGCGCTACTACCGGTAGAGGGTCTAACGGAAAGCAAAGACGGACAGCACGACAGAGACCACCCGATGTTGAGACATTGGCTGCTTCCCGCGATGTGGCGCACGTCTCGGCGCGGAAAACGGGCGTGCCCCTGGAACGGGGGGTTCTCGGAACCGAGGCTGTTTACGGAACACCTCTCTCTTTTCGGGAGTAATGATATAAAAAAACCCCCCCGGAAAGGAAGCCAGCCTGCATGTGCCTGGGACAGGTGCAAGACATAAGACATGTAGCAGTGACGCTGTGTGGGTACTATTTCATGCCGTGACTTTCTTCACTGGTTATTACGGAAATTCCTGAATGTGATTTAATGGATTTACATGATGAAACGCCCGCTAAGGATGAGGGAGTTCACGATGTCCTCCTCCGTACAATACAAGGTTAACAATGGATAGCCAACGACGATGGGAAAAGAGAAGTACAAGTTCGGCAAGCACGTCCCGGGCGAGGGATCCCTGGAGCAACATTATGTGGCAAAAAAATATCTCCCCGGGGTCAGGCTGAGGCTCCTTCAAAACAAAAACAACAGATGCAAACAAAGAAAAAAGAGAGCGAGTCCACCCCTCAATATCAGTCCCACTCTAGCAACCGCCGACAAGAGCTTTCTCTGGTGGGCAGGCTTGAAGAAACAGAAAGTTTCTTTGTTGCTCCCTGATATTGTCCGTCGGCTACTTGCTCACCACCGAGGCTCCAGCTTCTCGGTCGCCGGTGTGCCCACCACAACATGGCTGTCGCCGAACGGATCGTCTTCGTCTTCGTCCTCTTCCTCCGACGCGCTCTCCAAGTCATCACCGGGCTCCACAGCTCGCGGCGTCTTGTGTGCGGCGCCGGCGGAGGTCTTGACGAGTCCCGGCTCGTTGAGGACCAGCCGCTCCACGGCAGGCGTCTCGTGCGTGGCTGGGGCCGCACTGTCTTTGCCTTTCTGCGCGGTGACCACTGGTAAACTGTTAGTTCACGTAGATGGCCGAGATGTCGCCACAGTATTTGAACCGAGGGTGGAGGGCGCGCGGGAAGGGGGGGGGGGTTTATACTCTTGTAGAGGTGCGCCTGCTCGGCAATCTCGTCGTCCGAGTCGCTGTCGGCATCGATGGACTGATCAAGCTGCTCGTATGTCATGAGCGCGTGGACGAGCTCGTCGTTGGCGTGCAGAAGAGCGCCCAGCCATTGCTCGCTCTCGACATGGTGAATCTGGACGGCATGTCGTCGTGTTAGCATCACAGTCTCTGTGTCCCCCCGGTTCCCTCCTCACTCCAAAAACCTTTGTCAGGAGAAAATGAAAAGGAAGGAAGGAAAACACGTACGTAGCGCAACACGCGCCTTCGCAGCTGCTTGCAAGCCTCAAACCGCTGCACGGCCGCCTGGTTGTCCGAGATGCGCTCCTTCTCGCGGTTGATGCTCTGCAGGGCGTTGAGCAGGCCGGTGCTCGCCATCGTCGCGTCGGCGACGACGGCCTTCATCTGCTCCTTTTCGGCCTCGAGGTTGAACGGCCGTCGCTTACCGCTCTTGTTGCCGCGTGAAGACTTTTTGCCCGACGAGTCCTTGCTGCCCAGCGAGGCGAAGAAACCGCCGCCGCCGCCGCCGCCACCGGAAGGCGGTGACGTAGACCCCGAGGGCTTGTGGGAGGAGGATCCGGCCTCGGCCGCGGCCGCGGCGCGTCGTGTGGCTTCTTCTTCCTCGTCGTCGCCGAAAGGGTTCGCTTCGGTCTCGCGGATGACCTTGGATCGTTCTTGGGTGACTGTGACTTTTCGTTTCGGAAGTTCCTATACATGTGGCCGCGGCCAAGAAAACATCCCAGTCAGCAGTGCACGAGAGAGAAAAGAAGAAAATCGCGGGCTCCCCTTTCTCACCCCGACGCCCCCCGAACCAAAACGGAGACATGGCCACCGGGGTGAGGGGGGGGGGGGGGGAGGGGGCGAAGCCCCCCCCCGGGGGGGGGCTTCGCCCCCTCCCCCCCCCCCCCCCCCCAAAAAAAAGGGAGAAGGGCCCCGGGGGGGGGGGGGGGGGGGGGGAGGGGGGTCGGCTAGCTATATACTTGCCTTGTGCAGCCGGGCGATGCGCTCCAGGCCGGGCGTGCCGGCGTACTGCGCCCACTGGCGGAAGAGCTGGCGGCAGCGGGCGCGGACGGCCGGGTCCGTCAGGTCGGAGGTGCCGCAGACGCGGAGGCGCTCGAGCAGCGGCTCGTCGGCAAAGGTGCGCTGGAAGCGCGGCCCGGCGTTTTGCATGAGGCCGTCGAGCAGGGCCAGCGCGCGCAGCTGCCGGTGGGCGCTGCCGTACTTGAGCTTCTTGCGGATCGCGCGCGCCGCCTCGGTCGGGCCCGAGGCCTGCAGCGCGATGGCCTCGACGAGCTCGACGATGCCGGAGAGGTCGTCCTCGGCAAAGTCCTCCGAGGTGAGGTTCTCGATGGTGGCCGTGACGGCCGAGTACGGTTTCTGGAGAAGAAAAACGAGGCCATGCGGGTGAGTCAAGGCCGTGTTGGGCAGAGAGAGGGGGAAAGGGGGGGGGGGGAGAGGTCCAATACCGATTGAAACATTGTCGTTCTTTGCTTTTGCCCTCCGAGAAATGCAGAGAGAGAGAGGTTGTTGTGTGTGTGGGTAGGGTCGAGAGAGAGAGGTTGAGAAGGGCGAGACGAAGCTCTCGTAGGGGCTCGTGGAAGAGCAAAGCAAGTCAGCCTGGGGTTTTGGGCGGTGAGTCGGGAGAAAAGGGAGACGCGCGGGGGGAAAAAAAAAAAAAAAAAAAAAAAAACCGGCCCCGGCCGCGTTGTTGAAGCTGTCACGAGCGGTTAAACTCGAGTGTCACCCCGCGCTATTATGACAGAACATGCCCGTGAGCCCCGCCAAATTGGAGGGGTTCGCCAGCGGCGCTGCCGCAGAAGGGGTTTCAGCGGGCCAATCAGGTGAGATGGACTTTTTGCTTTTGCAATTGATCAAGTGTCACGATGATGGGGGATCGCGGATTCCCGGTCGCATTTTACATTGTTCAAGGCTCATATTCATCTTCCCCAGAACATGCCTAGGTGGAGATGGTGACGTACATTAAGCTTCAGGCTTTGCGCCCGCTTGCTGCTAATTACATTCATAGGTGCAGACCTGCTTTACAGAGCGCCACAGGGCCAACCATATGCCCAAGCATAAAAGACAAAAAAGAAATCGTGTATTTGGTTCGTAAGTATATATATATATATACTCATCTATATCCAGTACCTCATATCGACATAAACGTCAGCCAAACAGAAAAGTGCCAGTTGCGAAATGCTCGTGATGAAAAAAAACTTGACAAAAATGCCTAGCCAACTCTAAACTCCATTCAACTGTATGTTTCCAAATGCAGGTATTATATGTAAGTGCAACCGCTTCTTGCCAGTGTATATATGATGTGTAAATGCGCGAGTAGATGCTTTAGCCAGCCTTTCCGAGGCCGAGCAGGACGAGATTCGCCACGTTCATGACGGCCATGACCAGCCACACGAGGCCGCCGAGGATGATGAGCCACCACGGGTTGGACATGTCGATTCCGGGCCCCTCTTCCACGCTTACGGCGTCCACCTCGTCCTCGACGTGATAGCGCGCCATGCCGGGCCGCACCGTCATGTAGCGGGTGCGGCTCGTGAAGTAGATGAGCGGCAGGGTGGTGAAGGGCAGGACGGAGCTGAGGACGACCTGTGAGGCGGTGAGGGCCGTGTTGAGGCCCGAGCGACCGATGACGCCGGCGATGACGAGCGACGGGGTGACGCTGATGGCGCGCGTGATGAAGCGGCGCACCCACGGCTTCACCTTCCAGCGCAGCGCGCCCTCCGACACCATTTGGCCGGCGATGGTGCACACGATGCCGGCGGAGATGCCCGACAGCAGCAGGGCCAGCGCAAAGATGGTGCCGACAGCGGGGGAGATGCTCTGCGAGAGCAGGGCGTGGATGCCGAAGATGTCGGCGTCGAGGGCGTCTTCGTTCTTGTAGAGCGAGGCGCCGGCGACGATTAGGATGGCCGAGTTGACAAACAGCGCAAAGGTAAATAGCGAGGTGCTGAGCTCTATGATGGAGTACTTGAGGCAGTGCTTGATGGCGGCTTGGGAGGGCACGTAGGTGACCTTGTCGTAGGTTTCTTCGTTGGTGGACGCGCCGGACGAGGCCGGCTCCTCGGGAATGAGGCCCTTCTGGGTATCGTATTCTTTGAGGCGCGGCTGGACGATTCCGGAGCCGAGGAACAGGCTGTGCGGCATGACAGTGGCGCCGAGGATGCCGCAGGCCTGGTAGAGGGCCTGAGGCTCCACGAGTTCCTTGGAAGGGATGAAGCCGCGGAAGACTTCACCGGCACTGGAACCGCGGATCATGGACAGCTGGATGCAGAAGCACACGACGACGCCAAGGACGAGCAGGCAGACGAAGAACTCAAAGAGGCGGAGGCCCTTCATGGCGCCGTCCGGGCGGTAGAAGACGAGGATGAACATGACGTCGACGATGGAGAGGGCGACGCCGGCGACGATGGGCAGGCGAGGGATGAGCAGATTGAGGGCGATGGCGGTACCAATGACCTCGGCAAGGTCGGTGGCGATGATGGCAATCTCGGCGAGGGCGTAGAGTAAATAGTTGAGCCAGCGCGGGCAGTGGGCGCGGCAAGCTGAGGCGAGGTCATGGCCGGTGACGGTGCCGAGCTGGATGGCCAGCGTCTGCAGCAAGATGGCGAAGATGTTGCTGAGCAGCACGATGAAGAGCAGCCGGTACTGGTACGAGGCACCGGCGGCGATGTCAGTCGCGTAGTTGCCGGGGTCGACTACGGGGGGGAGAGGAGCTAGTCAGCGAGGGGTTCCAGGGTTCTCAAGTGTCGGCGGAGGGGGGAAGGGAGGGTGGACGAACTGTAGGCGACGGATATCATGAAGCCCGGCCCGACAAACTTGGCATAGTTGAAGAGGACCTTTTTAAGCTTGTGCAACCGCGGGCGGACATGCTGATTCACGAGCCGCAGGCGCATCGAAGGCGGCGGCCGTGGCTGCCGTAGTCGCGGGAGCAGACTCCCGCTATCGCTGCTCGGTGTTGCCCCCAAGTTGGACTGCTGTGCCGACGAGGCAGATGCAGTACGAGTAACCGCGACGGTGGCGTCCTTGACCATTGCGCCGTTCTTTTCGGATTTTTCTGCAATATTTTTAAATCTGAGGTTCAGGCTATTATTCTTTGTTCTCTCTTCTTTCAAAAGCAAGCCCTTAAGCAGCCAGATTCAGTTCTTAGGATGTCGGTCAATGTGCGACGTTTGCAGGTTGCTTCCGTGATGGCCATGGGAGTCCACAGAAGACTGGTGATGATGATGATGATGTGCTGCCTTGTTCTTGGTGAGGTTTGCGCTCGTGCTTGCGGTTCCAGAGTTTTTCTTCGCTGTAGTTGCCGTCGTCGGACATGTAATATGAATAAATACCTGGTCGCGTGAAGGCAAATTTTCACATTGAGTTTGCGAGTACCTGCCTGTTTCGATACGCTAAGGCTAGTTCCGACTGGACAGAGGCAACGAGGAGGTTTTTTTGTTTCTTTTTTTTTTCGCAAATGCCAAGATGGCAATGGAGAGATATCGCAGCAGGTCTTGGCTGTTGTATGAAAGCAAGATGAGGAGAAAGCCAATATTCTTGGCGGAGTTATGCAAGACAAAGTTGCTGGTTGGGGTCTCTCGCAAATGGAGTTCGTCGGTTAGGGTGCCGAAGCAAAGCGGGTCCTCCGGTTCCTTCCGATACGATTGAGTCTGTTTACGTAAAAAACAGAGGGGAAAACGCAACTCTCAAGGTCCAATAGATGACACAGCTGACAGACGAGTAGATGGGAGAAGAAGATGAGAAGAAGATTCGGGGCGGAAGAGACAAGACACAAGAGAGACATTGGAATCTTTTATATGGAGTTGAGAGAGATGTGCCGTCTGATGATCTCCGGGTTCGGCTTGGCTGCCCGCTGCGCCAAGGTGCCACAGAGGGAGCCTAAAGTGGGCGCTAGGAACCCGGAACTGGGATTGCCCGACGGATTCCACATAGACCGAACGCATTTTTATTATCGTGCCTCGTGGTAGACAACTAATATCTGCGCGGTCTATCGCCTGCTTTCATGTTTGAGTAACAATGTCGGCTTACAAGGCTGGGCTGTGAGCGGGACGGTCGGTGGAAATGGCGGTCGAACGTGGAGGCAATAACTCGAAAAGATATGCCTGAGACATGAGGGGCTGGCCTGCAAAAAAAAACCCCCGAACCCCCCCCCCCCACAAAGCCTCTAGGGTCAAAAAAAAATAAAGCAAGCTACAGAGACGGTAGGTCCAGTCAGCTCAACATCAGCTCTCCCGAAAGCCTTCTCTTCAACCTCCGTCTTGCCTGATCTTCTTCGTATATTTCAATAGCGCCCCCCGCAAGTGACAACAACTTGCCCTTCACAGCCACAATGA
The DNA here is from genome assembly GCA_002968875.1 of Cordyceps cicadae. Classification (NCBI taxonomy): domain Eukaryota; kingdom Fungi; phylum Ascomycota; class Sordariomycetes; order Hypocreales; family Cordycipitaceae; genus Cordyceps; species Cordyceps cicadae. Next base: position 435,609 of record MWMN01000007.1, on the reverse strand, counting down.
CATGCGGACTTGCCTCTCCGTCCTACTTGGCAGCGCCAGTACCCGGCACGATGCTGCCGACAACACCCCTGGAACGTGCAGACGGTGGGACTTGGCCACGATAAGCCCCTCTGCCCAGTGACCACAACTGCCGTCTTCATTTCCAGCTTGGAGTGAAAAATGCTCCGAAAAAGCGCCGGTCTAGATCCGTCTACGGAAGCCGAGGGAGCGGGAGCGGTTGGTTTGTCTGAATGCTCCCTTGTCGCGGGTAATTATCCATTTCACATCTATTTTGTCCAAAAACACCCACCCTAGCCATCTCATTAAAGCCACTGTTGAACGACTTTTTTGTACATTTTTTTTTTCACCTTGGCCACATTAATCATCTTTCTTTCGCTCGTCACGGTCATGGCAATACAACACAACACATGGCATGGTCACGTCAGTTGATAACGACACACCAAAGTCACAAAAAGGGACGCGCCGCATGCACCCAGCCGCCCCCGCCTGGCTCGTTTTCCAAACAAGGGGAAAAGAAAACCCTACTCATGAACCTCCTCTTTAGTTGCTCTTCTTTCCCGCCTTGGCCGCCGCGCGCTCCCGATCGCGCTTCGCGTAGATGCCCGCCGTGAAGGGGTCCTCGAAGCGCAGCGCCACGACGTACACGACGTACACGAGCACCGTCAACACGACGCCGGCCGGCCGCCCGAACAGCAGTGCCGTGCCGAGGAAGCTCATCGTCGAGCCCCAGTACATGGGCGCGCCCGTCACGTTGAAGGGGAAGCCCGTCACCATCTTCTCCTGGAGGAAACCAAAGTAGTCGCCGAGAAAGGTGCCGCGGATGCCCAGCCGCCACGTCGACGTCACCACCAGCACGTTGCCGACGGCGAGGAGCACGTAGGCGGCGGCCTGCGCAGGTAGACCCTGCAAGGCTGGGTGCGTGGGCTGCTCGAGAATGGCCGTCTTGTAGAGCCAGTCGCGGATGATGCCTATGGAGAAGATGGTGGCAGCGAGGGCATAGTTGGCCACGGTGCGGTCACCGCCAAAGAGCTTGCTGAGGACCTGGTTGCGGTATTCTGTAGAATTGGGAAACTGCATTAGCCTCCTTGTCCCCTCCATCTCCTCGCGGGAGCTGTTTTTGTAGAATAAAGGACGCGATTCGAACCTTGACGAGCGACGATGCTGTTTTGGCACAACGTTAGACAAACGGACTGCTACTGCACGCGACTTTTTGTGGAGGGGAACGGGTTCAATCGGCTTACTTCCAGAAGAGAGGGTTAAAGATGATGGACGCGGCCGAGACTACAGGATACAGGATACAGGTTAGCCATTTTGCCATTTCCTCGACCCCTTTTCCTCGTAATTCTGTAGCTTGCACTCACTTCGCAGGCTCTGCTTGTCGAAATCGACATAGCTGGCCAGTTCGCCCAAAAGTGACGCCATGGTTTATCTTGGGGGGCTGTCGAACGGTGCAAGGAAGACGGGAGGCTTCCTCGAGGCGGAAACGAGATGAAAAAAAAAATAGAGGACAAAAGATAAAAAACGCAAAGTGACAGCAATCTAGGAATGACGACAAGATATGGAAGGAGTAGAGAAGCTGCTCTGCGGTCCGCTCCTCTTCCCTTTAAAGCTTCCCCACGCGTGGCCGGCGCCGTCGAGCAGCAGCACGGCGGCAGGGAGGGAGCTTTTTGCCCCAGTGTCAGGTAGCCTAGTGCCCAGTGCTAGGCCGGCGGGGAACGGAGCTGAAGCTCCAGCTGTTTCTCCAATGAATAGCTGAACTGGCACTGTACTGCACTAAATCATTAGCACATTATCAATTAATATGACCGCGCTTGGTGTCGGCACTTGAGACCGCTCCACCACAGACGTTCCGTCAAAGAGACAGATTAGAGACTGATATAAAACTGTGAAATACATGTATGCAAGTTCTCAAGGGCTCGGAAGATTGTCAAGGTTAAAAAGATGGAAAACAGACGAGCATAGAGCCTAGAGATACGAGTTCGCTAGCCAGCTATGCTCTCTTGTTATTGGGTCAAATCGGGACCCCTTCACTTCCTCTCGTTTTTTTTTTCTGTTGTGCCGCTTGTTTCGTTGGGGCGCAAGACTTGATTCTGTCCTTTCCCCCCCTTCTAAAATTAATCTTCACATGTCATTTTTTTTTCCCCGTCTCATTCCATCTACCATTCATCCATTGGTCTATCCGTCATCAGCCATTTATCCGCGCAAAAAACATGCATGTCCCTTTTTACCTAATCACAATACTGTCGCGTGGCTGCGTGTGCCCAGATCAACTCTCTCTCTCCGCAAATAAAACTTCATTCCACTAACAATTATGCCCATAGGTATATTCGCAAAGAGCGCAAACCTCGATACCCATTGATACCTAACAATACTGAGATACACATACGCCCGTACACCTGTGTGGTTTTCCAGATACTTGAAACAAACTCCCACACCGCCAGACTTGTATAGAAAAGAAAAAAAGACTAGGATAATCAGCGAACGACGGGGAGAAATCAGTCACCATCCCCTCCTCTTCCTCTTCGGCTTCTTCTTCGTCAGGGTTGTCGGCGCTTCCATCTCCGTGCCCGCGTCATCTTGGGGCCCGGGTTTCTATCTCCGCGCCCGCGTCTTCTTTGCCTGTGTCGTGGTGTCTTCCTCCTCCTCGTCGTGGCCCTTCTTCAAGTCTTCGGTCAGGCCCCATTCCTCCTTGTCGTACCAGTCCTCCCCATCCGACATGTCGCGGTTCACACCGCAGTGCGCCTCCGCCTTGGACCAGTGCAGCACGTCCTTGCGCAGCCGCTGCGCTGCGAGCAAGCCCCTGTGCAGTCTGTACGTTCCCCGACACACCTCCTCCTGTTTCTGGATGTACAGCGCCAGCAACCGCCGGATGTCGTCTGCCTCGCTCGCTGGCAACCCCAGATCGCGGTCTGGCCGTGCCGCCGCCGGTGGCAGGAATATCGGATGTATTACCGTTTCAAGCTCATCTTCTTCTTCCTCCCTTGGCCCTTCCCCCGTGTCCATTGGTCTGTCCGTGCCGTCTTTATAGCCATCGCTCGGATCATTCTCACCATCCCTTCCGTCGTCTCTTGCTGTATCTGTATTCTTGGCTGCGACGTTGCCATTTCTCGCTCCGGCATCGGCCATGCTAACGTCACCGTCGTGATTCGAGTCGTCACCGTTCGCCTTTTGTCTCTCCGGCACCGCGCCAGTGTCCCCGTTGACAGTTGCGGTCCCCGACCTTGCCGTCAGCGCCCCCGACCGGCGCGGGACGTGGTCTTGTGTATATAGTGTCTTGTCATTCTCACCAATCATGAGCTCGCACGGAATCCATGTGAGGTCGCCATACAGCGGCGTCCACAGCTGCCGCACCTGCCACAATGATCGGTTTTCCTGGCGCATGAGCTTGCAGCTGTGATCGACCAGCTCGGTGAGATCCTGGGAGATGAAGGGTCTCGAAAGGGTCGGGTGGGATGCGAGGTCGGTGGCTGCGGTTAACGGGGCGAGGATGTCTGTCACGGTCAGCATGGCCAGGATTGAGCGACGGGCCAGGGTTATAGCTCGAGAGTTCACTTACGTTCTAGGCGAACATTAGAGTACGGGTTGAGCTCGGCAGCCGCTTGGATGGCGCTCTCCACGCGTTCAGGTTCATCCTCGCTGAAGACCTCGTAACCATCCTCGTCCACCAGCGGCGGATTGCGGGAAATGATGGATCGGCGGACGCCAGCGTACTCAATTTCCTGTAAACGACGCATGGTCGGTTGATTAGCTTCCGTCTCGCGTGTTGGCCGACTCGGCGTCGTGGAGTCGAGTCACTCTACCTCTTTGTAGGCGCTAGGCCCTGAGGCCGGCACCAGCTGGCCCTTGTGCGCGAAGCGACCCTTCTTCTTGAGCTTGTGCCCACGGTTTGTATGATGTTCTATTTCGGAGTCGGAATCGGATTCTGCAGCGCGCGATTGGGGCAGGGCCCCGGCGGGCGGTTAGCGACTGTTTTCTCTCTCTCTAGCGTTCGAGTCCTGCCAGCGGCCAGCAGAGCGCGGCGTGGCCGGGTGTCCTCACCATATGCTCTTCTCTTGAAGGCCTTTTTCATAGCCGCTATCGTCTCAGCAAAGAGGATTTGCTGCGATGCCATGGTGGGCAAGAGCGGAGGCCGCTGGGCGGTGCGCTCGAAAGCAAAGGGAATTGGTACAAGGCGGGCTGGAAGCCGCTCGGTCGCTTGGGATTTTTCGCAGTCGGAAGAGGGGCTCGCAGCCTGGACAAAGTGACGGCTCAAAGTAAAAATAGCAAAGTCAATGCGTCTTTTCGTCTCTCAGGTTGCCAATCCTGCTAATCGATACTCGATTCTGTGTCGTGGAGGGGTGGTGTCTGGAGCTTGGGGAGAGAGAAACGAGAGGGAGAGAGAGTGGTGGTGGCACCTACTAACGTCAAAGATGGGTTAAGGTAGAGGGTAGCAATGCAGCCACCACCACCACCACCACCGCCGCCGCCTAGGATTATTTTGTTAGGCCTGGCCTGGCCTGGCTGCGGGCTCTCCGCAGCCAGGCGGCCAGACCAGGCCAAGCCAGGCCGAGGCGGCCCCAGCCAGACAACGACAAGCTCTGTCTGCTCTGCTTTTTAGGCCAATCACGCGCCAGCAACGCGCTCAGGTCTTTCGCCGATGCCGACACCGCCTCACTGTGGCTGGTCACCGACATTTACCCGGCTCTTACATCATTGTTAATTCCCATTGGTTTCGTTTCAACCTACGATTTTAGTAAATAAATACATATATTCACGTGTAGCGAGCAGGCCGTCAATGTTTTTAGTGCTCTTAGTTTTTTTTTTTTTTTTTCCAAATTCTTGAAAATTATATGTATACATGCCCCATATCTTCGCTCTTCCCGTCCGAATAAATTCAAATACAAATCGCGCGAGTACTGATTGGTATGTATATACGTCGTGTAACCTCTCTCTCGCCACTGTCCAACTCGTTCAACCGACTTCAGCTTTGAAAACTTTGAAAGCTATGAATGGTTAGAATCGTATTTCACAAGCACTTTCATGTTGCAACTCACATGTCTGGAGAGTTGGTAATCTCTTCAAAGCTCTGCAGCGAGTCAAAGCCCATGGCAATCAAAGGCTCGGAAGTGTCATCCACCACCTAAAGAGAGTATCAGCAAGAAATGTACAAGAAAGTGAGTGGGGAAAGAAAAGAAAGCTCACCCAGCTGAGTACTACCTTGCTCGCCCTGTGGCTCTTGCATTGCCGCACGCCCATCAGCGCAAGCCCCTGCAAAACCAACGTTGACAGAGGGCCAGGCGGCACCGTTGCTGCCACGATGCCCGCGATGTTCTCTGACCGCGACCGCAGCGCCGGAATGTACGTCGCCAGCGGGCTGCCGGGTCTGCATATAATAATAGTGCCCATTATGGCGCCAGCCGGATCCTTGGCCCGCACGATGCCGCACGTCTTGCTCTCGGCTAGGGCGTAGCGGTACAGCTCAACCACCTCCGGCCCGCCTCCCTCGGCCGCACGTACGTGGTGCAACACCGCGTCGGCGTTGTCGAGCCCGTGGATCAGGTCGAAGCTGATGTTGGCTCGCTGGATCGTCGGCAGCAGGCCCTCGGGCGCCGCCCACCCGCCCAGGTCGGCAATGACCATGTTGGTCAGCCGTCGCGGGAACTGCGTGTCCCACCCACTGTTGCTAAACCATGTCTTAACGGTAGCACCCTCGGCACCGAGCGCGATGCCAGGGAAGACGCCAGGGAAGCAAGCGCCGAGTTGCACCCTCTTCAGGCCGCGCTGCTGTGACAGCGTCTTGAGCGCGCGCTTGTGCAGCGACCGGCCGATAGACACGTTTCGCTTCGTCGGGTCGACGATGAGCGCCCCGAGGATACCGACAGACCCAGTCACGTACGTGGCCACAAATCCGTACAGCGCTTGAGTGCTGCTGTTTCGCACCACATAATGCGCTTCCTTGATGTTGGTGTTGAAGAGTTCAAACGCCGATGCGCTCGTGTTGGACAGAAAGTCCAGGTCCGAGCCTCCAGCGCGATGAATGGCCTTGAGTAGATCATCGAGACCGCTGGCATCACGCTCACGGTCATATTCTTCCACCAGCCAAAGCTGCCGCGACTTGAGGACCTTTTTACTCTTTCGAAGAGTGCCTGGTAAGCTTCCTACTGGCTTGACCTCACCGATGAGGACGCGCACCAGGGACGCCATTGCATTCTCGGTAAAGTCGAAAGTGCAGACGTACGTGCCGATAGATTTGTCCATGGCAAAATCGTACGGCGAACTGACGGCGACGACAATGAGGTGCTTCTTTTGGCCCCGGCTTCGGAGCATGGAACACATCATGTCAACGTGCTTTGTGAAACCTGCCTGATACAGGTTCCTGTTTGCATCGGCGGTAAATATAATGATACAAGATGCACGGTTGATGAGATTTTCATGCACTGGCCTTACGCCGTTGGCCGTATAGCTTGTGTGTAGCAGCTTCTCATTCCGGTGGCGCGCCAGGGTTTTCCCGAACTCGCGGAATACACCCTCACCGCTCATGTGCGCGGTTTTGTCTTGGCGTCGGTGCACCCACCGCTCATGATTACCTGTGGCTAGTGATTGATCTTGCTTGGTATCCAAGAAGCTTTTGGTCAACGACGACGCCGGGAGTGGTTTAACAAGAGGGGTTAAGAGTAACAGTTCCTCGCCGGGGTGCATGGATTGCGAAAGAGGTAGCAGCTGGTCCTTATCTCGGATGACGGTGATTGATTCGTCGAATGCACGACGAGACAGGGCTAGATGCGAAGGATGAAGTTGTGAGAGCAAAGAGATGCCGGGGGGGTTGAGAGCCTTGGACCAAGAAGTGCAGGTGGACTTGAGGTGAAGAACGCGCCGCAGCGAAGTGAATATTCTTTCTTTGGTGATGATGCCATTCTCTAGGCCAAGTTTCAGGCCCTTGATGGCCTCTAGTTGGATGTCGTAGGCTCGGCAAAGAAGGACTAAATCACAGCCGGCTTCGACGGCCATGACGACGCCGTTCTGGACACCGAGATCGTGGCTCAGGGCCTCCATCTCAAGACACTCGGAGATGGCAACGCCTCTGAATCCCAATTCGCTGCGCAGCATGTCGTCCACTACCTGATCTGATAAACATGCATGGCTAACGTTCATGGAGGGATTCGACAGACCACAGCCACCGACAAACATGGCGTCTAGTTTTCCGGAGGCAACTGCATTGCGAAAAGGAACGAGGGCGCTTAGGCTGAGTTCTTCGAGGGTTTGGGTAATAATGGGCACGTCCAAGCTTGAACCAAGAAAGTCTAGGTTGCCGTAGGAGGGGAAATGCTTGCCGCAGGTTGCGATGCCAGCGTCGCGAATACCAGCCATGGCGGCAAGACCATACTGTGATACTTCCTGGGGGTCGTCACTGGTAGCACGCACACCAAGTGGTTGGTAGCGGGCATTGTTCAAGACGTCAAGAACGGGACCGAGCATAAGGTTGACGCCGCACGCTGAGATCTCGGTGGCTGTAGCCTTGGTGACTTCGTAGGCGAGCTCTGGGCTGCCGGCGGCTGCGATACCCATGGCGCTGGGGAATTGACATACATAATCCTCGTCAAACAGGCTGTTGACGCCGCCATTCTCTTGGTCGACGGCTATGAGCAGTGGCTGAGGGTGACCGGCATTTTGGGCAATGGTCTGAAGCTCTTGAACGAGTCTGGCAGTCTGTTGCGCGGCTGCGGGAGGGGTCAGCGGGATGTTGCGGAACAGGCGGGGAGGATGATCAATAAAGGAGGACATACATTTGAGGTTTTTGGCGGTGAGAATGATGGAGCCTAGATGATGATCTTCGATGAGTGTCCTGATCTGGGGTGTAACTTCTATTCCATCCCAGCCCATAATCAGAGTTTGGCCGATTGCCCTATGAAAGCGAGTGGTGTTAGTTTTTGTGGTGTGGATGCCGAGATAGAAGATCGGGGGAGGGGAAAAGGCCATCAGGGGAGACATGGGCGCGGCTGGCGATGGCAATGGATACAATGCAGCAACCAAAGCGTATCAAGCAGGCTCACGATGGGGGTGGGCTTGGATCGGGTACACATACCAGTCCAGGTTCTGATATATGGGGTCAATATCAGCGTTGTCGGCGCCATTGTTGGCGGTGTTGGAGGTCATGATGCGCGGGCGGCTCGTCAGGCAGCTGTGCGCATGCCTGGAACGGCGTGCGCAACGGTTGAGGTTGATGTGCGGAGGTCTCTCTGTAGATAGAGCAGATTGAGGATGGATTGAAGTTGAGGCGATGGAGTCCAAGCGCGTGGTGGAGGAACCGGAGGCGCGGAATTGGGGGCTCCGCCTCCGCCTGCTTCAGCCACTAACTAATCAGGCGGGTAGGGCAGCCAGGCTGGGTGAGAGAGGCTTTGAGTTGGTGCCAGGATGGGGTAAATCAGAGGAAGCAGTATGCTTCCTTATTCGTATGATGGGCTAGAGTTGAAGTTGATTCTCCGTCAGGGAAACCAGTTGGTGTAGGTCATCGGAATGGCTGGCTTCCGTTGTTTGCCTGCTACGCGGGTGCCTTGTGTGACTTGGCGATTGGCAGCTCGGATGACGGTTTGATTTGAGGGAGTCTGAGTAGGCATCTATTCCTCGAATGCAGTTGACAGATAGGCAGGTCCAGCAACATGATTGATGATGGCACAAACGACCGGACTCGTTGTGGATTTACTTGCAAAACAGGCGGGCTGAACTTCGGGTAGTTGGATGGATACTAAGAATTCTGCCGCGGAGGGAGTCTCGAAGCCTTGGGCGGTGAGGGAAACATCCGCCAAGCAATTACCTGCGTAAGCTGCATTTTGGATTTTACTTTTACTTTTAAAGACGGCTTCCCAGCATGGAAGGCCGCGGATTCCGTGCTTGACGTTTTTTCAACACGTCAAGTTTGGTGAAGCGGGAACAAAAAGAAGGGCACCGGACGTTAGTGGGTGTACGGGGGGTACTGGAGGTCCTGGGGGTACGGGGGGCACTGGGGGGTGGGAGGGTGTGCATTGAGGGGGCAAGGTGACCTGGGGCTAGCTACTAGGTAGGTACCTGTTAACGTTACATGCGGTCCAGCGCTGTCGACGAGCGCTACCCAAGTCAGTGAGTGAGTGAGTGCCGTCGCGGAATCAAGGGTTCCATCAAATACCAGTTGCTGAGGAAATGCTTTGGATGAGGAACTACTATGTAACTGCTTGCTTTGGAGGCTTGGAAATCGTTTCAGTAGTTCCTGTACCTCTCCGAGACTCATTATCATGCCCAGCTCGTTTCCGAACGCAGAAGGATGATGCCATGTCGCTGAAACACACTCGCAGATAATGCCACGACGAGACCATGTCGGCATCAACCAACGAACCACTGGGCCGGCCACATCACTCTCCTCGACACAAATAATAGACCGGGCGCACGTTGACCTTGAACCGGCTTCCCATCCGCCCGGCCAGCCTGCTCCGCTCAAGCGGTAACCAGCAACCAGCAACCAGCGACCAGACCAGCGACGACACCACTGATGCTTCCTTGCTTCCCCACTCAACCCGTCCACGCCACGGTGGATGGTAACGGCAAGGTGACACCCAGAGCCACTCACTGGCAACTGGTATGTGGCATGTGTGCGCTGAATTGCCTACCGTCTCTATTTATTTTTTTTATTCATTATTATTAATTATCATTTTCATTTCACTCTTTTGCATCTCCGCTTGCTACAATCCGATCTGGTAGGCCTGCGCCATTCATCCATCCAACCATCCAGCTCCACGGAAGGGGGGGTCTTGTCACTGTAGCGCGGTCGCTGCGGCGGTCGCTGCGGCGGTCGTTGCGGTAGTGCTGTTTTGGGCGACTGCTCCAACTTTTACTTGCCCTTACTAGTACTTGCCTATTCCTCACTGTGCTGTCACTGTTTTTGATGTAGACCACCACTCCAAACCACAACCACCATTACCGTCATCTTCACTTTTTTTCTCTTCTTCACATTTTCTTTTCTTCACTCTTCCATGTCCCCATTTCTATTGCCATACTCCTAGATATCCTCCAGTTCCTCCAGCTCGCCAGATCCGAGAAACAGATTGAAAGAGGCCATCCTACTTGGCCCGCCCTCCCGAGACGATGCCGGCCCTCGTCACCAACGGCGCCGCCGCCGCCGCCGCCGCCTCCGCCGCCCACCCCAGCAAAAGTCATGGCCTCACGAAGCTGACCAACTGTCGTCTCCTTCGCGGTGACAGTCTCGTTAAAGGCGACCTCTGGGTCAGCTCCGAGACGGGCAAGATTGTCAACAGCCAGACCGTCTTTTTCGACGACCTCGTCCTCCCCGACCAGACCGTCGACCTCGGCGGCCGCATCGTGTCCCCCGGCATGATTGAATGCCAGCTCAACGGCGCATTCGGCTTCAACTTTTCTACCCTGCTCGACGACATGTCCCAATACCCGAAAAAGGTCAAGGAGTGCCAGAAGCTCCTAGTCCAGACCGGCGTTACCTCGTACATTCCCACCATCACCAGCCAGCGCCCGGAGCTCTACCAAAAGGTACGTGCCCGGCACCGACCAACAGGACTCACACAAAGCGGCTGCCAAAGACTTGACGGTTTCCTTTACGCTATTGTGCCTTTGCACCACCGCTTTGCCTCTTTTTTTTTTTCTCCGATCCACCCCTCCCTGAGCCGACTCTGACGATTGCCACTAACACGCTCCATCCCTTACAGGCCCTCCCCTTCCTAGGCCCGTCCGGCCATTCCCACGCGGCCGAGGACGGCGCCGAGTCTCTCGGTGCCCACTGCGAGGGGCCCTTCCTCAACCCGACCAAGAATGGTGTGCACAACGTCGACGTCCTCATCGAGGCGCACACCTTTGCCGACCTTGAGGCCTGCTACGGCGCCGCCAACCTGACTCCCGCGACGCCCGGCGGTACCATCCCCGTACGCATGATCACGGCGGCCCCCGAGCGCGGCGACATGATGCGGCTCATCCCCGACATCACCGCGCGCGGCATCCGCTACGCCGTCGGCCACTCCGAGGCCACCTACGAGGAGGCCTCGCAGGCCGTCGGCCAGGGCGCCACCATGATCACCCACCTCTTCAACGCCATGCGCCCGCTGCACCATCGCAACCCGGGCATCTTTGGCGTCCTCGGAGAGGCCGAGAGCCTGCCGCGCCCCTTCTACGGCGTCATCGCCGACGGCATCCACCTCCACCCGACCACCGTCAAGATCGCCTTCAACGCCCATCCGGACGGCTTCATCCTCGTCACTGACGCCATGCACCTCGTCGGCCTGCCCGACGGCGCCTATCCCTGGACCAACGGCGAGACGACGGCCAACATTGTCAAGAAGGGCTCCAAGCTGCTGTTGGAAAATTCCGACACCATCGCCGGAAGGTAAGCGGGAATTGCCGCATCACCGTTCTGAACCCACACAGTCACTGACGTCTTTTTGCACAGTTCCATCACTCTGCTAGAGTGTGTCAACAACTTCCTGGAATGGTCCGGCGAGGGCATCCCCCAGGCCCTCAAGGCCGTCACCGCCACCCCGGCCGCCATGATGGGGCTGCAGGGGGTCAAGGGCACGCTCGAGGCGGGCGCGGATGCCGATTTGCTCATCTTTACTGATGAGACGACGGTCAACGGGCATCACAAGCTCGTCCTGGACGAGGTGTGGAAATTTGGCACCCGTCTGCCCCGGAGTGAGGCGTAGATGCCAAGGGTGAAGTCTTCAAGCAGCATGAAGGATGGATAAGTGAGAGACGAGGACCAACGGATAGACTGTACATAAAGGCAACTCACGGCGTTTTAACATTTTTAAGCGGCTCTGGGGAAGCAAATAAGAAACCAAGAAGAAATGGGGGGGGGTGGGGGAACAACAAGCATTACAGATACAAGTGCAAACAATTACAAATATAAATACCCACAGACTTGCAGATGAGCCTGAGAGACCATTTACCAACACCACAAAAGCATCATTTCTCATTAGCCCTCGCGTCGGCCAACAACGACGGGTCCAATATAGTAAATGCAATGTACTACCTAACGTAATACCTCTCAGTATAGTATAAGTGGTTGATGTACCCCCCGAACCCCGGATGCGTCGCGATCTGCAGCGGCAAGACGGGAGGGAAGGTTGGTGGTTACAGCAGCATCCATTGTCCTACCTTACCTACCCCGCCACCCACCCGACGAGGCACTGCACCACCCGTCTAGCCCTATGCCTTTCGGGAAAGAGGTTTATTTCTATTTTTCCTTTATTTTTTTCCTTCTTCTTTTGCCCCCGAGCAAGCAAAAGATGGTCAAAGATGCTACGACAAGTTACGGGTGGTAACGACGCTAGCAACCTTCAGGGTAGCTTCCGCTGGTGCGAAGGCAACGACATCAAAGGCCAAGCCATCTGGGGGAAAAAGTCGTCCCGTCTGGCGGCTCTCCAAGTCCCCTCAGTGGGAAAAGCCACAGTAGTAGATTCAGGTAGCAGTACTATTAATTTAGATGGTGACAATGTACTGATTTGGTGATGGGCTGCTGACTTTTGTTGTGGGTGGCGCGCCATGCGTGCATGCAGTGTGGAAATTTGGAGGGGTTGGAGCTTTCTTTTTTTGCTTTTTTTTTGGTCTTATCGAAATCCGGGGTAGTAAAGACAGAACCAAAAAAAAAAAACAACTGGGAGTTTCCCCGCCACGGCCCGTCGGCCACCACCCTACCCTGCGAATAACAACTCGGCGGAGGGGGCATCACGAGGTCCGGACGAGGAGCGCTGCAGCCAAGCATGCACTGTAAAGTAGGCTAGGCGGCACGTGGCAATTACCGACGTGGTTTTTCTATTTTCTATTCTTTTTTTTATTTTCTCTTCTTTTTTTTTTCTTTTGTCTACTCATCTATCTCTTGTAGTCGTCGTTCCTCTTCAATGCTTCAATGCCGAATCTGGATCGCAAGGTTTGGTGTGACGGGGACCTGGGAGGCTAGGCTGGCGCTGGCTGCGGGCAGTGTGGTAGAAGAGTTATAGCGAGCCGCTGAGCTCGCTGAACTGTAGGCTCTCTCGTTCCCAATCACAGGCCTTGTGCCTGCATCCCGTGGAGCATGGCTTTTATTAGTGGCCCTCTGTTTGGACGGTTGCGTGACATGATTGTCCCCTGTTAGGTAGGTACCTGCCTACGTGTATCAGCTATCGTCAGTGGGATACTAGTTACCTGAGAGAGGTGAGATGTCTGACCCGAGACGAATACATCTTGCTGCCCGCTGCAAAAAAAAAAAGTTTTCTTTCATGGCATTGACAAAAGGAGAACGATTATAATCCTGACTTGCGATGCACGTTCCCCTTCATCTTCACCCCTTTTGTCAGAGCTAGCCGTCGCCGTCCTTCGCTCGCTCGACTCATGACAACATACGGTGGCTTGGCAAGGGAGCTCAAGTCGTGCCGGGCTTGTAGCCTGTGGTTTTTTTGACCTATTCCAACACCATTCCTCGGTGGTTTCATTTGTAATAGTTATTTTCCTCTGTGGTGTCTGTCTTCTGCTTTGCCTTTATTCTCTGAAACAATGTGATTGTTGCCGTTTCTTGACAGGCAACAAGGGTCGAAGGTAGATGTGATTGATATCTTTTGGCATACAAGCAAAACCCTGTAGGAAGCTCGCATCAGCATCAGAGCGCGCCCACTAGGTAAGGTACCTCGAATCTTGCCCCTCTTTTCTTATTTTTTTATGCCTTGTTCCCTCCCGCCAATTCTTTGCTTTTGTCAATAGCTGCTTTTCTTCCTTCCTCTTACCTCCTATGTTCAAGATGGTTGGCCAACGCCGACGATAAACGCAGCGGTGGCCATCCAACCAGTTGTGTTTCCAGCAGCGGTTTTTGTTTTTAAGGTAGGGTACCTAACTAAGAGGTACCTACGGATACTGTAGTGCTGTATTTTGTCAGTAGTGCGTGTGGGCCATTCCTTATTTTAGGCACCTTCTTCGGGGCTTTGCCTGTGTAGGTACCCCCACAAACCCGTCGACCGTTGGCTGATTTTTTGGCTGGCTTGCCTTGGCTCGCCTGCCACTGGCTGGGCCTCGACAATTAACTAATTCTGGCGGTACATTGGTATTGGTACTGGGTACCGGTTTAGCCAGTTCTACAAGAGCAGAACAGAACCTGCAACAACCTCGAACCGCCCCAATCTGCACAAGGTGGTGCCCTTCCACACCCAGAACTTCGTCTGCCTTTCTCTTCTCTTTTCCTTCTTTCTCCGCCACTCGTCTTGCTTTGTCCCCTCTTTCTATCGTCGTGCTAACTCAAGACAGCTATCGCCTACTCGCCTAGTCGCCCACCCTGCAGAATCTCCTCCACACTTTGCTAGGTCGCAGGCAAACATTTGTCGCGCAACTCGTCCTGCACTGCACCAGCAACCAGTCCTCGGTACCTTTCATCTGCCTACATATCTGACCCTACCTACCTCTAAGCTATCGATTTAACCTTGCTAAGCCAATCCCACCAACTCACTGGTCGACACCTCCATCTTCAACGACGCATCGCCAGCTGACCGACAAAAACCAAATCCTCCAAAACTCCGCCTATCCGCAATCCGCCGTCTGCCAACTATTGCCCGGCGCCGCTTCCCACTCCCTGCGCAATCTTACCCTCGACATCACATACAGACTCTTCCATCACCACCACGCTTGAGAACCTCGCTTCCGCCAATCGGGCCGAGCGGGCTGCCTCTCATCCCAGCGACCACTTCTCGCCGCCTGAGATCTAACGGACTGTCAGACTGTCCGGTGCGGTGCTGACTGGCCCGACCCTGGACGATGCCATGGCCTCCTTCAACTCCATGCCGGTAATGAATGCCACTCCGGTACAAAACGAATCGATCGCCATGAACCACGCCCGCCAGTCCATGTCCATGGATGCCTTCGATCAGGACCTGGGTGGCTTCGATGAAGCCCTCATGTACGTTCATCTCCCACTCTCACCTCGACCCCTGCGCCGGCAGTGTCGCGCGAGCATGTTACGTTCGCCAGCTGTTGTCCCACCTCCCACCCAAGAACCTACTAAGCGCTGACCCTTCCAAATAGCGATTCCGGTCCGCTCCCTACGCTACCCTTCGCACCTTCCTATGACTTTGACAACTTTGCGACCACCTTTGAGGATCCCTTCTCTTACTCGACCCGCCAATATGAACCTACGCCAAACCAGGATGTCCTTCACGAGGACTCTTCTCCGCATGACCTCGACAATAAACTCCTCAGCTTCTCCGACCCTGGCATGAGTGCCACCATTGTCGATGACGCTGGGCAATTCGCCGACATGACCATGTCTGCCGAGCTATACGGCATGTTCTTTGTCGCCGAGGATGTCTTTGGCGGTGAAACCACAGGCCGTCCTCTCGAGCTGACCTGCTACCGCCGCAACCTCTGGCAATGCGCCGGTCAGATCACCTTGCCCCGCGCCATTTCTCACGTAATGGATGAACAAGGCCGTCAAGTTCCTTTGGTCGAGTTATCTGCTTCTATAAACGCCCTCGAATCCATCGAGGGTAAAAGCACGGAGATCATATCCATCCCATGGAAGAGCTCCAACCCACAGGCTGGTGAAGAGAGCAAGGTTGCAACTGCCCCGTCCAACGTTAACATTGACTTATCTGCCGGCCAGGAGCTGGATGCCAACCGTGTTTCGATTCCTGTCTCGTGGAAGAGGCTGCAATTCAAGCACGCTACGGCTAACAACGGTCGCAGAAAGGGCTTGCAGCAACACTATGTCGTTCAAATTAGTCTCCTCGGCAAGGCCAAAAATGGTGAAACGCTCAAGATTGCCGAAATTCAATCAGGGCCCGTCATTGTTCGCGGCCGTAGTCCTAGAAATTTTGACAGTAGAAAGGACGTGCCCCTCTCAGGCGATAAGCGCATGGAAAGAAAGAGCACGGCCAGCTCTGATGGCACCACGTTAAAGGTCGAAAGAGAACACCTCCAAGCTGCAATGCAGAGATATCAAACTATGCCTGGAGCAATCCCGGTAAGGCAGCTGCTGGATACCTGGCTTGTGTTTGCCATTTGCTGATTGAGAAACAGAACCCCAACGATTGGGCGACCCCGCAGCCCGTCATTCAAACCACCCAGAGTCCACACCCCGCGAAGCGCATGGCTTTGTCGCCGACTGTAAACAAGCCACCGGTACCCGCATGGAACCCTGATGCGCCGCGAACAGCCTCTGGCCACCGCGGCTCCATGTCGCGGCCGCGCGAGGCTGGCGCGCCCATCAACCTGTCTCTCTCCGAAGACGAAAGAAGTCCCAACCGGTCGAGCGCAGAATTGCAGAGTCCACAGCTCGGGAAGTCACATCCCGCCGTTGGTCAACACTCTGCTAGTAGTCCAACAGAAGAGGCGGACCCGTTGTACGAGTACTTTCCTCTCAGTGTCGATGATTGGTATGTCCTGTCCCGCACCCCGTTCGCCATGTTTGTGCTTGCTAACAAAATGTAGGATGCCGCCAGTAGACGCCGTGTACCGGCCCCACGTAGTGCATCATACGCATGAGCCGCTTGAGGTGGTCGAGGCGAAGCGCGGGAAAGCGAAGCGATACTTTTTGGCAGATTGAGACCGAACCGCACGCTGCTAAACCAACAAAGACGATCACTCGTCGACGAAAACCCATGTATCAATATCGCGTTGTACATGAACAGGTCGGCCTTTGACTGTGAGAGGCTATGGCATCACTTTCAAGTCGCATTTGGGTATGCGACTGCTGCATGCCCCTTTTGAATAAGCACGCCGCCATTGTTGAATATTTGGGTTGCTGCTGACTTCATTTTTCACCTTTTATACCCTGAGGTCGTGTTCTTTTTATCTCCCTTTTGTCTTCCGCAGCAGCGTCTTGTTTTAACGCCGACTTTTATCATGTAGTTGCAGGGTCCAATACATGGGAGAATTGTAAATACAATATCTTTCTTTCTCTTTCCGGTCCGCCTGTCGGTGTGGTGGGAGGATCGCCTTTTGGCCACAGGTTGAAAGGTCTCTTTTGCTTGGTATCAAGGAAGGAATATATACACTGATTTCATTGCAGCGCACGTGCCGGTATGATTGTCGAGGTGGAGCTGAGAGCTCCCCATGGCCCAGGAGGAAGGGAGAGCGACCACGAGCCAGAGACGCCAGTTCGCCTGGTATATACACGACTCATGCCCGATGCCGGCCTGAACGATTCGCGTCCAGACTTGGCACGCCCTCTGCCGACTCGTCATGCGAGAGGAGAAAGCCAAGGGAGGGGGGCTTTCGCTCCCATCGACCATGCGAACAAAGCCGTACCTCTCCGTGTCATGTAAACAGCCGCGGGTCGCTCTCCGTTGAAGCGGAAACACCCCCCCCCTTTTCTAAAATCGGGTTTCCTTCCGTGGTCATGAACGAAGGGCGGAAACGACGAAACACGCGGTGAGAAGAGGAAACACACAGAGATGGGGTCAGAGTGAGAAGAGCGGGCTCGAGTATGTCATCATTCGCGTGCGTTTTGTGAGTGCGTGTGCGGCCTTGCACTTTTTTTTTGTCTCGGCTTTTTCCCACTCAAATATCTTGGGCGGCGACCCCCCCCCCCTTGCAACGTAACGTAGCCTCTCATGGCGCGGCTGGCGCTTGCTGGGCCATGCAGTATGGTGGTCAATGGCCGTGCATTGCGGACCATCAGGCCACGGGCAGCGACACCGGAGTATGAAGATGGGATGCATGGATCACGGGTTATGTAGGGATCAAGTTCAGCTGCACATGTACCGCCCTCTCAAGGTGTGTGGAAGAGTCGTGGTTTTCAAAGCGGCGCGGCAGACAACTATTCGATATTCGAGCTCGTGCTACACAGAAAGAGGGGGCCACGCTACTTTATATCGATCGCCCCGCACGTTAGAAAGGCTAACTGCTTTAGCGAGAACACTTGAAAACGTGGTATCATAAGTATATTTTGTTAATGGTGTGAGAATGACAGATTTCTAGAGCCGTAAGATACAGCATAACCCAAGAGGAAATAACACCACAAGGACAAGGGCCTTGTTCCTTGTTCAGTCTAGTAAGCAAGAAGAAAAGAGAAGATAATCATGAATCTTTCCAATAGCGTCGGAAGACCGGGTGACAAGACAGAGGCACCGCAGAGGAGTTTAGACGTCGGCTGTGTTGGTCTGCTTGGCAGCCTGTTGGTCAGGGTTGGGAGTCAATCTTTGGTTGAGGGCAGGCTCCGGAATGCGAGAGGCCATGCGGTCCGGAATTAGCTCCGGGGAGACCGATCGCAAGGGATACTCGGTGGCGGGAGTGGCGCGTAGGAGCTGCGAGGTGGTGGGCTGAGGTGCGAGGATAGTTGGGGAGGAGACGGTGTCGATGCGGGTCTCGGGGACGGGGCCGTTACCGGTGCGGACCTTGGAGGGAAGAATTTGCTGGAAGCCAGCCTCCTGGGCGACCTTTTCGATGCTCTTGAAGTACTGTTGGGGGTTCTGTTAGCCTCCGTGTCTGGAATCCCGGTTCGCGGGTGGGGAGGAGTTGGCATACCTTGACGGTCTTGACCTGAAGTTCGAGAGTGGCATCTTCATCAGCGACGATCATGGGATGGGGGTGCAGCTGGAGGCTGGAGAGCGTCCACATATGGTTGACACCCTGCTCGATGCAGCGCTGGAGGGCGAGCGACTTGCGCTGGCCGAGGATGATGACGACAACCTCGCGGGCCTCGAGGACGGTCTGAACGCCGACAGTGAGGGCCATGCGGGGCACTTTGTTGATGTCGTTGTCGAAGAAGCGTGAGTTGGCGAGAATGGTGTCGTAAGCAAGTGTTTTAACGCGGGTGCGACTGGCGAGGCTGGACCCAGGCTCGTTGAAGGCGATGTGGCCGTCTTCACCGATGCCAGCGAGGAAGAGGTCGATGCCGCCGACACGCTTGATGGCGTCCTCGTAGGCGACGCACTCGGCCTCGAGGCTAGGGGCGTTGCCATTGAGGATGTGAACGTTGTTGGGGTGGACATTGACGTGAGAGAAGAAATTCTTCCACATGAAAGAGTGGTAGGACTCGGAGTGGTCGCGCGGAATGCCGACATACTCGTCCATGTTGAAAGTGACTACATTTTCAAAAGAGATCTGGGAGGGGAAAGGTGGTTAGGCATTCGGAAGTGTTGACCGCAGTGAGAAGAAGAGGCTTGGTCCGCCAACTCACCTGGCCAGCCTTATACTTTTCGACAAGGACATTGTAAACGCCAAGAGGGCTGGAGCCGGTAGGCAGGCCGAGAACGAAGGGGTTCTGAGCAGTAGGCTTGTAGGCATTGATGCGATCGATAATGTAGTTGGCCACATAGTTGCTGGTGGCAGCAGCATCGTCGCGGATAATCAATCTCATGATGATGACGTCGTGGGTGGGAGAGCGCTGTGTGTGTGTAGTAGCTTGTAGCCTGTAGCTTGTAGCTTGTAGCTTCTAACTTGCAGTGCTTGGTGGTGGGGAAGGAAGCTGTCACTGGACTAGGACAAGGTGGGAGAGAGGGAGACAAGCGTGGAGGCACCAAGGAGGAACAAGGCGGAAAGGGAATAGAGATGCTAGATATGGCAATATGCGAAAAGCTCGACGGATTGAAGAGAAGAAGACGGTGTCAGCAGGAAAAGAGAGAAGAAAGAAAAAAAAAAAAACGGCTTGGGAGTTGGAGAAGGAAGGGAAGTAGAGGGAAGGAGGGTCTGGTGGTGGCTCTGGTGGTGGCTCTGGTGGTGGTCCGGTGGTCTGGTTAAGGTAGCAGCGGAGGATTTGGTGCGGAGTAGACAAACTTGGGAGAATGGCGACTCTGAAACTTCCCGACTCGGTTAGAGGGCTTCTGCAACGGATGACGATAGATCGATGATGACAGGGCGACAGCAACAGGCCAATAATACAAGGTCATGCTTGTGTCTAATAAACGGGTGGTTGTGGCGAGCAACTGGTAACAAGTGGCGCCGTACCAAGGTTACAGTTGGCGGGTTGAGCCTTGCTGTTGTTGCCGTCGCCAACGCTAACATTAGGTACTACATGTAGGTAGGTAAGGTAGGTACCTAGTAGGTAGTTGGAGGTGGTACGAAACTGGTCCCGTCCGTTTGCACCAACTCGGTAGTTACCGCTTGTACATTCCGTCCACCTTCAACCGTCAACCTCATCACCAGCAAGCAAAACCGGCCTGGGTGCGCGGCGGGCAAACTCTCGAAATTCTCCACCGACATGCCACCGGTGCTCCGTTCAGACTGAGAGCCTTGGATTGAGGTGGATTCTGCCCAGATGCGATGTTTTTGGCTGACGAGGGTGTCTCCTTCGCCGCACATGGGCGTGTGGCTCCCTCCCCACGATGGAACGTCACCCGCACCCTTTCCCACACAAATTCCATCCCGCACTTTTCCGGACACTACTAACTGCTTTCCTTGCTCTCCACGTCAGAATGCTGCCCAGGCCCTTGCAACCTTGAACCTAGAGAGCAACTTGTACTAACCAAGCAAGTAGGCAAGTCAACCAGCGGATTGGCTCCCTCGAAATGCAGAGATCCCTTCACCGAAGTAGTGCAGCTCCTTGACTCAGAGGCGGGCCGCAATTATCTCAGCAATAACGGCACACAAAATCAGAGACAATAAACCTATGCTTCCGCCTTTTTCGTACAGACCAGGCCAAGCCCAAGTGAACCGGAACCAAATTCCAGATTCAACCAGGCACGCTGAGTTTCGTGGTGGCACCAGTCTTGAGACAGATCCCGATTCGACCCCCTCGGCCAACCTACAACGAAAGCAGCGACCTCGACCGAGATGCCACCCCGAGCCGCCACATTCACTTGCTATGGATGAGCGATTTCCGTGCTCATTCCGTCGACTAGCCACAGAGGTGAAGGGTGTTGCATCTCTGTGGGCTATCCAGGTCAGCGATGAGCGCAGATCCTGCCTAAGTGCAGGACTATGAGATTGCGCCCAGACAAAATAACAAGCTCGTTGTAACCATGCTTATGGGGGAAAAGAGTTGCGGATGTGCAGCTTGAAAGAGTCGCGACAACATATGCCGTGCCGCCTGCAGCAGCTGTGCGGCGTCAAGAGCAACATGTAAATGATGGGCACCCGTGAGGTTTAAGTCAGCAAAAAAGCCACTATCTTAGCAAGGACAATTCGACAAGCAATCAATGCGACAGACAGGGTCCGGAATCTATGCCCAAAATAGAACTGTAGCACCTGCAGCCTGATGTGGCAGTGACGACGGCACGCAGCAGATGTAGAACACATGGGGTGGGAACTACAACCTAGTCCCTGTTGATCATGATGAGGTTTTATTTGGCAGGTTTACAACGAAGCAAATCGACAAATACCATGTCACAATTCTGATCCGCAATCGTCAGATATCAAGCCAGTTACTAGGTAGTGAGACGAGGTGTAGGTTAGGTTGGTTGCATGAACTGGTGCAGACACACACAGTAGTTACTTTATGCGCCAAGTGATGGCAGGCACCATCTGGTTCAAGATGACACAAGGCAGACAGCGGTGATGATGGTGGCCGCTCAAAAGGGGACGTCCAATAGCGGCAATCCGCTAACTACAAGGCGGTTTGCTGAAACCAGAAGCAAGATGGTTTTTCCTTCTAGTCGAAGGATATAGATAGCCAAAAACTGGTGGGTGGGTTCGTTGTTTCTCGCTAGGCAAGGAGTCTTCGGCCCCCACGTAGTATTTGGGGGTTGGAGTTGGAGTTGCAGCTTGACATCAGATGATGGCGGGCGGCGGCCAGGTGGCAGCGAGAAGAGCAAGACACGAGACTAGCGTGTCAGTATGGCTGTTTTGGGCCTCTCGGGGGATCATGGTGTTCGAACGAGAATCCAACTTTTGTTCTTTTTACCTTTTTTCCTCATGTGTTTGGAGCTCCGCAACAAGCCCCAAATAAGGCCGAATGGAAGCCTCCCGGCTGGGTGGCTGGTGGTCCGGCTCCCGCTTGGCAGGGTTGGGCTGGGGAAGACGAAGATGGGGGTGAGGGGCCGCGTGGAAGATTTTGGGTTGTATCATGGCAGAGTAGGTAGCATCAGGATGGGTGTTGCTGGGCGAGCGCGTATGGGGGCCAGTGGGAGTCGTGGGTGGATGAGGAGGGGGAGGGGAGGATTATGATGACGAGATTACCCCTGTTGATAAGCAATGATGGATGTGAGAATGCGCAAGAGGGCGCTGGCTGGAAAGGCAGTCTGGTTTGGTGATGAATTCCTGACTTGCTGAGCTTGAAGACGTGTTGATTGTGCATAAGAACACCAACCCCACCTCGCCTACTCCTAGCGCCGCATCTTTTAGGGAGCGCGCTAACAAAGTTTCTTGACAGCGCACAACAGCAAGCCAGGGGGGGTATGTCAGGTACCAGTTGTCGTCTGTTATTAGTGCCTAGTAGGTACTAGTTAAGGTAGGCCAAAGTCTTCACCCCCATCGCAACGTTACAGCAATCCCCAGCTTTTCCCACCACCTCCATGCACTTGTTTTTCTTTCCACGAAGCCGGTCTCATTGCGGAGTCATCAACGGTCGGTGTCTGAGAGGAACCACCCCTTCGCTTTGGTCCACTGCTGCAAATTAAAACCTGCATCGTCTGATCCGGCAATGAGACGAAGGCAGTCGGGAAATTGGTCAGTGGCTGCTTGCTGCTGGACTGTGCCGGCCGTCGCCGCTATCTGCGCACGCCACTATCTGCATGTACACCAACAAGCCCCAACCACCACCACAACCACCACCATCCCTACGCATCATCACCACCACCACCACCACCCTCATGATTCTGCCAAATACGAGCCTCCCACTTAACCAACCAACCAGCTAGTGTCGCGCCGTTCGTTGGCATACACGTACACCAACAGCAAGCACAAGAATTCTGTCCTTTGCACACCTTGTACGCTCTCACCCCCTGCAAACGAACACGCCCCCTCAGACCTCGTTGGCCGGTTCCTACAAACAAACATCAGCGATACGTACATACATTAGTACCATACATACCAAGTCTTGGAGGAACGCCACCACTTTTTGCCGCTGCTCCATCGTCTCGACTCGTCTTGTTTCGTCTTCTCCAGGAAATAAACAACCTGTGCCACGCCGCACCCGCCCAGTGACACTCTCTCCCCTCCTCTTCCCCACGACCACCAGACAGGCTCGCAGAGGACAAGGCAGCCTTCCTGTTCCCCATCCATCGACCGCGCCACGCCAGTACGACTCGGGGCTCCGCATTGCCATCGTCTCTGCGACGTTGGTTGCCGACCCTGACCTTGTATCCGTCAGTCACTCGGGTTCCAGTCCCATACGCATACGCCCGCTACCTTAACAGCTGGTATACCAGGCCGGCCTTTCTTCCTCCTCCTTTCTCGCCGGCACCAGGCACCAAACAATTCTTAATTCCTCGCTAATTTGGCCTTTTCCGTCCTCGGCCAAGTCCCTTGGCAACCTCGACAACGGCGGCCCATTTCTTTGGCTGCTAAAAATCCCCATGCCGCCAGCAACCATCTCCCCTTCTCTTGTTACTACTACCACCTACTTTTAGCAACGCAACAACACGCCCGCTGGTTCACATACCGTACTCTTCCTTGATTTCCATCTCAACTGCGAAATATTCCTGGCTCACAGACGTCCTGTCAAGAACTAGTCCTCGGCATCATCCGGAGCCCCCCCTTCTCATCTGCACCTCACTGACCTTGCCTGCTTGCTGCAACGCACCACGCCCGCCTCACGCTGCGCCAGACTAGCTCAACTTGACGTTACCACCACATGTCTCGGGCCGTCTCTACGCATCCAGCATCATTCCGTCTATCCACCTATGCGCTAGCTTGATCGCAACTTTATATATACCCTCTCACTTCCCCAGGGACCCGCCTGCTCGTCTTGAAAGTTGACCCTACTTTCAATACACTACATGTTATGCAGCCGCTCGTTTCTGCAATGGCCAATTTCAGTAAGGCTTTCTTTGCCGCTCTCGTCAAGAGCTTGCTTCGGGGCAAGTCTCTGATCCAGGCCATCATCGCTTACTGGATGCATCCCTCGGCCCCCAACGGTCAAATCGCGACGCAAAAGAGCCTCCAAGACTTCCTCAAAGATGCTGAAGCTTGTCTCATTGGCCCGATCAGTGGTGATGGCCTCGTTAAGCTTTCCAGTGACCTGCGGAAACAATTCTTTGACGGCCTCCAATCTGGCGGAGAATCCATGCTACCCTCTTACAGCCATCAGCTTCCAACTGGCCAGGAGCATGGCCAATATCTGGCTCTCGATGTTGGTGGATCAACACTTCGAGTTGCTTTGGTCAAGCTATCAGGCCGTAGTCCTTCCACTCCGGTCAGCGATGGCGATATTATCAGCATGCAAAACTTCAAAATCACCAGAGACATCAAGAACCTGGAGGGCATGGCCTTCTTCAACTGGATGGCTGCTAGAATAAAGGAAACATTATCATCCAGCCTTAAGCAGAGCAACGCTACGGATAAACCCATTCCTGTGGCCCTTGCTTGGAGTTTCCCCATCGAGTGAGTTTCGCCCGATACAAGAAGATCGTAGAAGCAAATACTGATTGGTCTCCCACAGACAAACCTCGCTCGGCGGCGGCACATTTGGCAGAATGGGCAAGGGGTTTCTTGCCGACGTTGGTCTATTGGGACAAGATCTGGGCGATATTCTCAAAAAGGCGAGCGAGAATGAGGGGCTGAACGTCGAGCTGCAGGTCATCCTTAACGACTCAAGCGCATGCCTGCTCTCCCGCGCCTACTCTCACCCTTCAACTCGCTTCGGTCTTATTCTTGGAACCGGCGTCAACATTGCTGCCTATATGCCCGTTTCAACCCTTGGTCGTGCCAAGTTTGGCGTTCGCCCGGCCGGCTGGTTTGATGAGGCCAGCCATGTCATTGTCAATACCGAGCTAGGCATGTTTGGCACTGACATTCTTCCCTTGACTCGATGGGATAAGATTCTTCTCAAGGATCACCCCCGGCCCGATTTCCAACCTCTCGAATACCTGGTCAGCGGCATGTATCTTGGTGAGATTGTCCGCATTGCCATTGTCGAGGCAGTTGCCTCGGCGGGCCTTCTCGGCGGCGTTCTCCCAGAGTCGCTCACCACCAATTACGCTCTGGGAACCGACACTATTTCTATGATTGCAAGGTATGAGAGCTCATAATTCTTGACAATTTCGGGAAACTAATCTTGATAAAGCGATGCGACATCAGAACTCACCGAGGCTATCAACCTCTTTTCCGAGCGCCACCCCTCCACCCATACCCCTACCACATCTGACATGGCCGCTATCAAATCGCTTGCTACCTTCGTGTCCGTCCGTTCCAGTGCTCTCGTTGCTACCTGCCTCTACACATTGTGGGAGGTTCGTCTCGAGGCCGAGACAGATTTCGTCAAGACGCTTCCCCAAGATTCGGTCCTGCGCAAGCGGGTTGAGGACGACATTAAGCTCGAGAAGACGACAGTCTCGTTCAATGGAAGCGTTATCGAAAACTTCCCCGGCTATCTCGAGAGCTGCCAGCGATACGTCACTGAGCTGCTCCAGAGCAAGAGTCAGGGGAAGTCGCGAAGCATCGAGCTCGTCATTGCCAAGGAGAGCTCGCTGATTGGAGCCGCCGTGGCTTTAGCATGCATTAACCCAGAGGCATGAACCTGTATTAACAAGATCTCTCCCTCTGCATGATTCATTGCACATAATACCTCACTTCCGTTTTCTGTTCTTGGCTGCTGTTTATATCTTGGTTTGGAGCTTTTTATCTTACATGAAGCATTTTAGGGTGTGTGACTCGAGACGTCAGCATACATAGAGGCGCAGGCTAGCATTGTTTAAAATTGTTTTCCGAACGCGTATCTTTTTGGACTTGTTTATACTTCGAGGGGTCAGGAATACAAATTTTTCCACGTCATTCTTTTTCTTCCCGTCGTTTACCCATCGCTGAATAGCTATATCCTTGAATTTTCACAGTTACTCCAACAAATACAGCATCTTAGGGAGAACACAGGCTTGCCTTTAATGTAAGCTCATTGTCGCCTGCTTTTTCAGGGACAAGAACCCTGCCCTGGGTAGTTGAGGTACATACTAACTAACCTTTCTCCTCCGCAAAGCCCCCACTATTTAGGATTAGGTAACGTGAAGGAACTTTACGCGCCACGTCAGGTGACCTCCTGAGTAGTTCGCGTAGCCGCCGCGTCAGGCGCGTCACCCAATAGGCATCAACATGTAATTTATGCTTTCCAGCGGCATTTGGGGTAATATCATAGACAATGTCCCTTTTCTTGGCTCAATCTTTACATTAATCTTTCCCTTCATGCTCGAAGCCCGAATTGTCGGATTTCAACCCGAATTATACCACTTCTACTCAACTTGCCCGACAAGACAACAAGATGGGCGAGGGGCTGTTTATCGAGTGCGCGATCGCCTTCGTGCCAAGCAGCTCACTGACCCCAAAATCCATAAGCGAAGTACACAAACCCGGAATCCAAGACCTTCTTATTGTCTGTTGTAATCCCTTGAAGTGCGACTAACCACAAGCTCCGACAGCTCTCCGCCATTCTCGAGGATAATGGCGCTGAGGTTCTCGAGCCGCGCCGCAACGGCACCATCGCCATCGACAAGGCTACGCATGTCGTCTCTAATACAATCGACTTCCAGCAGTATACCGAAACGCAAGCCTGCATGATTCCCGTCGTGACAACTCACTGGATCACAGCCTCGGTTGCCAAGCGGCGCGTCGCGCAGGCAAGGCCGTTCTCACCAGACCCGCGCCTCATCTTCGCCGAGGTAGTAGTGACGTGTGCGGACCTACCAGCGACGGATAAGGAGAGCATCCTCGGCGCAGTCATGGCGCTTGGGGGCCAGGAGAGCAAGGATGCCACCCGGATCACGACGCATGTATGCGCCCTCTCCATGGACCACCCCAAGGTTCAGGTACCTCTTTCCAAGGGATGGAAGGGCAAGGTCGTCCTGCCGCACTGGTGAGCACTGACAGGTTCAAGCACCACGCGAGAAGAGCAGTTTTTTTCTGACATTTGCAGGTTTGACGACTGCTTCAAGCTTGGCAAGCGGATTGACGAGACTCCGTACTTGCTACCCGACGCGGAGATCCTCAAAAAGGCCCCAGAGGACGCGCTCGACATCCCCGTTAACGACAATCTAGATGGAGCCACGTCCCCCAATCCACAGTGGCTGCCGTTGCCCCCCGATGATGATGTGGCGCGACCGCCGTGCACTGTGTTTCAGCAACGAAAGGTGCTGCTCGGCTCGGACCTCAGCATCACACCACGACTTGCCAAGACAATTGGTAGCATCATCGTCCACGGTGGTGGGAGGATGGTCGATACAGTAGACGCGTGCGACATGTATATTGGCCAGTACCGCGACGGCGAGCAATATGTCCGCGCCGCACAGTCCTGCAAAGACGTCGGCAACCTATCTTGGCTTTACTATCTGATTGTGCAAAACTCGTGGACCTCATCAATGCGACGTCTGCTGCACTACCCCGTACCGCGAGACGGCATCGAGGGCTTCCGCGACCTCCGAATCACCGTCTCCAACTACGGCGGTGAGACGCGCATTTACCTGGAGAACCTTATCAAGGCCTGCGGCGCCGAGTTCACCAAAACGATGAAGGCGGACAACACACACCTCATCACAGCACGCGACTCCAGCCCGAAAGTTAAGGCGGCACCAGAATGGGGCGTGGCCGTCGTGAACCACCTCTGGATCGAGGAGAGCTACGCCAAGTGCCAGATGAAACCCATCAACATTCCCAAGTACAACCACTTCCCGCATCGTACGAATCTAGGCGAGATCATCGGTCAAACATTTCTAGACGAGAGCAGGCTGCGGGAGCTATACTATCCAGGCGGTGAGGCAGAGATGACGCGCAGCGCTAAGCGCAAGCGCAAGATCCTGGAGGCGGCCGAGGATAATGCCTACCGCAGTGGACCTGCCGATGGCGTGGTTGTTGCACAGACAGCGCGAGATGTGGATGAGGACGTGCTGATGGAGGACGGTGAGAATTCGTCGCCGCAGAGGGCGGCCCCTGTGCCGGTCGAAACGCCGGTCCGGCCGCGCCACGTGCGGTCCGGAAAGGAAAACGACACGCCCTCGTTGGCGTCGACTGGTGGCCGTAGTGCCAAGGCCAAGGCCCGAGACAAGCTTCAGAGCATTGCCCCTGATATTGCTCTTTACGAGAAGGAGAAGAAGCGGTCAGCAAAGGCGACGACCCCCTTCGGCGGCAAGCGGGCTACGGATCTTGTGGAGAAGCAAAGAGTCGCCGAGGAGGAGGCGCGGGAAAAGAAGACCAAAGACAAGAGCAAGGACACAGCAAAGGAGGATGAGGCAGCAAAACGACCAAGCAAGAAAGCGCGGCCATCACTGCCAGAGGTCGAGATGCGCATAATTCTAACTGGGTTTACGAGATGGGTGGACGATAAAAATAAGGAGGACGCTGACAGGGTATGTTGTGCTATAAGGATGTCCTTGTGTCTAGAAGTTCTAACCGTGTTTCCAGCGAAAACTGCGCGATCTGGGGATACAGATCGTCCAAGAAGGGCAGCCGTGCGAGTACTTGGCCGCGCCGCATATTGTGCGGACGGTCAAGTTTTTGTGCGCGCTGGCGCGCGGGCCCGAGGTCATCTCGTCAACTTTCATCGACGCGGCACTCGAGACGGGCAAGCTACCGCCTATCAACAAGTACGCGCTCAAGGATAAGGACGCTGAGAGCCGGTACAACTTCACGCTAGACAGGTCAGTCGGGCGGGCCAAGGCGAACCGCGGCCGACTACTGCAGGGCGTAGCAGTGTACTGCACCGAGGGCATCAAGAACGGGCCCAAGAACTACCAGGTCATCGCCGAGGCCAACGGGGCCATCTTCAAGATTTACCGGGCGCGCAGCGGCACCACGATCAAGCCGACGACGGCCGAACAGGACGGGGGAGCGCCGCCAGACCCGGTGTACCTCCTAAGCGGCGCGAGCGGCGAGGAGAAGAGCATGTGGCCTCGCTTCCGTGAGATGGCGATCAAGGGCCACATGGAGCCGCGCATTGTTGCGCCGGACTGGCTACTGGACGTGGCCATGGCGCAGCAGGTACGGTACGATCCCAAGTTTGCCGTGGAGAGGTTTTGGCAGAGAGAGTAAGGGGCGCAGCGCTTCCAGTCTTATGAAACCCGCCGTTTTTTCTTTGGTTTTGCTTGGTGATATAGCATTGGGCGGCTTATATAGAGGTCTCCGGAGTAAGGAGGTTTTGGGATGTTTTTTTCTTGTCCCCTCGTTGTGTCTTGACTTGCTTTGTATCAAGTATACCATATTGCAGATGATGTTGTACCTCTTTTTCTTTCTTTTTTTTTTTTCTTCCAAGTATCAAATCAGAAGAATTTGACACCCAGAGAGTCTTCCTGGCCGAATATTTGCGCCTTGCCGCGCTTGACCAGCACATTGAGCGCTTTGCGTAACACCTCGCTATCGATGCCATGGAGCTCTATAAGTCTCGTTAGCAACAGAGGCACAAATTACGTGTAAGGGAAGGGGGGGGGATGGAGGATGACCTACCCGTATTGCGTGTCGCATCGCCCTCGGAAATCTCATACACGGTCAGGACGCTGCCCTTTTGGCCCGTGTCCTCGACGTAGGCCTCGACGAGGGCCGCCCACTCGTCGGGCCTCCGCCAGTACAGCAGGGCGACGTCGTGGCCGCCATCCGGATTTGGCGCCCCCGCGGCGCCGGCGCCGGCACCGGTGGTGCTGGTGCTGGTGCTGGTTGCGCTGGTCAGGTACTCAGCCTGGCCGTCCTTGACCATGGCGTCGACGAGCTCGCGGATGTCGGCGGGCTGCAGGCGGCGGTCGAGGCGGCGGTTGCGGAAGAGGTCCGACTCGGCGGCCTCGGAGAGGCGCAGGCGGAAGAGGCGGTGGTGGCGGGCGTAGGCGAGGACGAGGGCGGTCCAGGTGCGGAGCTGGGCGTGGCGGGTGGCGAGGTTGGTCTGCCGCGTGAAGAAGGCTGGGAAGGAGTACTCTTGCGGGAACTTGAACTCTTGGGCGGTGGCGACGGCGACGGCTGGCTGCAGCGGCTGGGTTTGCGACATTGTGCGGGGAGGAGGATGCGGGGAGAGGGGGGGTTGATGGAGATGCCGCCGTTCGGGAGGAGGAGGAGTTTTCTCGGAGAGAGGACCAACTACGGGGAAGGTCTGGGGGTCTGGGGATGCGACGTGGGTGGTGAGATGCGGGTGTTGTGGCGTTGAGGACGGGTGGAAGAATGGCAGAATGGAAGAATGGAAGAAATGAGGCCAGGGCGTGTCAAAGTGGTCATGTCTTGGCGGGTGATTTTTTTTTTTGGTGGTGGGGTGTTTGTTTATTGCATTTATTTACGGGCTCATCACCCGACCCAGGCTGCAGGCCGCTGCTGTTGCCTGCAGCATTGATTAAAATAAATAAAACATGCGGCGAAAGCATGGGACGCAAAAAGAGGCCATTTTTGAAAGATGAAAGTTGGAAAAATGATACTCGGACAGCACGAACAACCGTGCTATGCGAGCACTTGCCCTACAACATACCCTGCAACCTACCCTGCACTCCCGACAACGCATGGGACGGATATCAGATAGCAGATATCAGCTCAGCCAATCGGGTGTTGCTGATATGCACCAGCCGCGACCACCCGGTTTGGCCCCAACAAACGATCGCCCTTTTCCTTTTCCATTTCCCTCCTCGTCCACTCACATAAACAACAAGCCATCGAAGAGGAAAATAAGGCGCAGTCCACAGATAAGCTGCAGTGTCACGACCCTCTGCCCCCATTTATCTTGCCGAACTTTGCTTCTCCGGGGTTTCCTGGGCTTGGCTTCGACAGGAGATGGAAAAATCGCCTTATCATGCCAACCTATGCATACACCTACACACACCTCGGCGAATTGCGCCGCAGCGTCAGGCGTTCGGTGCTTGGCCGGACCTTATCGGGTCTCACTATGCCTACTGTATGCGCCATGACCGATCCTTGGATACGATAGTTTCAGGCTTGCTGCGATCGTGCTTCTCCGCGGGACGATGCGGGCTCCTTTTTTTGTTATAGGCCGATGATGATTGGTAGATGCAGTCTGTGTGCACCGCATGATGGGAAGCAGCCCGGCATATCATAAAGTGTCTGGTCCCTGCATGTCGCCTTGCGCAACTTTGCGCTCTTCAGCATACTTGATGCTATACGACACATCATGACAGAACGAGATCCTCCTCGAAAGAGGCTAGTTGTTGTCGGCCTCGGCATGGTGGGCATTTCCTTCATGTTAGTCGTTCCATGTAGAGCAGGTCAATTAATGGGGGCCCCCTTTCTAATTCTTGTGCAGAGAAAAAATCCTCAAGTACGACACAAAGGAAAGAGAGTACGACATCACCGTCCTCGGCGAGGAGCCGTACCTAGCATACAACCGCGTCGGACTCACCAGCTTCTTCAATCACCGTGAGATTCCCAATCTCTACCTCAACCCGCAAGAATGGGTACGTCGACCGCTACACTTATCCACCTGATGCAATTCCTGACGTGATTCGCACAGTACGAAACTACCGCAAAGAAGGGCCTCGCATGCCACATCAGCACCAAAGTCGTCGACATCGACACGGATTCCAAGACAGTCCACTGCGAGACTGGACACAGCGTGCCATATGATATCCTGGTCCTTGCCACTGGTTCTAATGCCGTGCTCCCGAGGCGCACATCCGGCCACGATGCCAACGGTGTCTTTGTCTACCGCACCATCGACGACCTTGTTCGGCTGATTGCCTTTGCTAAGGACAAGGGCGAAACGGACGGCGTTGTTGTGGGGGGCGGCCTACTCGGCCTCGAAGCTGCCAAGGCCATGATGGATTTGGAAGTTTACCGCAAGGTGCGTCTCGTCGAACGGAACAAGTGGGTTCTGAGCCGCCAGCTGGATGCCGACGCCGGCGACATGGTCGTGCAGCAGGTTCGCCAGCTCGGCCTAGATGTGATGCTCAGCAAGCGCGTACAGCGCATCCAGGTCGACGCTTCGAATAATGTCCAAGGTGTGGTGTTTGAGGACGGCGAAGAGATCTCCTGTAGCACCGTGTGCTTTGCGATCGGTATCAGCCCGCGAGACGAACTCGCACGCAACGCTGGCATCGACTGCGCCGAGTCCGGAGGCATCGCCGTCGACGATAACCTGTGCACCAATGCGCCAGGTGTCTATGCGATCGGCGAGTGCGCAAGTTGGCGCAGCACCACGTACGGCCTTATCGCCCCCGGTGTCGAAATGGCCGACGTACTGGCCTTCAACCTGACGCAGGCAGCACAGCACGCGCCGCGCGTCTTTAAGCGTCCCGACGTGAGCACCAAGCTCAAGCTTCTCGGCGTCGATGTGGCAAGCTTTGGGGATTTCTTTGCCGACCGCGACGGGCCAAAATACCTGCCGCCCAAATACACCCGTGACATCAGGGCTGCAAAAGGCGGTGGAGCTGCCCTTACGGCGGCGGACAAGCAGGCCAAAATGCTCACGTACAAGGACCCCTTCCAAAACGTGTACAAAAAGTACATTTTCACGGCCGACGGCAAGTACTTGCTCGGTGGCATGATGATTGGTGACACGAGTGACTACATCAAAGTCGTGCCGCTGGTCAAGAACATGAAAGAGCTCACAGTCCCACCCGCCGAGTTCATCATTGGCAACAAAAAGGGCGACGACGAGAATGGCGATGACTTGGACGACGACACGCAGATCTGTTCCTGCCACAACGTTACCAAAGGCGACGTTGTCCATCAAGTACAGAGTGGCGAGTGTAAAGACATTGCTTGCGTCAAGGCCTGCACAAAAGCCGGAACTGGATGTGGAGGGTGCATGCCGCTCGTCACGCGCATCTTTAACAAGACCCTGACCTCGATGGGCAAGGAAGTGACCAACTACCTCTGCGAGCATTTCAACTACTCCCGCACCGACCTCTTCAACATCATCATGGTCAAGAAGCACAAGACATTTGCCCAGGTATTCGCGGATGCCGGCAACAAAGGCAGCACTGTTGCCACCTCACACAGTGTGGGATGCGAGCTGTGCAAACCTGCCGTGGCAAGCATCTTTGCTTCGCTCTGGAACAAGCACGTCCTGAGCGCGTCCAACCGCGGCCTGCAGGACACAAATGACCGGTACCTCGGCAACATCCAGCGGGATGGCACCTACTCGGTCGTCCCTCGCATACCTGGCGGCGAGATCACTCCTGCAAAGCTGCTCGCCATCGGTCGCGTGGCTGAGGCGTACGGTCTCTACACCAAAATCACCGGCGGCCAGCGCATCGATCTCTTTGGCGCGCGCAAGCAGGACCTTCCCGCCATCTGGGCCGCGCTCGGCGCCGCAGGGCTCGAGTCGGGGCACGCCTACGCAAAGTCGCTGCGGACTGTCAAGAGTTGCGTCGGCTCGACGTGGTGCCGCTTCGGCATCGGCGACTCGGTCGGACTGGCCGTACGTCTAGAGGAGCGGTACAAGAGCATCCGCGCTCCGCACAAGATTAAGGGAGGCGTCAGCGGCTGCGTGCGTGAATGCGCAGAGGCCCAAAGCAAGGAGTATGTTCAAAGCCCCGTCCTCCATCACAGAGCGATTGTTACTAACCGGCACCAGCTTTGGTCTGATTGCCACAGAGAAGGGCTTCAACGTCTTTGTCGGCGGCAACGGCGGCGCAAACCCCAAGCACGCCGTGCTGCTGGCCAAGGATGTGCCGCCAGCCGACGTCGTCGCCCTCCTTGACCGATACCTCATGTTGTACATCCGGACCGCCGACAAGCTGCAACGGACGGCGCCATGGCTTGAGGCCTTGCCTGGTGGCATCACCTACCTCCAAGACGTCATAGTGCGTGACAAGCTCGGCATCTGCGCGAGCCTCGAGGCGCAGATGAAGGAGCTCGTCGATAGCTACTTTGACGAGTGGGCCGATGCCATCGCCGACCCGGCCATTGCAGCCCGCTTCACACAGTTCGACAATGCCCCCGAGGTGGCGCTTCCCGGCATGGAGCAGCAGTTGGATCGCAGCCAGAACCACCCAGTCCGCTGGACGACCGAGCCCGCCGTCGAAGACTTCAGGGCACTAGGCACGGAGTCTGGAAAGAAAGACGGTGACGCCCCCTGGTCCCGCACCGCCTGGGAGCCCGTCATCTCCGCCGCGCACTTTGACGGCGCCGACGACCTTCCCAACGGCATCTCCGCCACCATCAAGCGCGGCGACACCCAGCTCGCCGTGTGGCGCGTCCGTGGCCGCTACTACGCCACGCAGCAAATGTGCCCGCACAAGCGCGCCTTTGTCCTGTCCGACGGCCTCATCGGACAATCGTCCTCGACCGGCACCGTGTCCGTCGCCGACGAAAGCGGAGCCGCCCCGGCACCCTGGGTCTCGTGCCCGCACCACAAGCGCAACTTTGACCTGTCCTCGGGCTCGTGCCGCAACGACGCCTCCCTGTCCATCGCCACGTTCGCCGTCGAGGAGCGTCCCGACGGGCAGGTGCACCTGCTGCTGCCGCCTGTGGAGGAACTCGACGCCCGGCTGGGCACCAGCACGTGGAGGGTGAAGAAGGGGGAGAGCGGCGAGGAGCCACTGGCGGCGCTCGACCGCAAGTACAAGCTCGTGGGGCGCAGGGGTCGACGGCCGGGCTCTGCCGTGGCGCCCTTGGCGGTGCCGACGCCGCTGATCACGGCTGGCGGAGGAGGCGGGTGCGGCGCGGCGCCAGACTGGTAGAATGATGTTGCAAGCCAAGGAGGGTTTGCGATTTGTATATCATTAGGAGAAATAGACTAGTCGAGTACAGAGCTCTGAACGATTTGATGCAACTTCACAATTCATACATGCCTCAGTCCCAGCAACCACTGTGCGTACAATTCGCGAAAGCAAGTTTGTAAAAAGGCAAGAAAGATGTGGGGGGGGGGGGAATCTACCAATGCTATCTGTACATGGCATTGAATAACCTAGTTACAAAAAACCATATCCAGAGAAATGAGGAAAGGGAGGAAAATGCATGAAAATAACGCCGTCATCCGAGAACATGGAACATGGAGCCCGCAACAGATTTTTTTTTTGAAACATCTTGTCAAGAGACCAAAAGAAAGAAAGAAAGAAAGCAAAAGAAATTCGTCCATCCGTTTTTCCATCTCCCGTCTCGATTCGTCCTTGTTTTATCCCACCATATCGTTGTTATACAAAAGCCAGAAGAAAATATGTCACGGTGAGTGAGGCAAAGCCCAGACCCCGGAAAAAATGCCGATAAGATGCGAAACCCCGTGTTCATTTGTGTCGTGTAAGCAAAAATACGAACAAACGTTAAAGGGAAGGAGCGTAGAGAAGAAAAAAAGATGACAGGTCAGAGCGGGGAGGGGGAATCATTTCGTGTTGGCTAGCGGGAGTCATCGTCGCTGACATCGCTAAGCGTTCCATAGCCCGTGTCGACATCCATGCCGACTAGGCTCTTCGTAATGGCTAGACAACGCTCAACAAGCTTGGCGCGGGTGTCGGCGTCGATGCCAGCATTGGAGCCGCAAGGGCCTCCGATCCACACGCGGAGTTTGGCCGCGAGCTTCTCCAGTGAGGCATCCACAGCATCGTCTTCGCCGCGGTGCTGGGCCATGACTCGCTCGAGTAGTGTCATGACGGCCGTGAAGCCAAGAAGGGTCATGTTTGAAGCCATGGCGGGACGCAGCGAGGCCTCAATGACACGGAGACTCTTGCATGGAGGCACTGCGGCGTCCCGGCCGCGCGAGAGCTGGCCGAGGGCCACGGCGCTTCGCAGGGTTAGTAGCAAGTCGGGGTTTGGTGCGTGGATGCTCGAGCCGATGACGACCTTGGACTCTTGTTTTGGCGTCTCCAGGCGCTCAGTTCCTAGCAGAGTCAGCGACGAGGCGATACTGGCCCCGCGAGACTCGTCGACGAGGGTGGCGCAGGCCAGAGAGGCGCGTAGCTTGGCGATGGAGCCTGGCGGGGCGACGCTGAGGGCCGTGTTGAGGTCCTCTTTGTTGACCTTTTTTGTGTCGAGGGCATCGGTGAGAACATCGTGCAGGAGGCAGGTAGAGCACCAAGCGGCAGCCGCATCCAGGGGGGTGCCGACGTAAATATCGTATACGACAGAGTCCATGCCGTCAATTTTAGGCATCGCCCCTTCGGTAGCGTCTTTGTGAAAGGCGAGGTTGTATGCGCGGTGCACAACAGCATCAGTGAGGACATCGTCACAATCACGCTCCACTAGGGCGACGAGGTGCTCGGGAAGCTCATTCTCGTGTGGCTTCGTAGGGTCCGTTCGGAGCTGAATGAGAAGCTGATTGAGCTGACGAGCGCTGTTCCATCTAGACCGAGCAATTTTGGCGGCAATCAAGTTGGCAGGTACAAACCTCGTCTGACCGAGCCTCCATAGCAGCACGCGAATATGCAGAGCCTTGAGCATGAGTCGCACTGGCGTGTCGGGAAGTGTGTCCGAAGCCATGAGAGTCAACAGTAGGCGGCGGGTGCAGACCTCAGAATCACCTCCAGCAAGTTGTGAGTCGAGTGCAATAGACCAAGCCTTGACGCGGGCTGCTTCCTCTTCGTGAGTTGTGCCGGTTAGCATTTGGTAGCCATTCCAGCCAATGGCGTTGCGTAAACTAAGCTTGGCCATCTTGAGCAGCAGGGCAGCAACCTCGAGGAAGAAGTTGTGGCGAGGCACCCAGACGGTCTGAACGGCTGTGGCCCAGGCCTGTCGTCGAACGTGGATCGGGGCTGCCATGGAGGGAGCGGCACGCAGTTGATCAGTACCCTGCTTCTTGGGGTTGCTGTCAGAAGATTGGAAGAGCGAAGGCACAAAGATCCAGAGGAAGACGCCGAGGAACAGGAGGGATTGAATGGAGGTGTGAATGTGGTATCCGTGGTAGTTGAAATCGAGGCCCTTGGCAGCAGTACGGAGCAGCTGCACGGGAATGGCAGCTAGACCGCGACCTTCTGGGGTTTCGTTGCTGACCTCGTCCTCGCGGAAAGCTTCGATGATCATGAGACCGGCGAGGGAACCAACCATGAGCTTGCCAAAGTAGGGGCTGGCATTGGACCAAGCACCTTGTTGCTGCTGGACTTGCTGCTGCTGGATCTGCTGTTGGCGAACAAGGGCGGGGTTGGCTCCCTGGAAGGCTTGCTGTTGCGGTACTGGATACGGCTGTCCAGCAGCCATTTGGGCGGCGAGGATGCGCCTCATGTCGTCGGGCACCTGGATCATGCCAGCAGGCGTCTCGCCGTTTTCTTGTTGGGGAATCGGGCTCTGCATGAAATTTGACTGGCCTTCCTGCGGGAAGGGCATTTGCGGAGGTGGTTGATGGGAGCTGATGGAGCCATTCATGGCGCCAGCCATGAAGAGCTTCTCAAAGGCAGCTATCCTGGCCTGCATGGCGTTGTTCTCT
Source organism: Cordyceps cicadae (assembly GCA_002968875.1). NCBI lineage: Eukaryota > Fungi > Ascomycota > Sordariomycetes > Hypocreales > Cordycipitaceae > Cordyceps > Cordyceps cicadae. The sequence continues at coordinate 398,327 of MWMN01000007.1, read as the reverse complement.
TCCAACAGCCTAGTGTTTCGCTTTTCGAGATGGCGGATATATTCGGTAGCCTTGCTGAGGACCTGAAAGATTACGTGATCAGCCTGGATCTATAGACGGTGGGCTTGCAACATGTCATACGGTAGCCTTATTTAATTTGTGTGCGGGGGTGAGGCCGTGAAGTTCTTCACGATCCTGGGTGGTATCTTCGCCGCGGGCGCTCTTGGACATGATGCGTAGGCTAGGAACGCTGTCTCGTAGGGCGGCAATCTTGTCATTGATGTTTGTTCTGTAGCGCTTCTCAATCATGTTGTGTGCAGTCTTCTTGACAGGCTTGTCCTCATCTTCGGCATCATCCTCTTCTTCGGGCTCTGAAGATACCTTGCGTTTTCTCGACTCGTGGTGTCTCGCTTCGGAGGCGTCTTCGGGGGAGGAGATGATGCCGGTCTTGGTTTCGCTCTTGGAGGAATCAGGGCTGGACATGTGAAGGATTTGGCGGGGTAGACCTCCAGGCATGGCGATGTTTCGAAGCTTCTCCTCGACGGCCGGGGCCAGCGAGGTGGAAAAACGAGGTGGTTGGGCGACGGGCTGGCGGGAGCTGGCGTTTGAAGCCCTGCCGTCTTCGCTAGGTGCGGTGGGTGTGAAGCCGTTGGGATCTGAGCTGTTGGAGAAGAGGTTGATGGGGTTAACGCCAGCGGAGAGTGCCGACTGTGAGGAGGCAGATGAGGTCTGTGGTTGGGATTCGAAGCCTTGGAAGGACCAGGGCTGGGGAGTGAAGTCGGGTTGGGAAGCGGAGTTGCTGGGGGTGGTCAGGTTATAGGATTCCAGGCTGGAGGTGCCTTGAAAGTCCCAGACGCCGTTGGAGTCGAAGAGGGACTTGGTGATGTCGGAGGCGATGAGGGGTTGTTCGGGGGTGGCGGCGGTGGTGGTGAAGACGTCGTTGAAGGACATAGGACCATCTTCGAGAGCCAGCTGGCTGGCATTTTCGTCTGTGGACATGGCTACGTGTGGCCGTATGTGTGTGAGAGCAAACAAGACCCCTTTGGGTTGATGGCCGTGAGTTGGCGGTGCGGCGGAGCTGGGCTGCTGGACTGCTGGACTGCTGGGCTGCTGGGCTGCTGGGTCGCTGGGTCGCTGGGTCGCTGTGTTGCTGGCACGAGCAAAAAAGTCACTCGATTGTGCCCCCAGACGGGCAGGGATTGATTATAGCAGGACTCCGGGCCGGGCAGGCGTGCGGTCGAGAAGATGCGAGCCCAGGCGAGAAGGGTGGCGGCGAGCGGGCAAGAGCGGGCGAGAAGCGGAACCGGCGTGGTCGTCGATCAGGATAGGGCCGGCCGCTTTCTCCCGGGTAGAGGGCTGCAAGGCGTGCGGAATGGGCGCAGCAGCTGGGCGGTAGCAAGCAATAGCAGATGACTGCTTGATTGATTGACTGGGTTTTGCAGATGATGTCGGCAGTTGGGGGATGGCGTCGTCGGCGGGATGCGGCGAAGAGGATGTGTGTCGGACGACTTTGGCACTAATGGGGTGATTTGGGTGACGGAATAGATGAAGAGGGACAAGGTAACTAGCTGGTATCGGGGTGATATGCATGAAGAAAGTTTTTTTTTTTTTTTGCCCCTTCGCTCCCCTAATGAAGGTGATATGCAGTTGCGAGTGAATTGTAAGTGGGAGGGGCTTTTGTGTGCTGTTTCCGGGCGGGACGGCAGGTGGCAGGTACTATGTAGGTACCAAGGTTGCAGGTCTGGATGGGTTAGATGGGGAGGTAACTAGTAACCTGTTACGAGGTCGGTAAGTCGGTAGGTAAGGTAGGTAGGTAGGAGGAGGCTTTCTGGGGCTTGGCGCAGGTAAGTGAAAAACCAAGGTAAACAGCGGCCACCGACTGGGTTACTGGGGACTGGGCTGGGGGGGACTGGGGACTGGGGGAGTCAGTGGTCAGTGGTTAGTGGTCAGTGGTTAGTGGTCAGTGGTCGGTGGTCAGTGGCTGGCGGAGGGGCGATGTGCTGCTGGGTATGTGGCTTTGGCTATTGTTTTCGGCCACGGACGCTGACGGTAGAGAGCGGGCACAGCAAGCTTAGATTCAAAAGATGGATTAATAAAATGATGAAAAATGAAGAGGAAAAAAAAAAAAAAAAGCAATCGGAATCTGCAGGATCAGATCGGAACTAAGAATCCCGAAAGTGTGGCTGCAAAAAGTCCAATGGGAAAGGTGGCGGACAAGTTGTCAGCGTTAGTAGGGGATGAGCTACTAACGAACTAACGAACTAACTAACTTGACTAACAAGTCAACTACTAAATACCTAACCTATAAGTTGGTTAGTACCGACGACATATCCGTACTAACTAACTTGATAATTCTTGTAGGGTGTATCTACTAATAATAATTGAAATAGTAAATGTCACGAGCCGAAAGCCGTTGGCATTGTGGAGCAAAGGCCGTTGCAGGGCCGCACCAAGTATCCGTACCCGTACGAACTACATACTGCTACACAGTCACGGCAAGACAGCAGTGTACAACAAATGCTCGGAAGAATCTACCGAGTTCCTCGAGGCTCGAGGCTCGAGGCTCGTGATCTTTTCTTCTTGTTCTCCAGGAAATCCATTGTTGTTGAGAGCCGAGAGTCCAGCTTAGTAACAGTGTTGGCAACTTGCTTCTGCCTATTTATTCAAGCAGCTCTCCAAGTCACTGGTCACCTATCGAGTTGGTACCTACAACCCCCCTCCCTTGGTTACAAAGTTATGCAGACACGGCGGCTTCCTCGGCAGTGGGTTGATGGTCCGGCTGTGGCTGCGGCATGCACTAAGCCAAAAGAAGATTTAAGAGAAAAATAGAGAAAAAAGAAAAAGAAAAAAGAAACGGACGAAAAAGAGAGAAACGGCCGTCAGTAACTAACCACCCACTAACCTAGCAACTACATAATAGGGCAACGGAAAGAGACCAAAAAAGAAAAAAAAAGAGGGTCGCATCCCCCCCCCGTACGTACCGTACCTGGTCGCGGCGGGCGCCGGAATCGTACGATATTCGACAACCATCACGCGAGGCCGGCTTTTTAACGAGGCTTTCTTTTTCGTCGCGAGAACTTGAGGGGTCACTTGGCTCGCCTTTATTTTTTTTTTTTTTTTCTGCTGTACTTTGTGTTTTGCTGATGAAACTGAGCTTAGTTCAGCCACGTGTGGAGGAGGATGGATGACGGATGCTGGATGACGGATGAGGGGTGATATGAGGGATGATGCGTGATGGATGCTGGATGGATGGATAATGTCGGTCGGTACACACACATCAGACACTTATTAGCTGCCCAAGTTAGTACTCTTACCTATCTTTTTTTTTACTGGGTAGCCGGCTATATGCAGCCCAGCAGTTGGGTACTAAAACTTAGTACCTACGGATACCTTGCAGTTAACTAACTAACGTAGTTAACTAATAACTTTGTTATTAGCAACTGGAGATGGAACTCGGTTCTCCACGCTGGTCATGCCGGCCGCGTTGAGGCGCGCATTACTCGCACAGGGTCGCGGCGCCCCTCTCAATTTACATGCTCAATGTCATTCATTTTAACCAAGGGCGAACAAGAGATGGCAAGGTGCCCATCCGTATCCGCCGCTGTCTAGTCCAGTTTGCTGGAGGTACGGAGTAGGTGGAGGCAGGAATGCGGCCCCCAACAATTGAGGCCTGCTTGTCAAAGAGCCAACTGCAAAATGCCCACTGCAAAAATGCCAACTGCAAAAATGCCAACTGCCAACTGCCAACTGCCAACTGCCAACTGCTAGCAAAAAAAAAAAAGGCTGACATATATCGGGAGTCCAAATATCCGACACCTTCTCAAACGTCGCTGTCACACCGCGAGTGTACAAGTGCCAGTCACCACCATCTTTACTTTCGGCTGATGCCAGCAAAACGTGGCTCAAACCTGTGCCGCCCGCCACCCACTTGACAGTGACACAGCTCGGACGATCAAGCACGGACCAGTATTGCAGCATTGCAGTATGTATGGGTTATCATTATTAGTTTGTATGTCCGTAGGTAGGTAGAGGTAGGTAGGTATTGTATGTCATCACTGACCTGGGGCTCATCTCATCGCATGACATCAGATGCTTCGTTCGTAGGCCGTAACCAGTTATCAGCAGTTGACTTGTCTAGGTACTAACCAAGTTGGTCAAGGCACACCTGTACGCAGTAACTAACTAACTAAACAGTTACATACATGGGTAGGTACCTGAGCAGTACCTAGGTCCCTCTTTAATCCTCACCTACATTCTCCCACCGCAAGCGCAGAGCCACCAGGTGTATCTACCAAGTATCCCAATCTGCGTGTGCCTCATCTCCACTGCCACTGCAAATCAATCACTGTTCTGCTTGTCGACAAACACGGCAGGAACCATTGACCCTGATAATAATAACTAATAATAACCAGTTAACGTTAGTAGTTAGATCCCATACAAAACTCCGCCTCAACTATGTATGTACTGTCTGTCAATCACCGCCATCGCCAAACTCTTCATCATCGACTGCAAAACTCACTCAGGCTCGGACTCAGCTCCGCATCGGCTTTCACTTCTCCCCTCTTCCCCCCCCTCCTACCTTGTCATTACTTGTCTTTCTACGGATATATTTTTGCCCATTTTCATTATCATGCCCGCGCCTCTGTGGATCTTGTCTCACTCATCCAGCTCTGCAGCAGCCGTGCTTTCCGCGTCGCCCTCGTCCAAACGTTATGCCTTTGTTTCTCGCCTCGTTTTGCCTTGTCTATATCAGCCTCCATTAACCTTCCCGGCCGGGTCCGAATCCGAACTCTTCTTTTTTTTTTTTTTTTTTTAAACCTGTAATCTTGCCATCCTTTGTATGCCGAATGCCTCCATTGATTTCCCTGTTGTTGCCTTCCATTCCTGCCTGTTCTCCCCGCTTCGCTGATCCTTGGGTTTTTTTTTTTCGCGGAACATCTATACCAGCATTCGGCGATCCCACCACCGCGCTCACATTTCCTCTGCAACGAATGTTTGGTTGCATTCCCCGACGGTTTTTTTTTTTTTTTTTCAACCTACTGCTTTCCTATGATTTGAATCCATGAAAAAGAAAACAAAGATGGAAGAAGATGAAAATTCCTACCGCTTGGTCAAGCAGAGCCTCCGACCATCCCAATCTTGCGTCGACAGATTCAAGTGCAACAGTTGGATTCGACTCCTCCGACCCAACTCCTCACCATCTAATCCTTGCAAGTTTTTATACGCAGTAACCCTTTGAATCGAGATCGGCCGCCGCCACCAGCTGAAATTTGCATGAATGCACAGTGTAGTGTGACGACGAGCAGTAGCTGCCAACGAACCACCATGCCCTCCTGTACATCACCTCGAGCCTTAATTCCACATCTTATAACTAGTACATCTGCCATTATACCACCCATGGAGCGCGACCCTGATTATTTTACATGTCTCGTTTCAAAGGTGTGGATGCTTTTGTTTTACACAAAAAGCTCAAAGTCTTGGGTCGTCTCAACCGGCATCCCGTTGCTACTCGAAAACGAGAGCAGTTTCCCGGGGCCCGACAATCGCATCTCAATCAAGGGGTCTAGGTAATAGGTAGTGCTAGTGCTACAATGCAAGTTAACAAGAAGATGCGTCTGGTCACTTGGTGCTCATTGACTCGCCGACGTCCCTGGCCCTTCCCAGCTTCCCAACGCATCACCCTCAAGAGGCGAGACCACGACCCTGCTTGAGTATCACCGGAGATTACTTCGTTGACTTTCAGAAACTCCAATGGGCTACGCCGAATTCTTCGCCATCATCCATAATATATATGAAGCCATCACCCATCGGTCTGCTTGACCTCCACCTTGAACGCGTCATTGTAGAAACGGGTAACATCGTATCGAGCGACAACAGTTCCAAGATGAGTTAAATGTATTATATTAAGATCCAGCGGCAGGATATAATATGCTAAATAGTAAGTCTAAAGTGACAGTACCCAGTGTCACCAAAGTTCCATGTCAAATGTTGCTCCTCTGCGCCCTGCACTTCATAGAGTCCTCCCGCTCCGAACGGCCAACATTGGGGGTATTATATCATGTTCTTCAGCGCCAAAAACAAAACGTTTCGTAAAATCACCACCTTTGCTTAATAGCAAACGTTCAATGCGTGGAATTACCCTCAATCAGCCAAGGCAAAACATCATTGAGTCAGGTTTCGCCTCCCTCCCTCCCTTTCACCGTGTCTCCCACTCTCTCTCAAAATACTCATCCTGCACAGCATTCTCTCTCGCTCGAAATCGCAATACAAACTTCGCGTCAAGGGCATAAATGCCCGTAAGATCATCATTCTGTGATTTCACTGCTTTAATCTACCGGACCATGTCGAATTGCTGTTCCTGTACTGCTGCGATGATGTCCGTAGGTAGCAGTCATTGTGTGACGAAGGCGAAAGGGCTATGAAATGAGGCCCGCTCTCCCTGTCTTTTTGCCCATGGTGCATTGTAGCATTTCACAAGCAAAGAATTAGTTCTCAGTATCATGATTAATGAAGTCTCATTGTAAGAAAAGAGTAAAAAAGATGACGTGATGATGACTTGAGCACGATTATCCGCCACTACTGGTTTGAGCCACGTGATATCTACGAAACCCTCCGCATGCACAGACGGGGGTAGCAGGAAGACACAAAAGAAATAGAGCCATATCCAGCAGACTCCGAAAATGGAAAGTAAAGGGGAAAAGGAAGGCAAGGAAAGGAAAGGAAGGGAAAGGAAAAGACAATGTGAGCTATGCAATGTAAGCTGGAATGCAACCCGAGCGGGATGCAACGTGCGTGGCTTGTCATCAATCTTCACCACATATCATCCGCGCTTGGTACCATTTCCACCGTTGGCGTCTTAGGTACCATCTTCTTCATCCTCTTCCTGTCCTCCTTGGTCACCAGCGACGGCGTAATAGGCACACAAGGCGTGTACGGCTGATAGGGCGAGTACGGGACGGCGTTGGCCGTGAAAGGCGTACGACCGCCGCCGGGTGACAGAGGGCCACGCCGTTCAAACACGGTCTGCTTGGTAGTCTGTCCAACCGCCGAAGGTGAGCTCAAGGACGGCTCGTAGGCGCGGAGAGGCAGGGTGCCGCCGGTGCGGACTGCCGACGGCGCATTTCCTCGCTGGAATCGGGCCCCCGGCCTCGGCGACGAGGGCAGGTTGCCGAAAGTTACGCCGGGCTTAGGCGAGGTCGGAAGACCCAACAATGGTGCCTGTGAATGCTGAGATACGGCAGATTCCGGGTCACCTTCTGTTGGCCGCGACTCGTCCTTGGACGTGTTGATCTGGGCCAGCTGGGTGCCAAGGCGCGCGTCAATGCTCGGATCGCCGGCCGGTGACAGCTCAGGTGGTGTGAGAGGCACAGCCAGACCGCTGGACCGAGCCTGGCCGATATTTCGTCCCTGGTCGGTCGGCACAGGAGGTGGAGCAGCAGGTGCATACTGTCGAGGCGGGATGGTACTCATTTCTTGGTCTTCGTGGCGAGGGAACGTGCCCGTCTGTGGAGTCATGATGGGTGAAGAAATGTTGAGACCCCTTGGCTTGCTCTTCCGGGGAGATCTCAAGCTGGAGAAGAAAGAGGATGCTCTAGAACGAGTCTTTTCTTCGCCGCTGCTATTCAAGTTCAAGCTGACTGGCTTGCTCTTCTTGGACATGGCGCTGCCGCGTTGATTGGCTGGCCCAACAACCGGCGACTCCAAGATGATACCCCTCTCCTTGGCCTCTTCATGCTCCATGACATGCTTATACATTTCTTCAAGCTGGTTCTGTGCCATTTCGCGGTCCGCTGCAACAACAGCCTGGTCAACTTGCAAATCAACACCGGGTCCGGAATTCTGGCCAGGAGAGGTGGGTGGGTGAACGTATGGTGTACCGCTGAACTCGCTTCTGGTTGGAGATTTGTATGAGAAATTAGGAACCTGTCCTCCAGCAGATGTCCCAGCCAGCGGAAATGGATTGGGCTCTGTCGGGAACCTCGTTGTGTAAGCTTGCTCAACGGCGAAGGCCGCTTCTTCCTCTTCCTCTTCCTCTCCTCCTTTCTTTTTCTTGTCGCCGCTGAGGAGATGCTCGCGGCGGGTGTTGGAAAGGGACAGAAGCGCAATGGCGACAAAGATGAGTGCAACGCTGTAGGCTCCGACAATGCAGCCAACCTGGAGCGGCAGATACTTTTTGTTACGAAGGGCGTGAGCGGAAAAGGCAGGGCCGTCCTCGGGAGCGGGTGTCGGGGCAAAGTAGTTATAATGGAGGTCGCTCAAGACGCCAGCGTGAACGAGCGGCAGCAAGGCAAACGAAGCCGAGACGGTTTGGAGAAGGGGAAGCGTTGAAAGCCCAGATGGCATGGTCGAGATGCCCCTTGTGAACGCAGCTGCTGGGCGTTGTTGAGGGAGGTGATGGTTGTATAAAGGAACCCCCTGATGACACACCTGAGGTGAGAGAGGAAACACGGAGAGGCGGGAGCTGACAGTAGGGGGGTGAAGAGAGATATAACGAGACGAATTGGGCAGGTTGGTGATAGTGATGCCCTCGAGGTGGGTGTCACAGTTAGCGCTGAGGGGGCATCGGCTGCTCCCCGTGATGCAGTCGTCTCAAGAGAGAGAGGGGCAGCAGCAGCGGCGACGGCAGCAGCAGAGGCAGCGGAAAGACATTGCTGCAGTTGGAAGCAGGTCAGACCAGGCCAGGAAAAAGAGGGTGGTATCGGTGGTTTGCTTGCATGGCTTGACCTGATTGATGAGGGGCCGTGTGCATGGACATTGAGCCAGCCATTGGGAGGGTTGAGGGGGTTGAGGGTTGTGGTTGGAGGTGAAGCCAGTCACGGCAGGGATTTAAGCGCCCGTCTTGGATGGCTGGTGGGCTGAGGCCGTTGGGAGCTCCGGATTGGCTGGCTGGATGTCTCTAGCACGCTCTCCACTGAGACTAACTGTACCTACTTGTGCCTACTGTACCGACCCAGCCCCGCCACCACCAAAACTCAATGTGACGAGGAGGACAATCATCAACTCGGCATCTCGAGAGGATGCGTTGCTGATCAGGTAGGAGTGAGGAGCAGTGAGGAGCAGTGAGGAGAAGGGGCCTTTTCGGCTTGAGTTTGCAACTCCTCCAAGGTCTTGAGTCTGTACTATCGCGCACGGTTCTCCCCTGTCACGCATTTCTGCCAATGACGTTGCACCTTTTTGTTTGACAGTCGCAGGTGACAGAATGTGATTGATGCAGACGAAAATTACCTATAGGCATTTATTGGTGTTCATCACCAACGCAGCGGCACCGCCTCCAGGGTCAGTCTTTTTCCTTTTTTTCCCTATTTCCTTTCCCCAAAATACCTAGCGACAAAAACTGCCTTACCGTGAGCGGCAACGTGTGTTTGTCGCCTGTCAGGTATCCAACTACGATAACTACCTTGACGATGAACCAAGATACCCAAGATAGATAAAAACTCTTAAGACAAGTAAAATACTTGCAATATTTGAATAGCCAAGATGTGCAAATAATTACCATATTTAAATACACAAGATGTCCAAGATTATATAACATTAGTACCCAAGATGCCCAAGGCGCTGCAGGGCGCTATCGATAGCGCGCGTTGTGCAACGACATCCACCGTCTTTGCCGTCTTACCGCCGTACCTAGCATTTCCTCCCCATCACACGATCCTTCTTCCACTTCCGCCATCCTTCACCACTAGCAGCCATGGGGGATGGTCCAATCGCTTCCATCGCCGAACCCGGGGTCAAAGCTGATGGCCAACTTTTGCATAATATGCGCCACGAGGTCGCGCGCCTGTTGGGCCGCTCTCACATCGGCTTCCCGGGCGCGCAACCCGTCAGCTTTGCCCGCAAGCATATTGACGCCCTCAAGACGCAAGAGTATGTTCCTCCGTGTGTCATGATGTGTGGCGTGCCGCATGCATCGTCTGCGACGTCCCCCCTGGGCAGCGCTCCGGCACTCATGCGCGACTTGTTCGTTGTTCATGGACTCATGCTAACTAATTGATTGCGCGCGACAGCTACTACGTTTGCGAAAAATCCGATGGCATTCGATATCTACTCTACGCGACGACAGACGAAAGCGGCGCCGAAGCACACTACCTGATTGACCGCAAAAACGACTACTGGTTCATCACAAACCGCAACTTGCATTTCCCCCTCGAGGGCGATGCGGCTGCCTTTCACGCCGACACGGTCCTCGATGGCGAGCTCGTGTGGGACAGCAAGCCCAACGGTGGCAAGGAGCCGCGATTCCTCATCTTTGACTGCCTTGTCATGGATGGGCAAGTGCTCATGGACCGCACTTTGGACAAGAGACTTGCCTACATCAAGGAGAGATTCCACACGCCATACAAACGCCTGTTCAAGGAGTTCCCCGAAGAACTCAAGTTCCAGCCATTTTACGTCGAGATGAAGCCATTCCAACTTGCTTATGGTATCGAGATGATGTTCAAGCAGGTCCTGCCCAACCTTAAGCACGGAAACGACGGGCTCATCTTTACGTGCCGCCACACGTCGTACCGCCATGGCACGGACCCCAATATTCTCAAGTGGAAGCCACCAGAGGAGAATACTATTGACTTCCTCCTAAAGCTACATTTCCCGACGGTCCAGCCCAACAGGGCGGAGCGCGCCGTGGGCAGGAGGGAGCCGTTTGTCGACTACGACAGCGTGCCCACCGCGGAGCTCATGGTGTTCACGGGCGGCAATGGGCCGGAGCGCTATGAGCCCTTCCAACCGTTATACCTCACAAAGGGAGAGTGGGAGCTGCTCAAGGATCTCGGTGATCCGCTGAACGACCGCATCGTCGAGTGTAACCAAGACGATCAGAAGCGCTGGCGCCTGTTGCGCTTCCGTGATGACAAGCTTGAGGCCAATCACAAATCCACAGTCAGCAGCGTTCTCCAGAGCATCAAGGATCGCGTAACTCAGCAGGACCTTCGTCAGGCTGCTGGGCCGATCCGCGACAATTGGAAAGCGCGTCAGGCAAGATCAGAGCGGAAGTAGGACTGAAGAACATTTAATGGCTAGGATTCTCAGGCAAGTTATCTTTGTAGGGTTCGAACGGGGGGGGGGGGGCGTTCTTTTCTTTTCATTGTGGCGTTTATTGATACCGGGATTTACGGATGGGAGTTTGGGCGGAACGAGAGAAGGTGATGAGAACAACTCAGGTAATCACGAGCATTGCTAGGGCAAATCCGAGCGAAGTACTACTAGTACGTGCAAATTTTTTCAAATTCTGAAATAGAAATTCAAGAAAGAATCAAAGAATCATCACCATCCTTTTCAAAGCTCATCCCCTTTGGGTTTTCACATTAACAGTGCAAAATACTGTAGGCTCATCCATACTCGCAAGACGCCTATTTTCCTTCCCTACTCGACGAAATGAAGCAACAGCATAACCTTTTTAGTGCGTGCCGGATCCTTTTCTCGATTGTCTAGCAGAGGCACATGGCAGCCGCAACGGCCAGGACGAGGTACGCCCAAGCGCGGCCGCCGCTCTCCGCGGCGCCCGCGGAGACGACGGGCGGGATGTACGTCGGCATGGCGGTGGCGTTGATGGGCACGTCGGTCCCGTAGGAAGGAAGGCGAGCACCGCCGGTGCCGCCGTACGTCGGGGGCAGCACGATCGTGGTGGTGCTGGTGACGGGGGGGCCACCGGTGACGGTGACGGTCTCGGTGTGCGTGGTGACGCCGGAGGAGGAGGAGGAGTGCGGCAGGCCGAGCACGGAGGAGTCAAAGTCGATGCTGGTGCTGCTGCTTCGGGTGCGCGTGACCGTGGTGACGGTGACGAAGACGGTGTTGACGCTGGTGAAGGTGAGCGTGGTCAGGGAGGGGAGCTCGTCGGCGGTGCTGGTGATGACGGTGGTGACGGTGGCGGGGGTGCCGGAGACGGTGGCGTCGGGCGCGCCGCTGGTGAAGGAGGTGTCGGTGCGCACGTCGGTGACGGTGACGGGGGTGCCGGAGACGGTGGCGTCGGGCGCGCCGCCGGTGAAGGAGGTGTCGGTCTGCACGTCGGTGACGGTGGCCGGGGCGCCGGTGACGGTGACATCGGCGGCGGGCGTGCCGTAGGTCCCGGTGGCGTAGGACGGCTCAGGGACGACGGTGACGGTCGTGGTGACGGTCTCGGTCTCGTCGGGGTTGGAGGAGTCGCAGGTGCGCGTGGTGACGCCGGGAGTGACGACGACGGTCGTGGTCAGGGTCGTGGTGGACGTACGCGTGGTGTTGGCCCCGACGCTGCGGACACCGCTGTAGGCAGTGTTGAGGCGTGTCTGCGTCCTGCAGGGTTTGGAGAATCAGCATCCAGGTGGTTTTGGGGGAACCATGTACGAGAGCGGTGCTGGACTTACAAGGTAGGAACGCTGGCGTTGGCAGACAGGGAGGTCGCGTCGAGCTCACCCTCGCCGCTGGCGCGGGCGACAGCACCGCCGGAGACGACGGAGCCGCTGCTGACGACGACGGGGTCGACGGGCGTAGAGTAGTCGTAGGGCCGGAGGCCGGGGATGGACTCGTCGGCGTTCTCACGACGGAGCACGGCGGGGAGCTGCTCGCGGAACTGGCTCGCGTCGACGATCACAGGAGCTTGGTGACCAACAGCATAGCCTGTGGATTCTATCAGCTGCGCCATCGATCAAGAAAAAGGCCTGGAAACGTACCGCAGCGGGAGGCAATGGCGACGCCGGCGATACCCACGAGGGCCAGAGCGCCAAATGCGGCCGTCACTTTGACGGCGGTGGCCTTGCCCGAGGAGCGCGGCTGAGGCTGCTGAGGCTGAACCTGAGGCTGGAGAACGGTGTCGATTGGAGCCTTGTAGTCGTACATGTAGGAGGTTGCAAATGGAAAAGACACTATTGATTGGGTCAGCACAATGGAGAAGAGATGGTGCATCTCAAGATGCTCACTGGTGAGTTGTTGCGGAGACGGGACTGAACTGTTTGCGCCTCGACAAAATTTTGCAGAATAAAAGAGGATGTGTTGAACACGATGCAATGATGCTTTGTAGGTATTCGATACTGGAAACGAAGGTTGAAAATGATGCTGCGAGCAATCCAAAATTGCTGAACGAGAGTTGTGCGAAAACGAGTGTGATGGTTGAGGGTGAGGAGAGGAGGGGGGAAACGCGCACGAAGTCGGGGGTTGGCTTTTAAATATAATTTCTATGAGCGCACAAGATCAGTATTGAGAAAATTGAATGAGACTCGTCCAAAGTGAGATGTAAACAAATGCAAACGGAGAGTGTTGTCGTTGCGGCCGGCAGAGGCAGTAGTGCCGTTTTGACGCTCACTTTTCGCTATCATGGAACAAATGTGGCGTGATTTTTTTGTTTTGGCTTATTGAATATATCTGGGGTTTTCTGTGATAGTGATTGTTTACTTACTCAATTGATAGTCCTAACGACGAGCAGGCGTGGGATTGTCCTTGGAGACTGATGGGTGAAGGGAAACGCATGATGGTCAGAGCTACCTAGGTGTGCTGATTTATATCCATGCGGAGGCAACAGAGTGATTTTTTATTGTGTGACTGTCTCCCATGTGTCGTCTAGATTGCAGGATTGCTGTGTGACAAGTTTGGAGCTGTCTCTCGAGGTACAAGCGACGGATACCCTGGTGTGAAGGGGCGCCGTGTCGTATTTTGTGCGTAACGGGGCAAACATCTCGATTTTGCTACCTTGAAAACACAAGCCGGGGTACTCACGTTGAGAATTAATGCTTCACAGAGATGGAAATAGAGCACTTGGAGTACGGTGCTCATGATAAACATCGTGAGAAGCGCGAGGTAGGAATGCAAGTCTGCGGATGGAATCTTATCGATGGAAGCTGCCAAGCTCTGTGAACCGTGTGAGGCAAGATTGTATGTCGGTTTTACAGAAAACTGTCAAACAAAACGGTTCTCTATATAAGCAAAACCCTTTGGTGGAGAGCAGTGCGACGAACCGGGTAGCTGCACTCGTGCTGGTGGTCGAGGTTTATTAGGGCGGACGGGTCTCTGCTACGCGACACACATTCGGATTGAAGTTTGATATGAAGAAGAGGACAGCCTAGGTGACTGATTACTTTTCTCCGGGTACAGCTGTAGTTGGGCTGTGGATGCGAATTGGCTTTGCAGCCGTGATACCGTGATGGAGAAGTTTGACTATAAGGTGAGTGAAGGAAGTGGCAGAAACCGGGAGGTAAAAACGAGGAAAGCAGGATTCTTCAAAGTATCGGAAATATCCTGAAGTTTCGAGTAAACCTCAAATAGCCTAGCTCTATTTTTCACGTATTTTCAACTTGCTCAGGTTCATGACAATGACCACAGAATCTCATCGTACCGTTTACCGTTTGTCGCAGTCCGCAGAAATTTAGCAAGGTCGATGATTAGTACGGACTGGCCAGACGATTCATGGAGAACCGGTCGACGGGCTCATACTAGGTTCTGAATTGTGAATGCTTCTAAAATAGGCTTCAAATAAATAAATGCAGCTTCATGATCGCGTCTTTTTAATTTCATGAATTATTTACTTCATCTTCTCCATGTATATTCAAATCTACCTACCAATTCTTGCCTCGCCACTCTGTTGCCCTGAAAGTGTGGCGCGTCGCGCGCGTTGGCACCACAGCCAAGCCACTCGCACTAGCCCCAAACGCCGCTTCCACCAGCAAGCACTCGGTTTTACTGAGAACGGTACCGAGCTAGCTAGCTAACTAGGTAGCTACTAACTAACTAACTTATTTGTTACTTACTTTCCCTTCCTCGCCTGAGCTTCTCGCCAAAGCTGCTTGTTGCTGCCGCCCGCCCACCTCCTCCTCCGCATACAATTATCACCACCAACACCAACGGCCGGAGCCAATCACGACGTCTGCCCACGCTGCCCGCCGCGCATTGCAACACCTCGCAACTTGGCAACATCTTCTCCATCTCCGTCTCCGTCTCCGTCTCCGTCTCCGTGCAATGCTATCATTATACGCCCTTGTTTGAAACGCCAAACCGACATCACCAGCTTCACCACTTGCCGCCCGCGACGCACCACTCACCCTCCCTTTCCCCCCTCCGCCAGCCAGACGCTCTCGTCCACGCGCAAAAGCCGATCTTCCCACGCGCCTCTGTCCGTGATTGTTCCTCTGGTCAACTCGGACCTCGCGTTTTCGCAAATAGACGCCTTTTCCCACCACAACCATGGCGCGCCGACGCGGTGGTCGGGCGCAGGAACCGGCCGAGGCCGAGCCCGTCGTCGAGGAGCCGCAGCCCGTCCAGGAGACGCCCGCTGATGAGGACATGGGTGACGTCGCCGATGACAACGACGAGCAGGAGCAGGAGCAGGAGCAGCACAGTCTCGCGTTCGACGAGGAGCTCTCGTGGCGCCCAGCCAAGCCCATACCCAGTGCCACCCTGCTGGCCCGACTCGAGCGCCTGTCCAGAGAGCTTGCCGAGTTTGATCAGGGCGCCGTCGAGCTCGAATCCCTCAAGACTGTTGCTGCTCACCTCGCACACCGCAACCTCCTCCAGCACAAGGACCGCGGCGTCAAGGCCTACACGGCCTGCTGCCTCGTTGACCTCCTTCGCCTCTACGTCCCCGAAGCACCCTTTACGGAGGAGCAGCTCAAGGTACGCGCCCAATTCCCTGCCAGCCCTTGTACCGCAATTTTTGGACACCCCAGCCCGTATTATAGTGTCCAATGCATGCTAACCGAATTGCGCCCAACAGATGATGTTTACCTTGTTCGTCAAGGAAATCTTGCCTGCTCTCCACGACCCGTCAAACCCCTACGACAGCCAGCACAAATACGTTCTCACGTCCCTGACCGAAGTCAAGAGTATCTTGCTTATCTGCGATATCCACGGAGCCGATGATTTGCTTCTGCGACTCTTCAATTCTGCTTTCGACGGCGTCTCTACCAGCTCCAAAGCCTCGCCCGACGAGCAGGTTGCCAAGGATGTCGAGATTCACCTAACCGACATGCTCATGCACCTCATTGAAGAATCTCCCGGCAGCGTGCCGGCCAGCGTCATTGACGCCATCATCAGCCAGTTTCTCCGCGCCGCCCCTCCTGGCGGAAGCAAGTCCAAAGAGGCCAACGGCAAGCAAGCGACGCTCCTGCATAAAACGGAGCCTCCTGCGTACATCATGGCCAAGAATATCTGCAATGGCTGCGCTGACAAGATGTCGCGTTATGTAAGCCAATACTTTAGCGACGTCATTCTCAATGCCTCCGGGTTTGCCACGAAGAACGGATACGGACATGACGATGACGACGACGACGAGGAAGACGCCAATGCAGGTCCCTCAGAGGCCGACCTGAAGAGTCTGCGCCAAGCTCATGCCTTGATCCGAGAGCTATGGCGAGCCGCACCTACAATTCTCCAAAATGTCGTCCCACAGCTAGACGCGGAGCTGTCCGCCGACAACGTCCATCTCCGCCACATCGCCACCGAGGCGTTTGGAGACATGATTTCAGGCATCGGTGCTGCCGGGCCCCCTCCGCCGCCTACCCTCGACCCTGCCGCCTGGCCTCCTGTGCGGTTAATGGATGAGCCTGGTACTCCCGCCGAGGCCAACATTCTCACGGCGCCATTCTCGCCTCAGTCCTTTGCTCAGACTCACCACGCCACGTACCGCAACTTTGTTGGCAGAAAGAACGACAAGTCTGGCACTATCCGTGCAGCCTGGGTCACCGCTGTTGGGTACATTCTCTCAACTTCCGCTGGCGGCATCGGTCTTAGCAGAGAAGATGAGACCGAGCTGGTCCGCGGGCTGATCGACAAGCTGAGTGACAACGAAGACAAGGTGCGATTGGCCGCCGTCAAGGCCATCGAACTGTTCCAATTCAGAGATGTCATTCTCAAGCTCGGGGCTACCGGTGGTGTTGATAAGGAAGGTTCCCTCTTCGCCAGTCTATCTGATCGATGCCGTGACCGAAAGGCCTCGGTTCGCGTGGACGCCATGGTCTTGCTCGGTAGGCTGTGGGCTGTTGGCGCCACAGACATCGAAGAGGGACAAGAGGCAGTGACTGCCTGTCTCGGCGGTGTGCCTTCGAGGATTATCAACTCGTTCTATGCCAATGACTCGGACCTCAACGTTCTACTTGACCGCGTCATGTTTGAATGTTTGGTTCCGCTCAAGTTCCCCTTGGTCAAGGGCAAGTCTGGCAAAGGCGGCTCCGGCAAGAGTGCCATGAGCCAGGCAGAACAGGATAGCATTCGCGCCGAGAGAATTCTACTCATGCTCAAGTCCCTGGACCAACCAGCGAAAAAGGCCTTCTTCGCGATGCAGGCTCGTCAACCGCAGTTCGCAAAGGGCGTGGCCATCCTGATTCAGCAGTGCGAGGCTTATAATGGCGGTGTTATTGACTCCAATGATGAAAAGGTCAAGGCTACCTTGTCTAAGACGATAGATTGGATTGGCCGCTTCTTCCCTGACGCTCTCAAGGTCCGCGCAGACTTGCAAAAGTTTGCCAAGCTGAATGAGCGTCGGAGTTACCAACTTGTCAAGTATGCCATCGAATCTGAAAGCGACTTCAAGACGGTCCGGAGAGCCATCAGCGAGCTCATCACAAAGCTGCAAGCTAGCAATGCCGCTGTTGCGCTCGATACCATCATTCCCCTCCTATACCGATCAAGCTCTCTCATGTTCAATCGCAGCCATCTAGCAACGATTATGGATTTTTCCAAGAGCGACAAGGGCGGCCTTGCTGCTGTCGCCCACCTTGTTCTGAACGACATTTCCCAGCGCAACCCTGATTTGTTCAAGGCGCACGCCGAGGAACTGCGCAAAGAAATCATCGAGCAGGCTCCGTCCGAGAGCAAGACGAATGACGCATCCGTGGTTGACATCCTGAAGGCATACGCATCCTTTGCCAAAAAGTACCCCAATGATGTCAGCCTAGACAGAAGCTTCATCCAAACCCTCACCAACTATGCCATGTATGGTACACCACCCAAGGCGGCCAAGTTTGCTATCAATATCATGCTCGCCAAGAACGACGACAAAAGCAAGGTGACAGCTACCAATCTTTTGCGCAAGACGATGCAAAATCTCGACTATGGAAAGCCGCACTTTTTGAACAAGCTCGCCACAATCAGCCAGTTGGAGCGATTGACCCCCAGCGTCACGATGGACGAAGGTGATAAGATCCAGGATCTCACGATAAAATCGATTCTTCGCCAAGTACACACTGATGCTCAACCTGGGGCCGACAAGCCATGGGTGGATGATGCCGATATGGATGAGGAGATTCAAGCCAAACTTTTGGCTCTGCGCATTCTCACCAACCAAGCCATTGCCAACGAGGACGAGGACGACTCTGAAACAAGGGTCAAGACGGTATTCAAATTGCTCAAGACGTTCGTGGTCAGCGAAGGTGAATTCTGCAAAGTCAAGGATACTCCCCAACATCACAAGAAGAGGCTGCGGCTTCTCGCTGGTCTTTTAATGCTCAAGCTGTGCACAGTTAAAAAGTACGATGAGCAACTCGACCCCGTCACCTTCAACAAGCTCGCAGAGCTGGTACAAGACAGCGAGGTACAAGTTCGTCGCCGGTTCATGGAGAAGCTGCAGAGCTACCTGACTCACGGCAAGCTGCGGGCTCGCTTCCTCACGATGCTTTTCCTCGTCGCGTTTGAGCCCGCACCCGAAGTCAAGAGTCGAGTTGAGACTTGGCTACGTTCCAGGGCTCTGTACTACTCCGAGAACAAGAAAGAGGTAATGGAGTCCATCTTTGGACGACTGATCCCGCTGCTGGCCCACCATCCTGACTACAGCTCTGGGGTGGACGATTTGGCAGACTTTGCCAACTACTTCCTCTTCTACCTGAATACGGTAGCCACTGAGTCAAACTTGGGTCTTATTAGCAAGTATGCGGAGAGAACGAAGCAGACCCGCGACGCGATTAATCCGGACGCGAGTGAAAACCTCTATGTTCTCAGCGACTTGGCACAAGCAATCATTCGCAAATTCCAGGAGAAGAGAAACTGGAGCTTCCGTGTATATCCTGGCAAGGTTGGGCTAGCTACAGGGCTCTTTGCGCCTCTGCCTTCTAGTGAAGTCGCAGAGGAAATTGCAAAGAAGCAATACATTCCCGAGGCGCTGGATGAGAAGCTGGACGGTCTCCTACGATCTTTTGAGCGGAAAAAGAAGCGCAAGTCGATGCATGAGCCTGGTGAACCCTCCGCCAAGCGCTCAAGAACGCAGATCAAGACTGTGATTCGCGAAAAGGCAGCTCCGAAGCAACCCAAGGCCAAGAAAGCGAAGAAGGTCAAGGCGGCACGTCCGAAGAAGCAGCCCAGCTCACCTGCTGCGGAACCGAGCGAGCGTCGCCGCAGCAGCCGCGTCACCAAAACCTCCGACTACAAGGAACGCGACGACAAAGATGACGAGGACGAGATGCTAGACGGCGTCGCCGAGTGGAAGTATGGCGATGACTCCTCGGACGAGGAGAGCGGCGAGGAAGAAGTCGAGTCCGGTGAGGAGGAGGAGTCGGGTGATGCCGACGAAGAGGAGGCAGCCGGCGAGGAGCCGGAAGAAGAAGAGCAAGAGGAAGTGGAATCGCCAGTCGCGAAGAATGGGCGGCGGGCGCAAGCAGTAAAGCCCGCGGTCAAAACAATTGCCCCAGCCGCAACCCGAAGAGGGGGCCGGGCCAAACGAGCATCCCGGGGAAACGACATGGACACGGACGATTAAGCGGCGTGGACGGACGACATTGAACGAAGGAAAAGAGTATCAAGGTGTTCTTTCTTGTCTATCATTTCTATCGGTTACTTAGGATTATCCTCGTATTTTTTGGTCTTGGGCGACCCCAACTCGTCATCTTTGGCCATCATCCGTGCTCCGGAGCGCAAAGAGACAGCGGGAGACAATCTCTGGATAAAAGAACGTTTTTTTTGGCTTGGAACCCGTCTCGGGTGCAGAAAATTCTGTTTCCTTTTCTTTCTTGTTTGTTGCAGCGTCGATCAGGCTTTCGGAGAGGTGTATAGTCTTTTTTTTTTTGGAGAAAAGGGGGATGGGAAGATTTCATATATGGCTGTTCCAATGTCATTTACGGAGTAAGATCCTTTTCGTCTCTTTTTTTGTCTTGTTGGCCGTTTTCGTTGTTGGATGACAAAAACATCGCTGCAACCCCCCCCCCCCCCCC
>MWMN01000007.1:356879-375818 GCA_002968875.1 Cordyceps cicadae | reverse complement strand
CCCCCCCCCCCCCCCCCCCCTTCAAGAAGAACTGCTACTCGTCTCGCGCCGCCAAAGACTCGCTCAACCCGCTTTCCTCCCATGTAGAATCGCTCAACCCGCCTTCGTCCGTAGAAGCAGAACCGTTCGACCCTGCGTTCTTCTATGTAGAAGTGGCCGAACCGCTGCGGCCCTCGGCCTGCATGCGGCTGCGCACCGCCTCGCGGTGGCCCGAGTAGCGCAGGTGCGTCTCAAACTTTTGCGCCGTCATGTCCGGGCCCGGCGTGTAGAGCTTCGACGTGCAGTCGAGGCAGCGGATACGCGGCAGCCATGCGTACTTGACGCCGTCGGGCAGCGGGTGTATCTGCACGGGCAGCTCGGTGACGGGGTCGAGGTACGAGTACTTCATTATGGCCTCGAAGCGGTCGCCGTCGGGATACTTCTTCTCGAGGCCCTTGAGAGCCTGGACGAGCCACTCGGGAGGGTTCGGCTGTGGAGGGGGGGGTTGTTAGCGGGCCGGGCGTACGTGGCGTAGGATTCGAGGGGTACTGTTTGCTTACTGGAGTATGTTGTTGGCCTGGTACGGGGGGCGGCGCTGGCAGGCGACCAATCTGACCAGGAGGAAACTTGCCAACCACGTGAGGAATGGGCACCGGTGTGGTACTGATGCCACGCGACGGTGTCGAGGTCGGGATGGCCTTGGCAGGCACCTTGGGTGTGGTTCCCTGTGACGGCGTCGGGGGCTGAGACGGTGGCGTCTGGGCGAAGCGATACTCGCCGCGGAGCAGCCGGCGGAACTTGTCCTTGTTAACCTTGAGTGTGACGACGAGGCGAGGAATGTCTTCAGTCTCCTCGCGGAAACGGCGCGAGGAGCGTCCCTCGTGGTGCTGCTGTTGCAGGCCGACGGCGTCGGGCGTCTCGGAGCGTCCGAGATTGGACATGCGGTGCTGAGCGGCCGACGCGGCGCCGCGCATGCCGCGCGTTCTAGCAGTCCCGGCAATCTGCGACGGCGGCGCCGGTGAGTCGGGCGCCGAGTCCTCGCTCTCCTCCGACTCGGAGATATCGCCGCCCTCCCGTGTCGGCCGCTTGCGGCTCCCAGCAGCGGCGCGCTTGAGCAAGCCCGACTCCTCCAGGTTCCCGGCGGCGCCCGGCAGCACCGACGACACAACGAGAGTGCGGATGGTGCGCTGCCGCTCGCGCAGGTCGGGAAGTTGAGGTCCTCCACGCCGGTTGATGGAGCGCTTCTGGCGTCGCTGCTCGCGGGAAAAGATGGTTTCATTGCGGTCCAGGTCGGCGTCACTCATCTCATACATATACGGCGCGTACTCCTTGGCCTGCTGCTGCGGCCGGAAGACGACGGGTACAGGCGTCTGCAAGAATGCAGACACGAGGTCCGAGTCCTCGATCGGGCGGCCGTCGAAGGGGTGGCCGACGCTGTAGAGGCTCTTTGTGAATAGTTGCGACTGCTCGCGGATGCAGTGCGCAATGGCTGTGGTGAACTCGCCGGAGAGGGAGAGGTCGCGCGCCATGTTGGCAGCAAACTCTTCGGGTGAGTTGGAAGGGTTGTTGAGCTCCCACTCAAACTGGTCAACGAGGGTGTGCTGGCCGATAGTAATGTTGAGCTTGACGAGTATTCTCATTTCGTCATTTTTGTACGCGGAGTAGGGCAGCTCCGGATCGAGCGCGTCTTCCTCAGAGAAGACAAAGGGGTAAAAATCGTTGAGCTGTTCGCGCATCTGGCCGACAATCTGGTCAAACACGGGCTGGGTCGCAGGAGGCTTTAAGCCGATATCTTCGACGAGCTGAGCGGCGAAGAGCTCGACGGGGAGTAGGCGGTCGTGGAGGTTCCATGTAAAGGTGTCGCGCAATTTGTATTTGTCCCACTCGACTTCGATGCGGACAGGAACAAGCTCCTCATGGAGCTCTGCCTGCTTGAGCATATCCTTGCGCGGGTATTTGAGGGGAGGCGTGACCCGGCGGCCGGGTCGAATCTTCTGGCTGGGATAGAGGATGCGGGCTGGGGCGTGGATCTCGGTGAAGCCATTGGCGTAGCCCACGTAGCCTTCGCCATATAACCTGCTGGGGGTGAATACGGGCTGGTAGTCTGTTCGAATGTGGCGATATTCGTTGATCTTTTGTCGTTGGTAGCTCGTGGATATGCGCGTGTGGTTGAGCTGGTCCGACAGGGCGGCGGCGGCGATGGCGTCGCGAGACGTGTAGCGCTCCACCATGAGTTTGGTGAAGGAGTCCTTTGTGCGGTCAAGGGGGGCGGGAGGCGGCGCGGGGGAGTTTTCGGCAGAGACTTTGGGGTTGCTGCTGCTGTCGGGGGAGGCATTGGCGGCGGCGGGCGTCGCGGCGGCCGAGGCCGATGACGCGGAGGGTTGGGTGGCCGCCATTTTTTTGTCACGACGCACCGGGCGAGCGCGCGCGCAACACCAGGGTTAAGGCGACAAGGTTGCGACGGCGCGCGGGAGGGGGGCGGCGGGAGACGACGGCGACACACAGTGATAATATGGCGATTGATAAAGCCGGGTATTTGGGGGTGCGGGACGGTGAGATGCGGCTTGTGGGCGATGGGCGCGACAATGGCTGGTCGTAAACGGGCGTGGTTTGCGGAAGGCTCCAGGGCGTCTTGCGTCTTTGCCGCGAACAAACGACACAGGAGGCCGGAGGTGTGGCGCAGGTGGCGCTGTGGCTGAGGGGGACAGCCTAGCTTGTTGTACATGTACTCGGGCTTGCTGGGAGGATTGGTGGTCTCCTAGGTACAGATACGAATTAGTCAAGTTGAGTCCTGTCTGATTGCCGAAGATGTGCCGGCCGGATAACTTTGTAGATGCGACTAATGAAGATGGGCATCATGGATGGTAGCTATTACTTGACGTAGAAGATCTGCTTAGGTTTACTACAGTTCGTGGAACAATGGCGTCTATTCTCAACGCAGCAGACATAATGTTGCGTGGCCCAGAAATTGCGAAAGCGGCACTAAAGCACAACCCCTCTCTCCTACAAATGGAAACGATATTTTATTTTCTACTAAACTAGGCGGATGTCGCGCTGAAACGGCAGGTGATGTTTCCATAGCGGTACAGGGTAGTCCGAATCGTGACGCGACAACTTCTTACGCAATCCCCTAGTACGATTCAAACGAGAGTCAATGGTAACTGGATTAGTAGATCAAAAGAGGGTGATATCGAGAAGAAAAGAGTAGACTGGAAGCTAGATCACTATTAGAACAAGAACATCAGCCCAATGAAGTCATCTTACCGGCCACAACCCGCCATTTTATAAAATAGTGCACGCTTTATCCACATACATACTTATGCACAAAAGACTTTTGTACTTAATTATGCAAGCCGAGCACAAAAGCCTGTGGGCAACAAGCCCCTCCAATAACCCACATCAGCTGCTGCACCAGAGCAAAGCCCTCCGCCTTGTCTTGCTTCTTAGCAAAAAGGCTCAGTAGGTGACTTATTATTAGGTAGCCCGTCCCGAAGCGTCTGGCCCCTCTTTCTCTTTCCCACGGGAGCAGCCCATTTACACCAAAATTTTGGTGCGAAGCTTCGCCCTCGCGTGTCTCCATTTTACTTGCAGTACCAGTCATTGTTTTTTCACCAAGCTTGAGCTTGCTGCTTCCTTCTCTTCCCACTGCTACACCAAAATACACACAAGAATCTCCCACCCAGCAAATTGCCCATCATGTCCGAAGAGAAGGAGATCGGTACGTTTTTGCATTTACACATACCCCTGCCCTCCCTCGTCCAAACCAGCCGACCAGCCGCTGAAAATACTGGCCTGCGCTGCCCCTCTCTCGCCCATCTGCGCTGGTGGCGGCCTGAGATTACCCCGCCATAGTGTATCGCCGCCGATGGATGGAAGCTTGTCCAACCGCTGCCCGAGACGGCACCAAAAGCCAGCACACGACCTGCCATAGTCACACCCTACACCATACACAAGCTGACTCGGACTTCAGATTACACCCTCAACAACCCCGATACTCTGACCAAGTACAAGACGGCCGGTCAGATCTCCGAGAAGGTCCTCGCCGAGGTTGCCAAGCTCTGCGTCCCCGGCGCAAAGATTGTCGAGATCTGCCAGAAGGGTGACAAGCTCATCGAGGAGGAGGTTGCCAAGGTCTACCGAGGAAAGAAGATCACCAAGGGTACGAGCGTGACTGACGGCTGCGCAAGCCCCATTCTCTGCCCTGTCGCTGACAATGTCTCAACGTAGGCTTCTCCAACCCTACCACCGTCTCTCCCACTTCCTATGTTACCCCCTACACTCCTCTTACCTCGGACGAAACTGAGGCTGCCACCGAGATCAAGGCCGATGAACCCATCAAGATCCAGCTCGGTGCTCAGATCGATGGCTTTGGCACCATTGTCTGCGACACCGTAATCGCCGGCAAAGATGGTGAGACCATCACCGGCCGCCCCGCTGACCTGCTCCTTGCCAACCACTACGCCAACGAGCTTCTTCTCCGCCTGATGGTGCCCCCCGGCCTTCTGGCCCAGGGCACCGACGAGGAAAAGGCCAAGGCTGCTTCCAAGAAGGCGCCCACCCAGAGCCAGATCACGGCTCTGCTGGAGAAGGTCTGCGAAACTTACGAGTGCCACCTCGTCGAGAGCACCACCTCGTGGCTCTTTGACCGCAACGAGATTGAGGGCACCAAGAAGATTGTCCTGGCCCCCACAGAGGGCGCCAAGGGTGATGGCGTCCCCGAGGTTGGTGAGGTTTGGGGTGTCGAGATGG
This sequence comes from Cordyceps cicadae, assembly GCA_002968875.1. NCBI lineage: Eukaryota > Fungi > Ascomycota > Sordariomycetes > Hypocreales > Cordycipitaceae > Cordyceps > Cordyceps cicadae. The sequence goes on along the minus strand of MWMN01000007.1, from coordinate 371,090 downwards.
GCGTCAGCCTGGGCTCGGGCAAGTGCAAGACTCTGGATGGACGAACCACGCTCCACCGCCGCACCACCAACACGTACGGTCTGAAGCGCCCTACTTCACGCAAGATCCTCTCCGAGGTGCAGAAGAAGTTTGGAACCTTCCCCTTCAGCTTGAGACAGCTCGAAGACGAGCGCGACGCCAAGTCTGGTGTCGTCGAGTGCGTTCGCGGCAACGTGTTCCGCCAGTACGAGATTGTCGGTGACAAGGATGGCTCCCCAGTCGCCAGACTGCTCACCACGGTCGGTAAGTTGTCACCACACACGTAGCCTTGTGTGATGCGGAGGGAGAGAAAGGCAGAGCTAACACGACTATGCAGCCATCACCAAGAACGGTCTTACTAAGCTTGGTGGCCCTCCTGCGCTGGACCTCAGCAAGGTGCAGTCTGACAAGAAGATCACGGACACAGAAATTCTCAAGATTCTTGAGCAGCCGCTGTCACGCAACACGGGCAAGAAGAAGAGCAAGGCCAAGAAGAAGAAGACTACCAAGAAGGCCGAGTCGGATGATGAGGACTCTGACAGCGAGTAAGGCTGAGGGCCATGTCAAATACTTGCATAATCTCATCCAGCTGCTGAGGGAAATCTTGAATGTGGGGTGCATATGTGTGTTGGGTGGCAGAATAGTTCTCCAGAGCAGATGTTTGCGGTATTTGTCAGCAGCCGCTGTGTGCTCTCCAGATGTGGACGTTATTGCTGCGTGTGCGGTTACTTACTCATAGCATGGAAGCGACTGGGGAGACCTGGAAGGCTTCGCCTGCTAGCTAGTCTTGACAGGACTGGACAGGCGCGTCTCGGCGTTGCCTTGCGTATACATAGGAGGGTGAAAATACATTCAAGTTGGATGGGCCAAGGCAACAGACAACAGGCAGTGAGTGAGTGATACTAGGAATCTGGCATCGTGCGTCTGATCGGTGAGGGGGTGGTGGTGAAGCGTGCTTGTTCATGGTGTGCTCACTACCCCTGAGGACTGTGACATGTACTTGGAGTCGGTCAAGTGCCGCGTGTTGAGTGAGACGGGCGTAAGTGGCAAATGTGCTGCGCGATATTCCGGGCAGTCGGTCATTCCTCGTGTCGGGTCCGTCGGAGAAAGTACCAGATGGCAGGCAACAGAGCAGAGGGATGGCGGGCCGGAAGCAGCCTCGCAGCCAATATCGGCAGACGATACTGCCGCCTCTGCCTGGCGAGTTTGCGATGGAGTTGCAGAGCGGTGGTTTGTCGGGAGGTCGTGGTAGGACAAAGGCCGGGTCAACTGAGTCCATGTGGTGGTGGTTGCGTAGGACGGAGAGGATCATGCGTATGCAAGAGGATGGAGTTTTGAGGAAGAGGCAGCGCGAAAGCAAAGACACGAAGCGGCAGGGGCATTACTATCTATGAATTTATTTATCAAGGCAAGGTGATGGCAAGGTGATGGATGGATGGGGTGGATGGGATTGGGAGAGACAGACAGACAGACAGACAGAGCTTTTGTCGACGGGTCCTCGTCCCCCCTTGCACCAGGACAAGGTGGATGTTTGTTTGCATTATCGTGGCTTTTTCACAGCAGATGTTGGGACGGTCACTGCCTATGTTGCCATGTAGGACGGAGGGTGGTGAGTTGTGCATTGATCAAGACGACGAAGGAAGTTTATTTGTCTCACGAGGAGAAGGGGGAGGGGGGGGGGAGGAGGAGAGATGGGTATAATAATCATTCTTGCCTATTGTCCATGGATGAACATGCCAAGTGAGGCGATGCGGGCCTGGGGGCTGGGAACATGGATGCCGCAGCCCACTGTTCAGGCGGAACCAGCGCTGTAAATTGAAAAATTGGGCACTGCTTGGGAAGCCTTGGGTCACGATTTCGGGCTGGGGTTCTAGGCGTCTGTCAGGTGGCCTGGTGGCCTGGTGGTGGGCGTCGCTTGGGGGCTTGTTCAGCAGCGCCGCTGGCGTAAGACAGGGCAGATTTAGGGCAGGCAGGTACATACCTATGTAGGTAGCTCGACTCAATGGAGCCAGTGCATGCGACAGGCCAACCAGCGAAGCAGCAGCCTACGAAGCCAGTGAAGCAGCGCAGCCAGTGAAGCGGCCAGTGAACCGACCACTCACTTTCTTGTCCAGTGTCCAGTGTCCAGCGTCCAGTCCAGTTGCCACCCCTTCCGACTCAGCCAAATCCTCCGCCTTCTTTCTTCCCGCCCATCAAAAGGGTTCCCTTGCAAAACGCAAAGCCGCGTCAAAACATCTCGCAAAGCGCGACCTGATCCCGTGCACTCATGCCGTAAACTCACGCACTGGTATGTCACGCTGTCATTTCTTTGAATACTTTGACTAACCTTTTTGTCCAGTCCATCATCTCCTCTCACCTGATATAAGGTGAAAGACAGAGAGAGAGAGCGTGTGTGTTCGCGCTTTTGCTCCCCCAGAACACGGCGCAAACAGGAGCCGGTCGCGACCAGCGCGCGTCCGTTGTTGAGGGTACGGAAATCGCCTGAGTGGAATTTTGGAGTGGAGTGAGTTGGGCAGACGTGAGCACGAAACAAGAAAAAAAAAATGTCGTCGAGCACGAGAACCACGCGGTCGCGCTTCTCCAGCCCGGCGCATCAGGGAGCCGCCGTCCGCCCGTCGCTCGAGACGGCCTCGCGGCCAGCGCCTGCCTTTGACGGCTCGCGGTCCTTCATGCAGCGATGGCTGGAGCCGTCGGTACAGTCCAAGGCCAGCTGCGAGGAGGCCGGGCTGATGCGCGTCGGCGTGCTGGAGGGCATGGCGCCACTCGGGGTCCCGCCGAAGCCCAAGAAGCCAGAGAACGGCAGCGGCAACGGCGGCGGCAGCAGCCACGGCGTGCGCAGGGTGATCCTCAGGACCGGAAGCCTGAACAGGGACAAGAACGGCGTAGGCAGCGGCGCGGAGAGCCCGGCGGCAGCTGCGCTGTTCTCTTCCTCGTCGGTGACGGCTAATGCGGTGGCGGGCAGAAAACGCGCGGCTTCGCCGGAAGTGCGCCCGACGGCCGCGTCGTCGCGTCGGGCGCTGCCCGCCAAGGGGCTGGCCAAGAAAAATGCGCAAGACGACGAAGAGTATAATCCCGGTGCAAGTCGGCGCAAGAAGTCGGCGAGACGGTCGCAGGCAACGGCCGTGGCCGACCTGCCCAAGACTCAGGAGACGCAGGGCGCCGACGGGGATCAGGCGGCCCCAGCGCTCTCACCAGGTAAGCAAGAACCCATGAAACCCGCCCCCCTTTCATCGTGAGAGTGAATGTCTCACGAGTGGGAGCGAATGAAGAAAGAGAAAAAAAAAACCTTGGCATTCACGGCACTCTTCTCCCCCTCTCGGGACCAGATTTATTAACGCGGTAGATGAAAGCAGATCTTAAACACTATCCTACGGCATGGGCTCTCAGGACGCTCTATGACGAAAAGTCCCAAGATCCCGAGTTTGACTCGATGGTGACGGACGTTCTGCAGCAGACCGCAGACGATGACACGCTTGATGAGTTTTCCAAGCACATCGGGGGGAAGAAGGGGCGCGTGAACCGAACAGACGGCGGCGACGGCGAGGACGGCGGCGACTGCTACTACTTTGCGCCGGCCTCGACGGCGACCGCCAGTCGCCAGCTTCAGGCGCAAAAGCCGGCGAGGAAACCGACGGATGCGCAGTACGGCGAGCTGGTTAGGGATAGCGATGATGAGGAGGAGCTGGAGGAGCCCGAGGAGCTGCAGTCACCGGCTGCCTCGGGATGGGCCGCCGGCGGCGAGGGCAAAGGCGAGATGGCTACGACCATGACGGGGGATGGTGAGAGAAGGGCTACAAAAAGGGCCAAGACGTGGCACTTGCCCTCGTCGACGCAGACGCAGCCGACGGCCAACGTTGACGGTACGACGGAGGAAAACGATGGGGCGGCCACCACGGCAACGGAGGGGGGGGGTTCAGGGGATCCCACGCCATCGCGCAAACGGCGACGACGACGAAACTCGGGATCAAGCGAATCGTCGCTATCGTCGGCAATGACGGTGCCGTCACCTGAGATGCGGAGCAAAATTGCAGCAGCAGCAGCAGCAGCAGCAGCAGCAGCAGCCAGTATTGGAGTGAATACTGGTGATGATGATGGCTTGGCGGGTGGTGCTGGTGGAAGTGGCAGTCGCGGCAGTGGCCATGGCAGTGGCAGTGGCAGTAGTGATAGGGGGGGGGCCCCTTCTGGAACAGAAACTGGAACCACAACTGGCGCCAGCAATGGCACCAACCAGAACACCACAATCACCAGCACAACCACTGGCAGCACAACCACCAGCACAACCAAACCCCCCCCATCAAGCCAAAAGCGCAGCAAAACCAACCAAGCTCAAACCAAGCTCATCATCACCACCACCGCCGCATCCTCAGCTTCATCCGCCAACCGTCGCGTCCAAGGCTCATCACGGCCAGTCATCGCTCCCCCGGCAAGGACTCCTGCCGACTTTACTCTCCGACCTCCCCCCCAGTCCAACCCCATCATCATTACCTCATCACAGCCAAGCTCGCCTCCCACATCACCTACCGCACCCGTCTACTCGTCCAGGACGCGCAAGGCTGGCATGGCCGGTCGGCTGGCTGCCCTGTCGGATCCGCCGTCCCAGTCTCACTCGCCGCAGCCCAAGACGAGGGCCACCAGGTCAAGGGCAGCGGCGGCAGCGGCGACGGCAGCGCCTGCGCAGTCTGATGCAGCGGCCATGCAGCACAATACCGCCGCCCTCGAGCGCGAGGGGGCGGACAACGAGGAGGATCGCGCCGCGAGAGATGCTGTTTGGGAAAGGCTCCGCGAGGCGCGAAACGTCACAAACAGCTACAAGGTCGTCGAGAGCGCCGTCCGCGGGTCTCAATCTCAACAGCCGTCGTCGCGCGCCACCACGCCCGTCGCCAGGACGAGGAAGTCTTCTCGTCGTTCCCTCGCAGCGAGCAGCACCAACCTGCCGCCGCCAACCACCCGCACCACGCGATCCGCGACTAAGCGTCCAAGCGACCAGCTTGATGAGACGGTCTCGCCGATTCCCCTGTCCTTGACAGCCGGCGACGACAGCTCCACGGTGGGAGGCGGATCGCGGGCTGTGACACCAACCGGCCAGCGTCAGTCCAAGCGGCCCAAGGGACTACGCATCAAGTCCTCGTAAGTTGTGTTCTTGTTCTTTTTTTTTGTGGCCCAAGATTTATCGGTATTACTCAACACAACACTGCACGGCACTTGAACGAATGCGCCGCGTTTGATTCGTATCACCTCGTTTCGTTGACTTGGCGCCAAAAAGAAATTTTCACACCGGCCCCGCATGCCCATTGGCTATGCGCTCATCGAACTCGCCATGAAACTATTTGCTCTCTCGTCGAACCTGTCGCTAACCATTTCCCTAAACAGACCTGTGAAAAAGAGCGGCGGGCCCGCGGGAGGACTTCCGAGATTGGCGAGTGAAGGCCAGTCCTCATTCCGAGCTGGTACGCCCAAAGACCCGGTACGTATTATGCACAGCGTGGACTTTTTTTTTTTTTTTTTTTTCACCTGCATCGTTGCTCCTTTTTTCCCAGGATATTATCGATGGATGGATGGATGGATGATCCCGCAAGCTGCTTGCTCTGCTACCAAGTTGGTGGCTCGCTTCAACGCGTCACTTTAACTGCCGTCATGGCTGATCACGGGAGAGTCCATCCAGCCAACCCATCTTTGCGCGCCCCCCAAGACACAAAACCCGCGGCGGCTGCTATGAAAACTTGCCCTAGCCCAAATAAACCCATGCTAATATCTATCCTACCGATCTAGGCGACGGACAATGACGAGCTGTGCTCAGCCTGTGGCAACGCTGGCGACGTCCTCTGCTGCGACGGCTGTCCCAGGTCGTTCCATTTCGAGTGCGTCAACCTTGCTCAGGACGAGGACCTGCCGGATGATTGGTACTGCAACGAGTGCATCGTGCGCCGGTTCCCTTCGCGCGTTCCCATTCACAAGGGAGCCTTTGCCTCGGCCCTCAACAACCTGGAGAAGAGCATACCCCGCGCCTTTAGCCTACCCAAGCGCATACAAAATCGCTTCGAGGGTGTCAAGGCTGGTCCTGATGGCGACTACGAAGAGATTGCCGGCAAACCCGCCAAGTAAGTCTGACTCGCCCTGTCCCGTCCCGTCCTGCTTGCTTGGGCACGCAGGGGTTTCACCTGGAGCTCTTTGGGCTGCGACACAACCTGCCAGCTGAGCCTGTCTGCGTGCATCAAACAGATCGTCCGACTAACTAACGCCAACCACCACCCAACAGGAAGCGGACGGGCTACGATGAGATGCCCGATCTGTTCAAGCAGCGGGACGACAACCAGCCGGTACTCTGCCATGCCTGCCAGAAAGCATCCGACGACACCAGGGCCATCATCCCCTGCAGCCTGTGCCCGTACTACTGGCACCTCGACTGTCTCGACCCTCCCTTGGCCGTGCCTCCCGTGCTCAAGACGTGGCGGTGTCCGGCTCATATGGACGACGTTTTGGCCAATGCACCGCGCCTCGCGCCAGCCCACAAGTTCCGCAAGGTCAAGAATGCCCAGCCCATCACCCCCATCTTTAGCAGGGGCAATAAAAACAACGGCCACGTTGAGATTGACTGGAGCGACGAGTCGGAGCCGCTCAGGGACGCGGGCTGGCCTGATCCTCTATCCTTTGGCCGCACGTACAAGGTGTCCTCTAAGGGCATCATCCTCGACTTTATCGAGCAGTACGTGTCCAACCCCCCCCCCCCCCCCCCCCCCCCCCCCCCCCCCCCCCCCCCCCCCCCCCCCCCCCCCCCCCCCCCCCCCCCCCCCCCCCCCCCCCCCCCCCCCCCCCCCCCCCCCCCCCCCCCCCCCCCCCCCCCCCCCCCCCCCCCCCCCCCCCCCCCCCCCCCCCCCCCCCCCCCCCCCCCCCCCCCCCCCCCCCCCCCCCCCCCCCCCCCCCCCCCCCCCCCCCCCCCCCCCCCCCCCCCCCCCCCCCCCCCCCCCCCCCCCCCCCCCCCCCCCCCCCCCCCCCCCCCCCCCCCCCCCCCCCCCCCCCCCCCCCCCCCCCCCCCCCCCCCCCCCCCCCCCCCCCCCCCCCCCCCCCCCCCCCCCCCCCCCCCCCCCCCCCCCCCCCCCCCCCCCCCCCCCCCCCCCCCCCCCCCCCCCCCCCCCCCCCCCCCCCCCCCCCCCCCCCCCCCCCCCCCCCCCCCCCCCCCCCCCCCCCCCCCCCCCCCCCCCCCCCCCCCCCCCCCCCCCCCCCCCCCCCCCCCCCCCCCCCCCCCCCCCCCCCCCCCCCCCCCCCCCCCCCCCCCCCCCCCCCCCCCCCCCCCCCCCCCCCCCCCCCCCCCCCCCCCCCCCCCCCCCCCCCCCCCCCCCCCCCCCCCCCCCCCCCCCCCCCCCCCCCCCCCCCCCCCCCCCCCCCCCCCCCCCCCCCCCCCCCCCCCCCCCCCCCCCCCCCCCCCCCCTTGGCGGGAAAACTCACTTAAACCCAACCCACCACCACACACGGCACATCGCATCGCACATCGCATGCTAACTTAGTACCTGCAGGCTTCGAAAACAAGGCGCAGGCTACGGCGCGCGCCGGGATGAGCAGAAATGGGTGCCCTATCCATCGCCCGCGCCACAGGAGGGCGGTGACTCCGGCCCACTTCTTGGCTCGGCCATGGGACGACGCGTCGACGAGATGCAGGCGTCGCTCAACCTTATTGGTCTCCGGCAGGAGCGGCCACCCTCGGACGGAGCCGATCAGCTGACGTCGGCGCTGCTCTCGGCCGCCGACGACAACGTGCTCAAGCTCATGGCACGCGGAAGCGCCGACAACATGGCTCTGGCCCTCGGCGGCAGTGGCGGCGGCAGTAGTAAGCTGCTGACGGACGGCGATCGCCTCTGCCTTCGCGCCATGCTCGCCCAGATGGACGCGATGAGCAGCCGCATCCGAGAGGCCCTCGGTGGCGACGCCGACGTCAAGTCACAGCAGCAGCAGCCTCGCGTGTCCAGTATGCCCACGCCGGATGCCACTGCTGCCACTCCGCCGCCGCCGCGTCATCGTCTAGATGACGATGACCCTCGGAGCAGTAGCCCGATTGCGCCCAAGAAGGAAGAGGACGCCGTCGCGAACATGGCCGCGCTTTCGGAGCCGACGCCGCCGCTGACGATTGAGAATGCCGACGGTATCATGGATCTCGACTAGACGGGCATCTCACCAGCGTTTTTCATAATCTTCTTCTCAAACCTCATTAGGCGTTTTTCCTTTGCGAGACGACAACTCGCTGACTCGTGTGTTTTTGTTCTTCCCCCAAAACCTGTTTGTATTACCGAGCGAGACACATTTTCGAATCATCCTTTTCTCCTGTATTCTTTTCCATGGGCCAGCAACCCCCCTCATCCAAGGGAAGGGGGTATGTTTTATTTCCCTGCTGTGTGCGTGTGGCCACACAGCATGGTGTTTTCTTTTTGTACATTGCAGTTAGCTCTTTACCCTCTCTCTTTCTCTCTCTTTCTCTCGCTTTGTCTGTTTTTTTTTTTTTTTTTTTTTTTTATATCCTGGTTACAATTTGTCTTTTTTCAACTTAATATTTCTTGGTCATATGGAGCGGGGGAAGAAGAGGGAGGGGAGGGAAAAGGGGGGGGGGGGGGGGGGGGGGGGGGGGGGGGGGAAATCATCACATCTTTCCCTAGGCACAAACAAAAATCAAGCGGCGTTGTCTCTTTTTTTTTTTTCTTCTTTTCTTTTCTTTTCTCATTACTTGTTTGTTAGAAGAAAGCGGAGAATCACAAGATTCAAGTCTCAAACTCTTCAAGTTTAAACGACCCTGATGCACACCTACTCTGTCTCGTGATGAAGAATGTGACACGTTTACGTAGAACTTCGCCGTGGATCCTTTGCTGCGTCCAGACGTGCAGAGTTGGCGAAACTCGGGCGACGGCACTCGACAGCCCTATCCATCCTAGGCATCAACTCATATCTTTCGCAACGGAAATGTAACCTCTTGCTTTGCTGCCAACTACATTGTAATATACAACGACCGCTCCCCCCTTTCCGATGAATGCGTCCGTCTCCCCCCCGCCCGAATCGGCTTTGCTTTCCTCGTCTATGCACCCCCTTCCATACCTAGCAAGCAAGACACGACAGACACAGCCAGCCCTTGGGTTCTCGTCAAATCTTGGCGCACCAAAACGTATGTTGCTTTTGAATTTTCCCATTTCTTGTTAAACAATACCAATATAAGAAAAAGAAAAAAAAGGGACAGGAAAAGCAATCCATACAAAAAAACAACACGTTGAAGAATAACAATGTGAGAAGATAGAGGATCGAACTCGAGTAACTTCCTCGACAGGTTCTCCCAACTTCTACCTAAGATGTGGTAAGACAAGGGTGAAGCAAGTATGCCACAACACAGGCGGACGGATACAAAGTATCAGCCCGAGAATCGAGAAAACAGAAATCTCCTTTTTTTTTTCTGTAGCCTGTGCCTTCATCAGCATGCTGCCACGTCTTTCTTTCTTTGCTCTCTTTATCTGCTCAAGTTGTGCGATGCAAATGAATGGCCCGCACTCTAGGGGGCTCTGCTGAATGTGAAGTCGAAAAGATGATTCGGGTGTGCGGGTCGCTGGTAAGCGTTCAATCGTGTAGATGTAAAAGCGATCTAGGCAGAAAGAGAAAAACAGGCAAAGGCAAAGGTGTCCAGTCAGAAGACCCGGGGAGCACCATTGTGACGCTCCAGACCTACAAACAGCTGACATGATGCCGAGAGCCTGCCCGGCGCACATCACGGAGCCGTGCCTGCTTGACAAAAAAGCTAGTCATTGCCGAGTGGACAAGAACATGAGAAAACAAAAATTCACATAGACAAACTCCCAAAACTCCGTCATGGCCGGCGGGGCGCGGCTATGGCATGCGTTGATCATCATTGGCAAAAGACAGGTTGAGGTATGCGAACCCTCCGCCAGACGATTCGTATCCGGTAGCTCTCGTCTACTAACGCTGCAACTTGTTAGCACTGCATTTCCTTTGATCGTGTCATCAAGACTCACTCTTCCACGTCTACCATTCGGCTGGTCTTGCTGTACATAACCCATACCCTGGGCACCGCCAGGCATGCCTCCGTATCCATAGCCACCTACGGGCATGCCAAACCCTGGAGGAGCATACTGACCCTGACCGCCTTGCATCTGCATGGGGTTGGGCTGGACCATGTTTTGCTGACGGAACTGGTCAGTGCCAGGCTGACCCATGGCAAACCCGCCATACGGTGCCTGCATCGGCGCATAGTTGTAGGCCGCCTGAGGACCGCCTCTTGCCATCATTCCCTGTTGGTATTGCATGGGAGGCATGCCCATACCCGGAGCTATGGGTCCGCTGGGGGGGCTGTACATCATGTTCTGGTTGTACTGCTGGAAAGCCATCATGTTAGGGTCTCCGCCATCAGCCCTGTGACCATTGTAGCCGTTGTCAAACCCGGGGTTCTGGGCAGCAGCGTTGCTGTTGTAGTATGGTTTTCCAGCGTGCTGCTGCTGCTGCTGCTGCTGCTGCTGCTGCTGTGACTGCTGGTTACCGCCGCCATTAGCGTGTCTAGACGTCGGTCGGCGCTGTTCAGCAGGAGCAGAGGTTTCGCGACTGGGAGTGCCGCTAGTTCGGGTTGAGAGACCGACTTCGTCCATCAGCCTCTTGTAGCCTTGGTTTGGCTGAGCTCCAATGTTAAGCAGGACATTCTTGACCGCATCAACCACCCGCGAGCGAATCGTCTCATCGAAAAACGGCGTCGTCAGTACCTTGAAGATCAGGGTAGCTCCACAAGCCTGGTCATTGAGAATGGCCTCGAGAACAGGGTTGTTAAAAAACAGAGCATGCAGGATGATGTCGCGGGCATCTGGCTCGGCCTTTTGATTGATGACTTTGAGCACGGTCAGGTATGCGACCTTGTGAGTGCACAGATGAACAAGGTGAGGGACAAGACGAGGTGCCAGCACGGTGCGGCGCAGAGGGAAAGTGCACGTGTCGAGGAACCAGGTCAGGAGAAGGGCACCGTTGGCATTGGTGGCCAGCTGCACGCTATGCAAAGCAATGGCGGCGGCAAGCATCCTCTGCTGCTCCTTGGTAGAATGGTGGCTCTCCAAGCAAGCGCGCATAGCACGCGCACCGTAGCGTCCCTGGGAAATCTCCCACATGCGGCTAAGCATTGTCTCGAAGATGAAGTCGTTGAACGGGGCGCCGTACTTGAGGCAGCCCTGAAGAACGTAATTGCCGTACTGGTCGAGGAAGAGCTGCACGGTATACGGGCGAAGGTATTCGACAATAGTGTTCATCTGATCTGACGTCTTACAGACATCAATAATCTTCTGGGCTGCCCAGGTGCCATTCTTGTGGACGCCAATTTCCGCCATGTGAGGGGCAATCTCAGCGAGCATGGCATCACGCAGCTCGTCTGAACAGTTATCAAACAGCTTCTGAACAACAGTGTTGCCGAGGTAGTCGGAAGAGAGCTCGGAAATCTCGGGGAGCATCTCGACGGCAATATTCTCAATCTCGGCCGGGGAGAGGAGCTGGTTGTCGACTCGCTTGCGAATGTCGCGCAGCTTGGGGGCATCGTGCACGCGGGTGTGCGTAGGCTCACGGATAGGAGGAATCTCATCGGCAAACGCGGTGAACTGAATGGCCGACTGGATGCTGCGGGAGATTTGAGCTGTGTCTGTATCCGAAGCACCGAATTGGGCGATTATCTCGAGCATGTCGGTGGTCATGTCAGGCAAAGGAGGAACGGTGGGAGTAGCGCTGGAGACGGGAGCGTCACCAATTGTGCCAGTCGGCGCAACCTCACCCTTGGCGAATGGATCGGGGCTGGGCGAGGGGAAGGCGCCATCGTGCCCGGGGGTGTTGGACGCGGAGGGAGGCTTGGCGAAGTTGATGCGAATTGGGCCCGCGCCGGGGAAGATTTCCTTTCCATTCATACTGGCCTTGGCCGAGATGGCGCTATCGATGCGTTCGAAATTGACAAATCCGCAGTTTTTGTGGGTGAGGACACGAGCCGAAAGGATCGGGCCATGAGATTTGAACATTTCGTTGAGGGTAGAGGTAGTTGTCGAGGTAGGCACACCTCCGAGCCAGAGGGCACTAGTAGGGCCGTCGAGGCCCTGTTCCTCAGGACCAAGCATTCCGGCATTGCGACTGCTCGATTGACCGAGGTTGAGGCCCGCAACGGCCTGAGGAAGCTCGTCGTAGGCAGTGTCCTCGTGTAGGCGGCGTTCGGTGGCATTGAGGTTGTTAGTTGAGGCAGTACCACCGTTCATGTTGAGCTGTGCGGCGCGGTTGCGGGTTGTAATGTCAAGAACACTCGCAGTCTGGGCTCTTGGTCGATTGGCGGTACTTATCGCGAAGGCTTGGACGGCCTTGTTGTGGTCACGGATCATGGCGTTGGTAGCGTCCAGCTGATCTTGGAGAACGGCAACGTAGCGCTGGTCAATGGCGACACCATCGATGACGTACTCCTCTACACGGTGATCATACTTCTCCTTGTTGTTGACTGAGTAGGAGCGGAATCGACTGTTCTGTCTATTGCTAGCGTCATAGTAGGGTGTAGCAATCTGGGGCTGGGGAGTCTCGGCGAGGCCGAGATAGTCAAGGGTTCGCATGTGGGCATCGGACGACTCCCCGCCATCTCTAGAGAAATGCGATTGGGAGGGAGAGCTGGGGCCATTGGAGCCGACGCTGGCAATGCTGGCGAGGGTGGAGGCACGTTCGCGGCCACCCATTGCGGGATTCCAGCTGCTGAAGATGGAGGGGCCAAAAGGCGAAGGTGCGGTACCAGGAGCAGCAGAGAAGTTTCCACGCTGAGGAAGGGAGCCGGCACGAAGGCGAGAGAGCAGGGTAGAGGCACCGGAGGCGTTTTCAGGATGCTCGAGGGGCGGAGAGGGCGATTTGTGGAAGGGACTCTGCGAAGGAGTAGCACGAGCCGACTTGGCAGAGAGTAGACTTGGGACGCCGAGGAGGCCAGGAGCGCCGAGGGTGCCTGGGGTGGTGAGTCTGGAGGGCAAAGTGCCGGCACGACCTCGTCTCGTCTGAGGTATGCTGTCGACTGTAGGGAGTTGGCCAAAATCGGGGAAACCGTCGGTGGGAGATTCTGGAATATTTTCTCGGAGAGGGGTTGAGTTGCCGCTAGTAGGAGGACCACCCCAAGGATAGAGGGGAGGCATACTAGAGATGCCTTCTTGTGCCTGGATTTCGCGAGCTCTGTACCGACAGGAGAAAGTTTAGCGAATGTGTGGTCACGAGGAAAGCTAAGGAGGCCGCGAGGCGGCAGCAGCGCGAAAAGAAGACGGCGCGGTTAGGGCTTTGATGGTGCGGAGGGAAGAGGGGAGCAATAGTAAACCGGTAATGATTAGATGGGGGCAAGGTGGAAGAGTTGGAGGAGCTATGATGAGCGACAAGTGGCGGGTGACGAAGCCGAGGAGGACGGAAGACACGACGTACCGTTTGGAAAATAGCCTGCTGGAGCCGGGCAGATCGTGGGACGGCGAGCCAGCCCCGGAGCGCGCGTTGGCAGCCATGATTGCGGTAGAGTTCAGACCAGAGGTAAGGCCAAAGTGGGAGCGGGCGGAAAAGGCTGAGGAGGAATCGACGGGTGAGTTATTGTTTGAGGATGGCGAGCCGGAGCGGGCTTGGGTGGCTCCGGGATGCGACGAGAAGCCCAGGCCCAGGTGGTCGGGTCTGGCGGCTGACATTATTGAATTACTACTTATTCCAATCGATGCTGTTCATTCGACGACGAGGGTTGGCGAGGTACCGCCGCGGATTGTCGCAGAAGGCGTCGGAAACGGCGGGAGACGACGCCTGGTTGACCGGGTTGATCGGTGGCGCCCAAGTAAGTCAAAGGTTTCCACGGGCCAGACGCGAAGCAGTCAAGGGCGTGAGGCGGACCGTCGATGGCGACGCAAATGGTCTGCAGACAAGGACTCGTGCTCTCTTTAGCTGGTGTCTTGATTGATTGCTAGACAGCCGGGGCGCCGCACCGACGGGCGTGGAGTTCTGGACGAGCGAGGGCTGTTAGGGGGAGAAGGAAGTGGGCGATGAAGAATAAAAGGAAGAATAGAATAAACAAGTATAAAGTTTAAAAAGAGGGATGAATGCAGCAGCAAAGTAAATTACAAGAAAAGTGATGCTGCGAGAAGAAGGACTTTTGACGCCACGATGGCGGGAGGCTGTTGGGGAGAGGAGGGAGGGGGGGGGGGGGGG
>MWMN01000007.1:326682-347580 GCA_002968875.1 Cordyceps cicadae | reverse complement strand
CCCCCCCCCCCTTCCGGCCAGCCGCTCCGCCCAACCCTTCCATGGCGCGGCACGTTGGCTGGCTCGCGAAACAAACGGCGACACTCACCTTGTTTGGGGCTGGATTGCTCACCACTCTGTCGTCGTCGTCTTTGAAGACAGAGCAGATAAAGAGGAACGAATCGGGGGTCTCTGCTGATCATGCGAAACGTTTGTGATCAATTCATACGTATCTCGAGTCATTGGTGGCAGTTGCTTAACAATGCACTACGTTATGATCCCTTGTATACACAGCAGCCGTGTCGACGCCACGTCACAATACTATTCATTCTATATGAGTTACATCATTGATAGTATACTTCATCCCAACTTTTCCACCGCGCTCTTCAGGCCTCTATCGCTGAGCAACCTCCACCTCCTGGCCCTCAAACTTGGGTAGCTCGGACTGGATCTTGGCCCAGTCCTTGCTGCCGTCCACCAGGCTCCTCACTGCCTCGAGGATCTTCGCCTCGTCCGCCCGCACCTGCGTCGTCGAGTCACGGTCGCGCAGCGTGATCGTCTGATCCTGCAGCGTTTGGAAGTCCACAGTGATGCCCAGCGGCGTGCCGAGCTCGTCGTTGCGGCTGTACCGCTTGCCGATGCTCGCCGACGAGTCATCGACCCGGCTAGAGATGCCCATCGACCGCAGACGCTGTGACAGCTTGCGCACCTCTGGCTTGAACTGCGCATTCGACGACAGCGGCACCAAAAGGACCTTGGTGGGCGCCACGGGAGGAGGGAAAGATAGGACCTAGAAGAATGCATGTTAGTAAACGTTGTCTGTTGACCAACACATGTAGAATCAGCGTTATCAAGACCACTTACACCGCGGGCCTCGTCAGTGCCATCGTTGCCGCGGGTCCAAAAGTTGTGCTCAATCAACGAGTACAGAATACGGCCGATACCGAAAGACGGCTCAATGACATTGGGCGTAAACTCGCGAGTGTTCTCGACACGCTTGCGAAACTCAATCTTGATTGAGTCGCTCGTCACATCAGCCTTGCCGTCGCCGACGCCGGGGACGTCGAGCGTAATCTTGCCACCCTCGGTCAGCTGCTTGGAAAAGGCCTCACGCTGCTCCTGTGTCGTGGCCTCGAGCGCCGCTTCGACCGCCTTGGCGTCCTTCTTGAACAGCGGACCGAACTTCTTCTTGTCAATGTCCACCTGCCACTCCTCGATGACGAGCGGCTGCTCCAGGCGCTCACGCACCACCAGTGGCGCACCAGTCTTCTTGGCATGTACCGTCAGGTCGTAAGCGCTGCGATCGGCACACCCGACGCACTCGACCCAGCCAGTTGTCGTATAGAGCTCTGCATCCCAGCAGTCGCAAGCGTAGTGGGCCATCTCGTTGGCCATGTGCTGACGGAAGCGCATCTTGCTCATATCCACACCAATCCTTTGCAGGAACAGGTGAATGCGAGCGAGGAAGTAGCCGAGCGTCTCGTTGTCAACCACACCGTCCTTGACCGCCTGGCCAATCGTCATGGTCTTTGTCGTTGTCTTGCCAGACAGCTGCGTGCCCTTGTCGAGCAGGACGAGCTCCAGGTTTTCAACCTCGTGGAAGCGGCTGTGCTTCTTGCCACCCTCCGGGTCGACGTAGTGCTCAATCTCGGCCATCAGGAATTCACGAACGCGCAGCAGGCCGGCACGAGGAGAGATCTCGTTGCGGTACGACTTGCCAATAGACGCAGAGGCGAACGGCATCTGCGACTGGTTGAACTCGAGTAGCTTGGCAAAGTTGAGGAACTGGCCCTGGGCAGTCTCGGGGCGTAGGAAACCGGGCAGGTTGCTGCTGGGGCCGATGGAGGTCTGGAACATGAGGTTGAAGGCGACAGGTTCCGTCGGCAGCAGGCCGGTGGCGGGGTTCTTGAGATCGTACTTCTTGATGAGTTCTCCGAGCTCGGGGCCGCCGTAGTTGTCAATCTTGGCCAGAACCTCCTCGTACTCTTGCACAACAGCGTCGTCGAGCTTTACGGCCTCGGTCTTGGCCTTCTTCTTCTTCTTCTTGGGGTCGTCCTCCTTCTCCTCCACCTTTTGGCCGCGAGCCTCCTTGTCACCCTTCAGACGGGCCTCAAGAACAGCCTCAACAAAGTGGTCAGCGCGCATGATCTCGCCATTCTTGGGGTCCTTGCACATGAAGTCGGAGAACTTGTCGACATGGCCGCTGGTTTTGAGGACGTCGTGCGGGGTGAGGGCGGTGCAGTCGACCTCGAGCATGTCCTCTTCAAGGACAAAGTGCTTGCGCCAGATGTCGACAATGTTTGCCTGAAGGGCGCAGCCAGGCGGGCCGTAGTCGTAGAGGCCACCGACACCGCCGTAAATCTCAAAGGACGGGGTGTAGAACATGCGGCGCCGCAGCATGGCGTCGAGGACGGGCTTGTCGAGGGGCTGGCCCTTGAGGGTCGTGGCTTGCGACGTCATGGCGGCGTGTGACCTCTGCTGGTTCTTCTTGGATCGGTCTACCTGGAAGGCGTATCGGGCTGGCGCAGTGGAAAAGCACCGCTGTGGTTGTCGTGGAGGACTGTGTTGTGGGTGGTTGTGTGAGGGCGAGGCGGGGTGGTGTCGAAGGTGGGATGTTGACAAGCCGTGACTGCAAGTGCTGGATCTGAGTGGAGCTGGGCGAGAAAACAGGCGACAGATCGAAATCATTCACAAAAATTTCCCGGGAGCTCTTGTACAGTAAAAGAAGAAGAAACAAGACAATTCGATCCTTGTCTTGCGTGAGTCACGAGAGAAAAGCCGGAATTCCGTGCGTCGGAGCTGTTCGAAGGCTGGAGGAGGGGTCGTCTGAGGCGGTTGGTTTGGTGACTCAGGGCACTGTAGCAGCAACAGTGGTGGAGGGCGCGCTGTAGCAATTTTTTTTTCAACAGCTGCTTGGTTTCTCCACAAAGGTTATAGTAGGAGAAAAGGCGAGCTTTCAAGGAGCGGGTCGGCAATTGCGTGTATCTTTCGCATAGGAGGGAGGATCGCGGAATTTGCTGGGGGATTTGGTGCAACGCGAATGTTCTGGATTACACTAACTGAAGGGTACTATTCGGCAATGATGGCACGGAGTTGATATGGTGTTGCTGTATGGTCTTTGAGGAGGTACCAAGTTGGAAAGGGGGACGCCGCAGCATCGACGCCCATCATCCAACATTTTAGTGGACTGACAGCGCTAAACACGGCAAGTGCTCAGGTCCTAGGCGCTGAGACAGACAGGTTTATCCGTCAACCCCACTGGCCAATTCTCCCACTGGCCCCCACATTATTTTTTTCTGCCAGTCTGCAGGCCAACTTTTTTTTTGTCGATTGACGACGTCCGTTGCCAAAGCCGCACATTTCGCATTCTCGCCGCACTCGCCCAAGATGCGTGCCCTCACCGAGCAAGAAACGAAAACGCTATTCGAAAAGCTCGCCAACTACACCGGCAGCTCTCTCAAGAACCTCATCGCCCCGCTCGACGACTCCCCCAACGCCGACCGCTACGTCTTCCGCCTGCAAGGGAACCGAGTCTACTATGTGCTCCTCTCTGTCGCGAACCTGGCCACGTCCATGGCGCGCGACAGTCTCTTGTCTCTAGGAATCTGCCTTGGTAAGCCACTCCTTCCTTCCCCCCACCCTCAAGAGAGGGAGATTGAAAAAAAAGGAACGTCAACAACAACAACAACAACAACAACAACAACAAGGACTGACTGGTCTGCAGGCAAGTTCACCAAGACGGGCAAGTTTCGCCTGCACATCACCGCCCTCCCCATCCTCGCCGAGCACGCCCGCTGGAAGGTCTGGGTCAAGAGCAACGGCGAGATGCCCTTCCTGTACGGCGGCAACATCGTCAAGGCCCACGTCGGCCGCTGGTCCGACGACTGCCCCGAGCACCAGGGCGTCGTCGTCTACAACATGAACGACACGCCCCTCGGCTTCGGCGTCACCGCCCGCAGCACCGCCGAGGCTCGCCGCCTCGACCCGACTGGTGTCGTCGTCTTCCGCCAGGCCGACTGCGGCGAGTTCCTGCGCGACGAGGACAACCTGTTTGCCACTGGTTGAGGGACGACGACGTGACACGACACGATGCAATCTGGGAGAGATAAAAAGAAAGATAAAAAACGAACCGGACTGACGGCGGGCTAGCTGCATTGTATGGATCGAGCGGGGAATGGAAAAGCAAGATGATTTCTTGCAAAAGTCTATACCATATTGAATGGGGTTTCGGCGTTCAAGGTCACCACAATTCGGCCACATGGATTGACATGATGTGTGGATATTTATATTGCAAAAGTGTTTCATATTCAGGCGTTTACTAGGGTGAATTTAAAAACCGGAATGATTAAATTACCTACAACAATGACCTTGGCGTCGACTACGCATGTTCCATCAGCTTTGTTCAGCAACTTTGAGTTTCGTCATTATGGTAAGAAGAATAGCGAGAGCAATCCGAGTCGAAAGTACATTCATTTTCAAAATGGTAAAAAGTAGCTATACGGTTATAAAGATAATATCCCAAACTCCAAAAGCATCTCTTGTATGCATATATGCCATTCGTGGTAAAAAATCAATATCCTGGTCATAGCGTATAGTTAAGCCATGCTCAGGGTGGGCGACACTGGCCGGCTGTTGTTGCGGACAAAGGCAATGTGCGACCGATGCGCGACATACTCGCTGTCGGCATAGCCGAGTAGCTCGCCAATCTCTACGCTCTGGTGGCCCATGATGCGGACGATCTCGGTCGAGGCATAGTTGACCAACGCGCGACCGACCTCTTCTGGGACGCCGTCCCACATCTTGCCGTCGGGGCCGGGTGTCTTGCGGCGGTTCACGGCGACAATGCGAACAGGCTCGTGAGAGGCAAAGTTACCCTCCACGTCGACAACGCCGACAGGCAGCAGGCCGGCCTTGCCGAGTAGTGCCTTGTGGGCGCCGGCATCGATGTAGACGGTACCGTGAGGGCTCGGGGTGTGGAGGAGCCAGAAGTGGCGATCCCGGATAGGATCGCTGGAGGGTAGGAAGCGGGTGTGGAGAGGGGGGCCGCTGAAGTCGACACCTGAAGGAGCGAGAAGGTTGAGAGAGGTGGTGCGGGAGAGGGGGTTTGCGCTCTGAGGATCCTCTATCACCGAGGATCTGGGAGAGCTGTAGAGATAGTTGACGATGCCCAGGATATTGCCGGGATTTGACGACCGAGTGATGATGGTGGTCACGCCAGCCGAGGTGCCCAGCTTGGCAGCAATAATCTTGGTAGTCATGCCCCCGGTGCCGAGGGAGGAGCCAGCACTTGAAACTGTCATGGTTTATTAGCATGTGTTCTAATTACGTCGAGATGTGGCCGGGGAGCTGAAGAAGAGACATACCATCGGCCTCCAGGGCACCGATATCCTCGACGACCTCAATTGCGCGGGCATCGGGGTTGGTACGAGGATTCTTGTCATAGAGACAGTCGACATCGGTCATGAGGAACAGCATGTCGGCGTGGATCATGGCTGCGGTGATGGCAGAGAGGGTGTCATTGTCACCGAACTTGATTTCAGAAACGGCAAGGGTATCGTTTTCATTGACAATGGGAATGACGCCAATGTCCAGCAACTCGTTGAATGTATTTTGGGCATTCAGATAGCGGGTGCGCTGTAAGATGGGTGGGTGCCGATTAGCGTGGATCTAAAGTCACGATGTATGGCGGGCGATCGGGTTCCTGTTCCTGGTGTGGTGTGTATGTGGGTGTGCTTACGTCTGCAATGTCATTCCTGGTGAGGAGGATCTGGGCGATAGGCTGATCCAAGTGACTGAAAAGGCTGTCCCAGAGGGAAATAAGACGGCACTGTCCGATGGCAGCCAAGGCCTGTCAAGGAGAGGAGAAGCAGGTTAGTTTCCGGTTGGCAGCGGCATTTATGAGTTCTGCTAGCGGGAGTGCATACCTGAAGCTGGGCCAGATGCTTGGGACGGCGATCAACGTCCATGCGCCTCAAGCCGACACCGATGGCACCGGAAGAGACGATGACGACTCTGTGTCCATCCTTGCGCAGCTTGACGGCAGTATCGACAATCAGAGTCAGGATAGGCAAGAGAGGCTCGTGAGTCTTTTCATCAACAATGGAGCTTGTGCCTGTGATTGGCGTGTTAGTCGGGGGCCGATGATAAGGAAGGGTAGAGAGGTGCAAGCGTTTCTCCTTGCATCCTTTTCATTCGCAGATAAGGGACAAGATGCCTACCTAGTTTGATAACGACGGTAAGAGGCTGAGGCCTGCGGATGCAAGAAGCTTTGGCAGTCATGATTGTCAGCGGGGGCTGTGATGTTAAATGATGATGAAGCGTGTGATTTGAAAAGAAGAGGACCGGAAAACAGTAATGGCCATTACTCCAGCTGAAGTTGTATTCAACGGGACTGCTTTCTCTCTCGGTATGGAATGATTCCTTGACGTTTCCGAGCAGAGCAGCCCGGCGGCCCCCTTGATATTTAAAGGGACCTGCCCCGGAGCCCGCGAGGCCATGCAAACTCTGTCAACAACAACAGAGAGGGCAGTGTGAGTGCAATTGGCAACATAGGTACATGAGTACATACCTTGTTCACTTGTAACTGGGAGCATTTTCACAAGCCCATTTGGCAGATCGATGACACAATCCCTGCACTACTACGTACGAGGCTATTATGTCGTTGGAAGAGAACGGGGCGGCTCTGCCACACAAGGTCGCAAGCGTTCGAGTAGCGTCGTAGCTCGAGGCAATTTAGACAAGGGCCCGGCCTGTCCAAGATACCTCGCACATGCGTGAGGTACGTCTGCCCAGCCCAGCTCGGGTTCCACCGGAAGGGGATTCGGTCAATCAGGGCGCGCCTTTAGGTTGGGACGGTCGAAGGATTAGCGTTTTGGATTGCCCAAAGCAGTGCACGCCGTCGAAATGCTGCAATCCATGCAAGTGACGGTTGGAACGAAGGCTATGCGCAGGTGTGTGGTTGGCTTTTGCCTTTCCATGTGGGCAGAAAGCGGGCGGTGAGTGTGGGCTTGCATTGATCTGTATGGTGGAAGGGACGAATAAAGTGGTGAAGTGCGGGTGGGGGGAGGGGCAGCAAGACTCATGTAAGCAAGTTGGCGTGTGTGGTACGTAGGTACCTCGTGTTTGAAAGTTTCATTTTTAGTTTGATTTTCTTTTTTTTTTCTTTAAAAAAAGGATATTTCTTCGGTGTTTCTTCTACAAGGACGGAAATCAAAGAGACTAGGAATTATTTACCTCTGACGTAGATGTATCGACACCGCCAACCCCGTCAATGATAGCAAGAACCAAGCACGCGGCGACTCGCCATGTCCTGGTCGGGTTTCGGATGCCCCAAAAGGGATCAGTAAAGAGCCGTACTTCAGCCAGCTGGATCCGCCTCACCGCCCTGCAATCCCCCCTTGCGGCGCACGCCCAGGCGCTGTCGTGCACTAAAACCCGCACATCATGCAAGCTGGAAGGGTGGAAAGCGCCTGCGCCTGCGCCGCCTACAGCCAAGGCCCCTGTAGGCGCAGGTTAGAGTGGCCCTAGCGTGCGGCCCGGCAGAATTCCTGCCCCAAGTAAAAAGATACATGTTCCTCTTGTACCGCTTGTACCGCCTGTACTCCTGCCACCTAAAACCACCAAACCCGCATATTCCCCAGAATCGACGAGTTACCGTGGTCGCCTCGACCACAGTGACGTTGTGACTGCATGGATTGAAATTTTCATTCGCTGCTTTTTCTCGCTATTGCTTGGGATTCATCATTTTAGTGTTCCAATTTTTTCGGTTTCGTTTTTTTCTTCTATTTTCGCTTTTATTTTTGCGCTAGCTGTGCGCCTCGCCGGAGCCTATTGACGTTTGCAATTCCGCGTGGACCGACCAAGCACAGCAGAATAGCCTCCTCGCGTCCGTCCATCTGTCCGTCCGTCCATCCGTCCATCCGTCCAATGCCTCCTCCTCCCGACAGTGCTGGCATGGGTACAGCGGCAGCTGATGCTGCTGTTGCCCCTGCCGCAGGTGCAACCACTGCCGCCAAGCAGGTCGTCAACGATCCCGCCCGCACCGGCTTCGACCCCCAGACCAAGTGGTGGATGAACTACTTCCGCATCTTGTCCGGCCAGATGACCCCTGAGGGCCAGTTCCACTATCGTGAGTGGCGCTACCGCGTGCACGAGGAGCGCGACTGCAAGCGCTGCGAGCAGCACCGCGACTGGCTCTTCGCCTACTCGCCCGTCGTCCGCTTCCTGCGCGACAAGGTCGCCGACCTCAACGGCCGTCTCGACGCCTCCAACGTTGTCTGTCGCCGCTGTCCCGCCCGTCTCGAGGTCGACGACAAGGCTGCCGATGGCCTCGCCGTGCACCGCCAGTCCGGCGGCTTCAGCCCCGGGCACGGCATCCTCATCTGCGCCAACGAGATCCGCGACCGCAAGCACCTCGAGGACACCCTCGCCCACGAGATGGTGCACGCATGGGATCACCTGCGCTGGAATGTCGACTGGACCGGTGACAAGGACCTGAAGCACGCCGCCTGTACCGAGGTATGTTAATGTGCTGGCATGAGATGCTCAACTCGCTCAATTCACAAGCCTTCTTCTCTCACCCCCTTTGCCACGATATCACCACACACATCACACACACTCGGACTTGCTCGCAACTCATGCACGCGCACTGCCGAGCCTCACTTGTCACTTCTTCCTCCCGTCACGCCACCCATGTACATCCTTTCCCCTTTCCAGCTCTGCAATTTCTCACAACCTCGCTCCCTCGTGCACCCTTCCCCTCCCCCCCCCCAATGCATTCGAGTTCACACGACAGCGCCTGTACAACGCCCAACTTCCCCGAGTCGCTCCAAAGCTAACCGTTGGCGCTCTCTTGCCTGCCCATTGTAAACAGATCCGCGCATCCATGCTCAGCGGTGAATGTCGCTGGACTCGCGAGGCCTTTACACGCGGCAACTGGACCCTCACGCAGCAGTTTCAAAACTGCGTCCGCAGGCGCGCCATCCAGTCGGTCATGGCCCGGCCGCGATGCAAGGATGATGTGCAAGCCGCCCGAGTCGTCAACCAGGTCTGGGACTCGTGCTTCTCGGATACCAGACCATTCGACGAAGTATACCGATAGGTTGTGGGGGGGGGGGGGCCGAAAACCATCATCCAGACAACCACAGCCACACCGCCATAGGCTACCTACCCCTTCCTTCTCTGCACTCGTGCTCATTCATCCATCCCTCTTCACCCGAGGGCACTAATTCATGCAAGCCTGCGTTTAGCTTTCTTGTGTATTGTACCGCTACATCAACATGTCGGCTTGAGACCTGGCTGACAGTCGGGCTCGCCTGCATATGTCCTGATCTGGCCCGTTGGCCCGACCAGCCAGCCTCTCCTTCCTTCACTCTTGTACATTAAACGCTCAATACGACGTTGACGATAACCCCTCCCGTTCACACAGCCCCAATACCATAAAAGTAATCTGTCAGAAATCAATTTATTTTTCCCTTCTCCAACAGACAGCAAGAATGAATAAATTCCATAAAATGTAAAATGTCCCGTATACAAGGCTGTGTCGTAGCATGCATGTAAATCAATGTAACCAAAAGCAACCAAGCCGTGACTTGAACGAAACCCCGAATGACTCCCTCACATGCTGTCTAAATGCGCACCCCCAGTTATTTCCCAGAGTCGTCGACCTATTAAAAAGCCCCCCAAGAGGCATTGCCAGAATGATTAGACCAGAACGAGGAAAAGACGCATCGCGCCATTGTCTGGCTGTCTAGGCAACTACGTCACAAGTGCCGCGCCTCTTCAGCTCACTTGTACGACTTTTCCCTATTCGCAACCCGCTCGCCCTTTACGCAGTGTTTGACTATCCAAGGGTGTAGCGGAATCTGGTCGAGCGGAATGCGCTTCTCAGGGTCTAGAACGAGCAGCTGCGGAAAATTGACATTAGCATTCTGGCTGTAAAGACTGGAGAATTTTTTTTTGGAGAATTTTTTTTGGGGGCGTTGATCTGCAGTCGCATGTTGCAGCTGTCGGTAGTTTCAAGTTTCAGGGGGCAAAGTCGTAAAAGAGGAGCCAAAAGACTGGGACAACACAACGTGCAAGGACAGTTACGCGTGTCTACAGTGCAACAGGACAAAAGAGGAAGAGAGGGAGGGAGGAAGGGAGGGAGAGACAGAGACAGAGAGACAGTGAGGGAGGGTGAGAGAGGCGAAGACAGAGAGAAAGAGACAGAGAGGGAAAAGAGGGTGAGGAAGAGAGGGAACGAGGAGAGCAATCACACACCTTTTTGATCAAGTCGGCAGCTTCTGGGCTCACAAACGACGGCACCGACATGTCTGCCCTCGCAATTCTCCGCTGCGTCATGGTCGGCGTATCCTCAAACGGTGCCTCGCCAACGAGGAACTCGTACGTCAAGACGCCCAAGCTCCAGAGGTCGACCTTTTCGTTGTAAAAGTTCTCCGACTGGCCCGGCCGCAGCATCTCGGGCGGCAAGTAGTCGAGCGTGCCGCACATGGTCTTGCGGCGGTTGTTGGGCGCGTGGACGCTCCAGCCAAAGTCGGAGATCTTGAGCTCGCCGTGGATGCCGACCAGGATGTTCTCCGGCTTGATGTCGCGGTGGATGACGTGCTTGCGGTGCAGGTAGCGCAGCGCCGACGTCATCTGCGCAATGTACTGCGCGGCCTTCCACTCCGGGAAGCGGCTCTCCTTGCGCAGGTGCTTGTACAGCTCGCCCTTGCCGGCGAACTCGAGGATCAGGAAAACGCGCTTGCTGTCGTGGAAGTGGCCGTACATCTGCAGCACGTTGGGGTGCCGCAGGTTGCTCTGGATCTCAATCTCGCGCCGCACCTGGCGCTCCACGCCGCCGTGCCGCAGCTCGTTCTTGTGCAGCACCTTGAGCGCGCAGATGAAGCCGCTCGTCCGCTCCCGCGCCAGGTACACCCGCCCAAACTTGCCCTTGCCCAGCGGCCGCCCAATCTCGAACATGCCGAGGTGGAACTCGCGCGGCAGCATGGGCTGGTGCGCGATGAGCATCGCCGCCGCCTTGTCCTCGGCTGTGCCCGCGGACGACTCTTCCGAGTTGCGGGCCGACGACGAGGCCGACGACGGCAGCGCCTTTCGGGTCGGAGCGGGAGGTGACTGGGAGCCGGCGTGGTGGTTGTGGTTGTGGTTGTGGTGCTGGGCGAGCTTGCGATTGACAGCTTGTGAAGGCAGGGTGACCGAGGCAGAGACGGGGTTGCTGGCGGCGTGTGATTGTAGAGCGACCTTGAAGAGGTTCGTCCGACTGCTTGCGTGCGGCAGCTGTGTCGTCGTCGTCGTCGTCGTGACCTGTATGCGCAGCACACTTCGTATTAGCATCTTGGTACCTGTCAACTTTCGGCAGCTTCCAGCCGTAAACGAAGACAAGTGTCAATCGTTAAATCAGAGCCAAAGACTATTCACAATATGCCCAGGCACCTCCATTGCCTCGCTGCTGAGCCTACAAGCCAGTGTCTCCTGCGTACCTTGGTCTTGGCGTATCCAGAGTCATTCTCATCCATCACCGACATGCGCTCGAAGCGAGCCTCTAAAGTACGAGTTGCTGCCATGGTTGTTTAAAAACGCTGCTTGTCGATGATATACAGAAACGAGGCGGTAGAGACCCCAGTCGAGCAGGGAGGAGAGGTGAGGGCGAAAGAGGTGAAAGGCAGCAGGGTATCGCAAGGTTTCTGTTGCTTGGTCGTCTATAATGCAGAACGGGATGCTCGTGTCGGATTCAAGTGAAATCTACTAGGTGTTGGCAGTTCCCTAGGTAGTTCGTCAGGATGGAAGTGCTGGTGGACTGATTGGCCGATCAAGTTGCGGAGCATCTGCTTGTGGCCGGACCAAACAGAGGCTGTTGCCGCAGCAACCAGTTACAGCCAAATCATCGCAACAGCTCTACAAGCATATGGAATTATTACGCGGATGGCATGTTTTCTTGTCAAAGAGTAATTGCAAAATCTAATCCCATTGCATCTACCTGGCTAGACATCAACGCGTAAGAATACTAACCAGACGTTTCTAATGATAACGCCGTTTCGCAACTGCAGACCTGATCGCTTCTTTTTCTCTTCCCTCCTTTTTTTCGGTTGTCTTCTTTTTCTCTTTTTCTTCTTTTTTCTTCTTTTTCTCTTTTTCTTCTTTTTTTTTCTTTTTCTCTTTTCCTTCTTTTTTTTTTCTTTTTTCTCTTTTTCCTTATTTTTTTTCTCTCTTTTTTCCCTCTCTTTTTCTCTTTCTATTTTCATTGAAGTTGCTCCAAGTCACAATCCAAGCAACAGTAAGAAATACACAACTGAAACACACCCTCAAGAAAGCAAAAGGCACCTAAACAAATACCACACATAGTTCAACGAATAGCAGCCAGGTCCTTGGAGCCCTTGACCACGGATACAACGAATACAACGGCAATCTGCAACAATAGACGGGCAGACACGCCTCCCCGCGATCTCCACGGTGGAACGCTTCCAGGTTGATTCGGGCAGACGCTCAACGAAGACGTAGGTCCGATTCCGTAGGGCGTTCAGGTCAACACACAAGGCGCTTTGAAGCTCGTGGAAACACATGCCGTTGTTTGCGTACTCTAGTATCTTACTCGCGTGGAGCCGGACGCTTCCAGGGGCCATGGCGGACACCTTGTAAACGTCCAGCAAGCGCTCCATGGCCGTGGCGGTGCGCTGGACGGCCGTCTTGAGCAGCACGTAATGCGTCTCAGAAACTTGCCGGCGCATCCCGACATAGGCGTTGAGCCAGTGGATGTCATGCTCGCGCCTGGTGTCAAGCATGAACTGCAAAACCTCGGGCTTCATGCAGTACACGTACTGGAGATCGGCCGCGGTGATGAAGCCTTGCTTGACCAGGTTGAGGTCAAAGATCACATCACCCCAAAGCCTGGTGCTTTTTATGCGGTCAATGTATCGAAGGATTCTGCCAGAGCCGAATTCGACAGATCTGCCACGTTGCCTGCGGCTGGGACCCGGAGCGTTGGGAACCGTGAATGTCTTGAGCCAGAGAACTCGAAGGGCCTTGTATGCGAACTCGATCTGATCCATGCCGTTAAGCTTTCCCGGGTCCATGCAAAAGACGGCGCTGATGATTGGCTCGGGGGGGAGGCTACCCAACACTGCCATTGTGTTTATCGCAGCTGCACGCTCGTACACGCAGACTCGAGCCTGGTGCAACTTCCACAAGACAGTTGCCGTTTCACTACAAGTACCATCTGCGTTTGCAGGGCAAAAGGCAAACGAGAATTGCAAAATTGGGCCGTGAGCGTCTGCTCCAATGGCACGCAGACAGTTGTCATATAGCCGGGCGCATCGCTCGCAGCGGAACGCATATCCTTGCAAGGACTTGGGGAAATATGGCTCGTTGTCGCCTCTCATTTTAACATACCAATTGTTGTAATCATAGTTCAGTGAGGCGCGGGTATCAATCAGTAGCGGGAAACGCAGAGAGCGATATACTTCAGCCTCTTGGACGTGGACTAGATGTTGAGCCATGCGAGTCCACAGATGCCAGGGCTCGCATAGGCTCTCCGCATCCAATATATGTTGGGGTGGCAAAGCCTCCTCCCACGTTTCTGGCGTTTTGGTCGGGTCGGTCCAGGAAGCAAACCTGTATTTGCGCTCGTTGATGTGAACATGGCCACATGCGTGGACCCTGCTGACCAGGACTGGCGTTCCATCACTGTTAAACTCGAAGGTCGACATCTCAGTTAGCAGTATAGTGAATGCAGGTGGTTGGAAGGTTTCTATAGTTGGTCAAGTCTTTCAAACGAGTGGTGTGGTAGACAAAGGGCCGAAGCGATCAATGGATAGGATGGTCAATCAGTGGTACTTGGAGTGATGAGTTGAATGGGATGAGATTGAGAAACAGAAGCGGACATGGAGCGATTAAATACTCCAGACAGCATCTATGAATTAAAACGAGGAGGAATCTAGAGTTCCGAACCACAAAGTCTAACAAGAGATGTTGAGCCAGTTCCGCGTACTATCATTACTTTTGGAGCGAATTTGGTGCACTACGACCTAGTTCTTGGACTACTTTGGGAGCGCATCAACTACAAACTCAGATTAAAAGGGAGGTGCACAAGTATATATCGAAAAGGCCAGCTAGAATGGAATATATGGTGCGGTGCCCAAGATGTAGTTGACTGTCTTGTAGTAGGTGGCGGGGTGAATGCAATTGCTGTTGTCTAATTAGCCACAGGGCTTGGTCGAACCACGAAGCCAATCATGGGATGAAAAGAGTATACAATATATACCTTCATATTATAAGAATGCGGAAAATCACTTTGGAAACCTGTTTGGCTTGTGTGCAAGCGCCATCGACACGGGCCGACAGAGGACGCAAGGAGGGCCGAGCATGGATGATGATGAAAGGTAAGGATTTTACCGCGAGAAGTATTTATTTCCTACCCTTCCTTGAATTAGATGTACAAGTAGGTCAAATATATATATATATATAAATAAAGACAAAAGATGCAAGAAAGTGATGCCCACGTTTACCGGCCATGTGGTTCAGTGGGTAGTGGGGTTGTTGACAAGGCTAAATTAAATAATTAATAAACAACTCCAAGTCAGAAGTTAACCTTGACCAACTCAATCCACGACCAGCAGCTCATTCCAAACGCAGTTTTTGCAGCCATCCAATCGCTCTGCGACAAGTCTCCTAATCAAGCAAGTTATTTTGCGCGCTAATAAATTACATTCGGAAAACGAGAAACCGCCTCGGGCCCAAATCTCGCGCGAGGCAGGACTGCCTCAACCCCCCCCCTCCTCCAACCAACCCGCCACAATGAACCACATTCGCTCCAACAACGAGCCTCACCCGAGCGCTGCGGCAGCTATCCCCTCGTCATCCTCGCCATCCTCGTCGTCCTCATTTCCATCCTCAGCTTTCCCCTCCCCCTCTTCTCTCGATGCTGCGACGACGACGCACTCCCAGGGCCGCTTCCGCATCACCACGCGCAAGCTGCCCATCTCCAAGGCCGGCGCCATCGACGCCATGACCGCGCGCATCGGCATCCCCATCCCCGAGATGATCTTCGGCGACAACCTCGTCCGCGTCGCCCACGCGCCCTCCGGCTGGACCCTCGACTTCGCCGCCCCCGACGCCCTCGACGCCGTCGACAAGACCGACCGCCACATGCTCAAGGTCGCCTACGCCCGCGACTGGGAGAGCACCCGCGAGGGCACCACCCAGAAGATCAAGGAGGTCGTCAAGCCCTACGACTGGAGCTACTCCACCACCTACGCCGGCACCGAGACCCCGGCGGCGGCGCCGGCGGCGGCGGCGGCCGGCGGCGAGCGGCTGCGGGAGAACCCCGCGGACGCGATCCCGATCGAACTGCTGAAGCGCCGCGACCCGATCCTCTTCTTCGACGAGGTGGTGCTGTACGAGAGCGAGCTCGACGACAACGGCATCTCCGTGTACAGCGCCAAGCTGCGCGTCCACGAGCACCGCATGCTGCTCCTGTGCCGCCTGTTCATGCGCCTGGACAACGTCATTGTTCGCATCCGCGACACCCGCGTCTACGTCGACTTTGACACCGAGCAGGTCATCCGCGAGTACACGGCCAAGGAGGCCAGCTTTGAGGAAGTAAAGACGGTAAGCTCTTTCCGCGTCCCCTGGGGTGTAAGAAGTCGGTCTAACGAAAAAGCAAGGCACTGTACCGTTCTGGTCGCTTGCCTGACGACATCACCATCGGTCTACGGGACCCCAACATTCTCGATCCATTCCTCAAGACTGTCGAGCACAGGAACGAGTCTGTGTCACTAAAGAGTGCCTAGGCTCTGGTCGGTTTACGATACACGATTCTCTCTTGCATGATAAATGATTAGATCTATGAAAAACAAATCCTCATTGGATCGATTCTGCATAATAGGGTGGCCTCTGGCCCATTCTGTACATAGATACACACAACTCCAGGTACCAACTACATTTGGCATGTTTTTTTTACCAATGATATCTCTTGACTTTTATTTCCTATTTGTGCTTCGGTTCTTTTGACCGAAGATGCTTTCCCTCGTCTCATCCTAAAAACCCCGTCTATGTACAGTCGACTGGACAATGAATTCGCTAATGACAAAACAACAATACAGCATGCATGCAGTGAAACAATATAGAGTCACTACATCTCAAAGAACCCATCCTCTTCATCCTCCTTCTCGGTAGAGGCCATGGCCTCGCGCATGAGACGGCGACGCTCCCTGCGATTTAGACCCTCCGTCTTGGCGCCGCTCTGCTGCCCACCACCCGCCACCGCCTTCGGCTTGCCGTCCCCAGTCGTCTTGCCTGCATTCTTGCCCTGCGCCTGCTTGGCAATGACCTTGGCCATCCTCTCCCTCTGCGGCGGCGCCTTCGCGGCGCGCGATCGGGGCTGGCCCGCGCCCGCGCCGTCGTCGTCGTCGTCGCCTGTCGCTGACCGTCGCTCGCGAAGCTGCTTCAGCGCCTCGGGGCCTTCCCCCATCGTCCTCTCCACGACCGCCCACATGGGCGGGCGCTCCGTGGCCAGCGTGGCCTTTGCGGCCGGGACCTTCCTCCCCTCCTCGCCGCCGCCCTCGGCCTCGTCACCCTCCTTCTTCGCGGAGCCGTACAGGCTGACGTAGACTTCGGCGTGGGGGTGGTGTATCGTGTAGGCCTCGTCGACTTGGGCGATGTGCAGATTGGCTTGGATTTTGCTGCGCTCCGCGTCGTCGGTGGCCGCGTCGAGCTCGCGCTTCAGTTGCTTGACCAGGCGCTCGGCCTTTTTGCGCTCTGGCAGCAGCTTTGTTAGTATTGAGTGGTGAGACACTATTCCGGGTCGTCCGCGGCCTACCAAAAAACCTGACCATGTGGTACTTTGAAATCATGGCGCTTCTTCGCCTTTGAAAGCTCTTGTCGGCGATGGTGTTCTTGTGAGCGGCTAGTTCGCGCTCCATTTCGTTGCGCAAATTGGCAGGAATCTCATTATTGCGAGACATCATACGCTGAATGCTTCTCGTTCTCTTCTTCGCCCATTCTGCCGAGCCTTGCTTGGCCTTGTGCCTTCCCGTGCTGAATCCGTGCTTTTTGCTGGCGCTGCCACCTTGGCCTCGATCTCGCGCATTCTCGTCCATGGTTTGAATATCGTATCCGTCCTCAGAAAATCCCCTTGAAAGAGAGTAGGGCTAGCCGCTTAGACTTTTGTAACAATTCGACGCAAGGGTTCACAAATTTATTAGCTTGCTGCAGCGAGCCTCGAAATGCTGAACCAGCGACTTTTTCCCAAGGCTAGAAATATTTCTTGGCCGATAAAGCAGAT
This sequence comes from Cordyceps cicadae, assembly GCA_002968875.1. Taxonomy (NCBI): domain Eukaryota; kingdom Fungi; phylum Ascomycota; class Sordariomycetes; order Hypocreales; family Cordycipitaceae; genus Cordyceps; species Cordyceps cicadae. Next base: position 330,323 of record MWMN01000007.1, on the reverse strand, counting down.
AACGATTTCGATGTGGGGTCCATCACGTGTGGCGCCAGCCAATGGGAAAGCTGTTGTGGGGAAGTCTGCTGGAAGCTCCCACTGTCGGACGACCTCGCATCACGACCCTGGTCGCATCTCAACTTGCACTTTACATTTTGCACACCCGCGATTGGACCATGCTACAGGCGTCACGCGAGATCAATGGCCTAGACTTTTGGCCATTGACACACCAATTCGAGGCTCAGTGATACAATATCTACAGCGCGAGTCTCCCTCTCCTTGACCACTCACATCACCCCCGGCCAATGCAAACGGAGTCGCCTGAATGCGCCGCGGCCTAAATCAACCTCAAAATGGACCGTCCGGAGCCAGGCCTTATCAAGTGGACTTCCAATCCACAGCTGGACAGCTTTGTGCAGGTCAACCTCCAACATCGACATGTCCAGATTTACGAGGCGAACGGCTTTGCGCGCAATGGCAGATTCGACTACGTGCGGCGCGTCCGACATGACGAATTTCCCCCTCTGACAACGTATGACTGGTCACCATGCGATCCTGGTCTGATCGCGGTTGGTACCAGTGGGGGTGTCGTGAATCTGCTGCGAGTTGACGATGGCTCCAACGCCTTTGTCGAGCTGGGCTTGAAAATGGCGAGAAACTGTCACGCCGTCGCATTCAACACGACGGGCTTATTAGCAGTCGGCCTGGACCGTGTGCGCATGGATCACAGCTTACACGTTTGGGACATATCGCGGTTGTCATCGATTGAGCCACCCATGCGGGGCTTCCCGCCTGATGCCCACGACCACGTCGACAACGTTGCCCACCTAGAACCCAGCGTTTCCGTCTCCAGTCTCAAGTTTTTTGAGGATAGCCCCCATACACTTGTCGCCGGTATCAAGTCGCACGGAGTCAGGATACACGACCTACGTGACCGGGATGCAGTCGTCACATTTCATACGAGATGCAATAACAATCTTGCCATCGACTACGCGGATCAAAACTACTTTGCGTCATCCAGCTTGGATCATCCTGGCGTCATGATCTGGGATCGACGGGCCAGCAATCGTCCTCTAGCGTCAACATCATACGTACAAACTGTGGAGGAAGATGAAATGCCATGGGGGGCTGCTTTGCGCCTCGATCATGCAATCGAGACTGATCATGATCCATCAGCCGTGGACGACCGACACTCTATGATTCGATCACTCCGCTACTGTCGCAACCAGCGTGGTCTATTAGCTATTCTCTCACGTACAGGCGAACTTCGGGTGCTTGACACAAAGAAGGACTCGCCATCCCCTAGCATTACAACAGAGCAAGGACCGGAACTGTTACATGTGGAGAGATCACATGAGCTCGATTTATCCTACAGATACAACTCGAGGAAGAATGATCGCATTGTGTCTTTTGACTGGGTTACGCTGGGCTCGCCGGACCTCAACCCGAGGCTGCTTGTTCTGCGAACCAGCGGCAAATTTGATATTCTGGAAAAGCCATCTGCCTCGGCACATCATGCATACAAGCTCATTCCATGGCAATCGCCTCATCGCGGGTTGGAACTCGGCCAGTCTTACCAAGACATCATGCAGTTCGACCCCAAACAAGGCGGCGAAGTTCTTGCTGCCACGCTTGTGGACCAGGCACTGCATGATGTCCCGATTTTTGGTCCAGACAAGATTGCTGTCAAACAAGGCATCGAAGAGGCATTGAAAAACCAAGGCTCGAGCTCTGTTGTAGTTGAGAGAGTAAACGAGATCAATGGCCCGCTTCCGGAGGCATTCTATGCGTCCAAGACGATTGCGGCCAAGCTACGCTCCGTACGCAGTTACATCAAAGATCTGGAAAGCAAGATTCCTTCAACGGTGGGCCGATCACGAGTTCCGAATGAACTGTCGCTGGCTACCAATAGCGTCGAATCATGCAGGGAGTTTCACGAAGCGCTTCTGTCGGCAACTGTCAAGACCAGTGGCTTGCCGAGCGAAGCACAAAGCGTGGTCGATCATGCCATGCTGTTCCGCGCCAAGGAAAAATATCTCCTTGATCCTACGGTCAACAGACAGATTGTATCCGACGATCCCTGGAAACGATATGTGTGGGATTGGGTTGCTGGTCAGTTTCAGCCCCTGTCACTACATCATTCTTGCTAACATAATGATAGACGCCGAACTGGCCGCATACGATAACAGTTTAGTGCTCTCCGGTGTCGATCTCAGCTATCTTGGCGTGCATTCGATATGGAAGAACGACCTAGGTTAGCCTTCCATGACCGCAACCAACTTGACCTACCACTAACAAGCCAGGACGTAATCCAAAAACAAGAACCAGCCCAGGCACCACCAACCTCCCTGACGCCTTGCAGTGGGAGCGCTTCATCGGACCGTACTGCAAGAAACGAAGGTTTCCACGGTTCGACACCGTCTTCACCAAGCGGCCGCATACGCGACAGCTCTGCCTGGAGATTTGCGGCTGGGGCGACCCCGAGTCCAACGACCCCAAGGGCTTCGAGCGTGACCCGTCGCCCGACTACCCGACGGCGATACACACGATGACGGCGTGCCGGTCGCTATTCCACGGTGATGTGCGGCACGCCATTGCCATCCTGAAGCGAGCGAGCGCGGCGCATCCCGAGCTGCTGTTCGTATCGCTGGCGCTGCAGCTCATGGAGCGCGGCGGAGGCAAGCAACTCGCCAAGGAGCACCTCGACTTTGACGATGCGGTGGCGTCCAAGACGGACCCATACCTGCGCGCCATCTCGACGCTCATTGCCACTGGCGACTGGTCCCTCGTAGCGGATCAGCGCTCGCTGCCACTTGCGGACCGCGCCTACGTCGCCGTGCGCCACTTCCATGATGACGAGCTCACGAGCTGGCTCGACGAGCAGGTTGAGCGCGCTATCGCGGAGGGTGACGTCGAGGCCATCGTTCTCACCGGGGTCTCCGACACACTCGTCGACGTCTTCGCCGCATACGTTGAAAAGTTTCACGATTATCAGACGGCCACGCTCGTGCTATCCCTCTGCTACCCTCGATACATTGACGACTTTCGCTGCCGTGCCTGGCGCAACGCCTACCGCGCACTGCTTCAGCGACACCGCTTCTTCCTCCAACGCACCAAGTTCGAGGTCGAGTCCACCAAGCGCTCCAAGCGCGACGGGTCCAACCCGCTCCTCAAGCCGCCCTCCCGACAGATTGCGCTGCGGTGCATCTACTGCGATGCCGAGACGTCCCTCGCCAACCACCACCACCACCACCGCGCCAGCAGCGGCAGCGGCGGCGGACCGCCCCCGCCCCCTCCACCATCCTCCGGCATGGAGTCGCGCAACCCGCTGCTGGCGACCAGCATCAACGCGGGCGTCAGCTGCCCCAACTGCGGGCGGCACCTGCCACGCTGCGTCGTCTGCCTGGAGGTGGTGGGCGTGCCGCGCTCCGACCGGCCCGAGGAGCGCGACGAGACGCGCATGGCCGGCCGCTTCCCGACCTTTTGCATGCGCTGCGAGCACGTCCTCCACCTGGACCACGCGCGGCAGTGGTTCGCCCGCCACGTCGAGTGCCCGGTGCCCGAGTGCCGCTGCCGCTGCAACTTTCGCGCCAACCCGGAGCTCAACTACCACTAGGAAGGAGCGGGAAGGGGGGGAGAGGGGGGGGGGGGGGGGGGGG
>MWMN01000007.1:301862-326582 GCA_002968875.1 Cordyceps cicadae | reverse complement strand
CCGGGGGGGGGGGGGGGGGGGGGGGGGGGGGGGGGGGGGGGGGTGCGACGCCGGGTGGGAAGTGAGGAGATGATGTATGCATCACCGTGTACCCGTGAGAGTTCTACTGCAACTCTGTTGAGATTTAGAAAATGCGAGTGTGCAGGGCAAGTATCCGTCCATGTACACGTAATGTAAAAACGGAGACGGACTCTATACAATCGATACAACACAAGGGCCGAAAAAATGATGCTCTTATGCCCCAGGTACTTCCACTCCATCGTGTTAGACACACAAACATCGCCGTCCCGCCGTGTTCACAACTTCATGCACGTGTGAGTAGCATAAATGACAGTGACCGGCGCGAATACATGCCGCCAAACAGCATCTTCTACGTGCTACACACAAGGCACATTCTCCAAATGATAGATGCGTTTCAATTAAACAATTGTAAAGTACGCATAAGATGGGCGTAATTCTTGATTGATGGCTAGTGTGGTATAATAATATCAGTAGATAAGGGTATCAAGAGGTAGGTTAATCTGTCGTTGTATGATGTCTTCGTTGAATTTCCTTGAAGCGTCTAAAAAAAAAAAAACCAGAAAGATCCCATGCATAATTCTATGCACGCTTCTTCTTTTCATGTCTTCTATTTGTTACTGTGATGAAACTTCGCCCTTGCACCATGGATGGTCTAGCACCTGGGAGATATCCACGCGCGCATCCAGCAGGCGACTCAGCATGCAGCGGATAAGGTCGATGCTCTCGGGGCTCATGGTGAATGGCAGACGCAAGTCGCGGTCCATGATTTCGTCTATGCTGTAAAAAGGGTTCTCTTTGTATATGATGGTGTACAGGAGAATACCGAGCGCCCACACGTCTTGCGGTTTACCGTCATAGGGCTTTCCGGCCAGGACTTCAGGGGCAGCATAATCTAGCACAAGTTAGCAATTGGACGCAAAGTAGCAAGGGGATATGTATGTTGACGTACCAATGGTGCCGACAAAGACGTCAAATGGCCCGCTTCGAATGTACGCGGCGCTGCCAAAATCAATGAGCTTGATGTTACCCTCGCCGTCGAGAATAATATTCTCATCCTTGATATCTCGGTGCACGACCATGGCCTTGGTGTGCAGAAAATGCACAGCTTGTGCTACCTGCACAAAAATGCTGCGGCACTCGGCTTCATCCATGTTGGATCGCAGCTCGATGTAATCGAAGAGGTCCATGCCCGGCAGCCCGTGAGGCACCATTGCAATGTAGTAGTTGACATCGTCCTCGAAGAAATTCTCCATTTCAACAATGTTGGGGTGTCGGAATTCGGGTTTTCGCAAAAAGTCCAGAACATGAATCTCTAGAGGGACGGTGCCGAGTCTTCGGTCGCGCGTCCAGGTGTCGACGAGAATGCGTCGTTTTGTGACATACTTGAGGACCATCTTTTTGCCGGTTCGCTTGTTTCTGGCCAGCTTCACTTGGCCATATGCGCCTTGACCCATGTCTTCCAGGATAACGTAGTCATTTATGGTTGCCTTGACAGGTTCCTCCTCCGTCATTGTCACGACTGGTTGTGCGGCAGCTGCCTTGGGTGGTGATTGGGGTCGGGTTTGGCCGGTTAATCTTGCGGCAGCATTCGCTGTAGCGTTCTTTATTCTCGTCATGTCCAACACTTTTGACTTGCCAGAAGACGGGGCAGGAGGTTGTCTAGGCTCATCGCCCTCAGTGTCGGATAGAACCATTGGTGAGTGAACAGGCGTCTGGCCGGGGGAGGGTTGATGCAGAGGCGTTGGCGGTCCAGAAGGTATGCGCTTGGCTGGGTCTAGCGTGTTGGGAACTGCATGGACGTGCCTTGAATAAGTAAGCCAGAGGGCAAAGACCATTTCAGTTCCTGCGTGGGTCGAAGAGGCGTCGGTGTGGGCGTCGTCCACGGCCTCCTCGGCGTCCTGCGATGTACCAGGCTGCTTCTCACTCTCAACGACGCGCATCTGAACGTCAATGTTGAGGTCGGAACCGTCTCGATGCTTCGCGGCCAGTCCGTTGGGTTGCAGAAATGAAGCAGCAGCGTTGGGGTTGTGTTGTTTGATTGCCGTAAAAGCGGCAGCCCTTCTGAAGCGATGTTCTGGAATAACCATGCCATCAAGTAGCTGCAGGCCGTCTTCTTCAGTTAGTGTTTCGACGATCTTGTCGAACCCTGGAATTAGAGCATTTATAGAAGTGCCAGCGGGCTTCTCGAAGCCAAATAGAGCGCCACTAAAAGCAGAGTTCGAACTGAGGATGTTAAAGTTCGTACGGTCGACAACGATGATGCCAGCCATGTGCGGGAAAGTCGAAACTCGAAGCTCAAGTTTTCCATGTATTTGTTCGACAGTGCATGGAATATTTACCTTGCGGTAATTGGGACAGGTAAAGTAGCGTCGTTTCCTGGTCTGGGCAAAGTCAATCTCGCCCTGGGTTGGGTCGAAGCCTTGCCTGGGAATTCGTGGGATAAGGTTTGCAATGTCGATGCCGGACTTGACAGACTTGAATCCCCAAATAATTTCAGTAGCGCCAGTCACAGCTTTCACGACGCCTTCCTCATCGACCTCGATTTGCGCGACATCCTCATGGATCTCCTCAAGCACCCAAATCAAGCCAATCTGCTTTTCCTTAACCCACAAACTGGCAGAACCGGTAAGTCCATTGCGCTTCTGGATAGGAACGACATCGCCACAGAGCAAAACGCCCCGGGAACCTGCAGAGCGATCGGCATCGGCACCACGGATCCTGGGCGGCTCAACATCGCCACTATGGATGGTTTGAGCTCTCCGTGGAGACTGTGGTGTTTGTGATCGTGAGTTTGGTATGCTCAATAGTTGCGCAGTAATGCCCGGACGTCCACCGAGAAGCACAGATGCGGCTGAGCTGGCAGGAGACAAGTCGCCGGCAGCATCCGGTATAGAGTCACCGTCATCTTTTCTAAGCAGCTTTCGTTCGAGCCATGCACGTCTCTCTTCTTGTACAACCTCCAAAATGCCCATCTTGCGGACTTCGGCCTTGGTCACACCAAATACCAGGCAAGCTAGGTCATTGGCGGCGAGGATGGTCCAGGGAGGTTTAGCTTCGGTAGTGAAGATGGCTTGCGCGGCAGGCACCCATCTGTTGGTGTGACCATGCACAGCAGGGTTAATTGCACCCGGGAAATTCTGAGAAGGTAACGTTTGCTGGGTGAGGAGAGGTGAAAGGCTCGGCTCTGGATGCAACGTGGGGCCAGCCATGAATGGCTGGGTCATTGTGTCCATGAGCTTGTCTTTGAGGGCTACGGAGAGGGTATCCGTCATGGTGCGTTTGAGGCTGGTTGGGCGTGACGTGGGCGGTGACGTGGTGGCAGTTGTTTTACTATCGTCTGTGGGTGTTCTACTCGACTTTTGCGAACCATCTTGCTGTTTCTTGGCTGGTAGTAGACGCGTGGAGGTGGGTGATATAGCGAGATCCTCGGGCTCTTCGTGGATAGTGGCAGGTTCTTCGGTGAAGGCGTGTTGTGGGGTGAACTGCTTATCGAATATGTTCTCGGCAGACACGTCTGCGGGCCCGGTAAGCGGGGGCGCCGCAAAGGAGGCGTCCGGGTTAGGCAGGTTGCTGGCTCCAATGATCTGAGCCTTGGCGAGCATCTCGAGCATGGTCTGGGCTTCCAAGTCGCCGGTGAGTCTGGCTTGAGCACTGGCCAAACCAGCCTGGTTGGCGGTGAGGGGTTGGCCGAGTCGGTCTTTGATGAACTCAAGGGAGCGCTTGAGAACATTTTGGCGGTTATGGAGGAAGTCTTCGGACTGGTGGGCAAACGAGAAGGAATGCAGCGACTCGGTCGGGAAGCGGGAGAGGTCTTCGGAGAAGCCGGGAGAGGCAGGAGCGGCGGAGATGGAGGAGAGCGGCGCGGGGGCGGCAAGAGCGGCACTCATCGAGGTCGAGCGGGAGAGGGTTACGACGGACGGGCTACGGGAGGAAGCGTTGGAGTTTGGCATGGTGGGATTGCGCGAGGGAGGATGCTGCCGTATACGGCGCAGGCCAGAGAGACCGAGGCCATGTTCGTGGTCGGCAACGGTCGAGGGCCTGCACCAATTTAAGAGAAAAGTTAGCAGCGGCATGATGCTGAAGGGTGGCACAGCATGATGGGTCGCGTTTCACACAGAGGCGCGCGTCGTCGGCGGCGGCGGCGGATGGGAGGCCGTCTGGAGGGGGAGCGGGGAGAGCTGGAATCAAGGCAAACACGACGACAGGGGCGCGGCAAGAGGAGGAAGTGAGCAGCAAAATGGAGACATGGGACAGCAGCAGATATCAAGGCGGGAAAGGAAGAAGAATAAATAATAATGACTGACCTGGTCATCAAGTCATGGTCAGGGTGGGCGGCAGATGACGAGCCCTCAAAGGACATGCGAAAGCGGGTGCGGTCGGGGTCAGCTGAGAGGGCAAGGTTGCTGGTGCTGAGATTTTTGGGCAGCGAGAGGGGAGTCAAGAGCTTGCCACGGCCTCTCTCGCCATCGTCGTTTGTGTTGTTGCCGCCTGCGAGGGGAGAGTCAGCATTCATTGTCCCTTGAGCTCCGTTTGGGGGAGGCAGGCAGGCAGGCAGGCAGGCAGGCAGGCAGGCAGGCCGGGCAACGGTGAAGCTATGACGACGAGCTGGGGCTGGAGCTGGAGGGGGAGGGGAGCTTGTTGATGCAGCCCGCAAACGGTGGGTAATTGTGACTGCGTGTGGTGTGTGGTGTGGGCTAATAATTTTTCGGCGATGCTATTTTGGAATTTTGGAGGGATGGAGTGAGGGAGCGTCGCGTACGTACGGTTACCATGCATGGTGGCTTGTCCCGGGGGATTGGAAAAGCGAGACGGCGAGGGGCTGGCAAAGGATTCCCAATATGCAGTGAGTGGGAGCCACAACGATCATGGACAATGAACGATGGTGGGCGCGGCGTGGTCTTTTTTTCTCCCTCTCTTCTTTTTTTGATTGGGCCGGGGAAGGGGCTAGCTGGCTGGTGTGTTTTTTGTTGACGAGGTCGGGACGCGGCGAAAGGCTTTGCTTCTTCTTATTATTAGAGACACCTATGTATGTAGGCGGAAAAACAAGCCGTAGTTGGAGTGCCTGGAGAGAGAGGGAGACGAGGAAGGGAGAGCGTAAGTCAGTCAGTCGTCGCCCGTGAGGGCCGGCCGCCCTTTTGCCACTGGATGTTTCAAGCGGAGAAGAATGCTAGGGATTGCTAAAGATTGCTAATAAGAATGAGCGCTAGATGGAGAATGGGTCGGCGCGGGTGATGATGACGGCGATGGTGTTGGCGGCCGCGATACCCGCGGGACATGGAGATGGAGTTTGTTTTGTTGAAGATGGAGAGTCAAGGTATCAGAAGGCAGCAGGTCGAAGCGCAGCCTCATGACGGACGAGGGACGAGGGGCAGCTCAACAAGGGCCCAAGCGAGGCGCGAGGCGAGGCGAGGCGGGGTGTGGTTTTTTCAGGCACCCTGACGCCACAGCCTCGCTGACAGGGACAGGAGCCCCTATTAGCGGGTGGTTACAGGCTGTTGGCTGGCTCCTGGCGGCCTTCAATGTTACCCAGGGGTTGGTAAAGCCTGACCAGCGCTTAGTAGGTACCTACCTATGTAGGTAGGTAAGCTCCTACACTGCGCAGGTACCAACTTGTTGGTTGGTCCGTGATGCCTCACAGTGGACAGTGGACGTGGATGACAGCTGATTGGAGCAGCCCGGAAAAAAATAAATAATTGATCCCAGCATGTTGAAATTCCAGGGTACCAACTACATAGACATGCATTACTAGTATTCCTTCATCGAGCCTGTCGGTCCATTTTGTTTTACCTTGGTTTCAACTTGCCACTTGTCTACGTACCAATAACCAGTAGGTATCAACATCAACTTGGATAAATTATAACAGTAAATGGTATGCTATCGTTTCCCGAATCCTTGCCCAGCGTCACTGGTCACTACCAAGGGGCAACATAATTGACAGGTCAGACTTCGCGCATGACTCTTATTCCGCACTTCTTGTCCTTTCTCAACAGTCCACCATGACCAATGCCATATGCCTGCATGTAGAATCACCCTTGCGCACAATAGTCGAGGCAAAAAACCTGAGAATCCACACTCACAGCACCGGCACCGCCCTCGCCGGCATCGCCGCCTCATACGCCGCCATGAAACGCAGCAGCGTCTCCTCGTCGCCCGCCCGCGCCACCACACACAGCCCAAACGGCCGTCCGTTGTACCGGAGCGTCGAAAGCGGCACCGCGCCCACCGGGTACCCGGCCGCCGCCGCGTGCACGCAGAATCCCGAATCACACGGGCCCGCCAGTACGTTGACCCCGGCTCCGTCCAGCGCCCCATCCAAGATAGCCCGGGCCTTGGCGCGGAGCTCCGCCTTGACCGCGTCGACCTGCTCGGCCGGCTCGTTGCTGTTCATGGCCTTGATGAGGTCATTTTGCTCCGTGTATGCTGAGCCAAGTCTGTCAGTTTGGGCATGGCTTGGACAAGGCCGGGGGGGGGGGGACTTGTATGTAATCAATGAACAACTCACGTTCTGGCATGGCCCGTTCCTTGTTGTCTTGGTTGAACTTGACAATGTCCTTGACGCTGCGAATTGAACAATCGTCAAAGACTTTGAGAAATTTTGGGAGACAAATATTGTTGAACTCCCAGTCTGCCCGTGTGTTAGGAAAATCGCGTTCAAACCGCGACGCGCCTCGTCGTCACCCATCACACTCACGAGCAAGAGAGATTGTATCCGGATACCCAGTCAGATCCGGCAAAGCAAACGGATACTGCAACGAGCATCCGCTTTTCCGCAACGTCTCTACCATGGCCTCATACTCTTCCACCTATAAAACGCTCGCCATCATTAGCCCCCTTCCCTTGCCACTTCCGCACGCTCTCCTCGACAATGCTCACCATGTTCTCCGCCGTGCCCTCGTGCTGCCGACACATGGACTCGTCCAGCGTCCACAGCCGCGGATCCACGACGCCCACCTTGACGCCCCTCCACGAGCCCGCGTCCCCCGGCGGCGGCGCGTCCAAGTCGCGGCCGAGCAGGAACCCGGCCAGCGCCCGGACGTCCGCCGCCGACTTGGCCATCGGCCCCGGGCTGTCGTAAAACTCCGTCATCGTGAACGCGCCGTCCGCGTCCAGCGCGCCGACCGTCGGCTTCAGCCCGTACAGCGCGTTGCGGCTCGACGGCGTGACGATGGACCCGATGGTCTCGGTGCCCATGGCCAGCGGCGCGAAGCCGGCTGAGAGGGAGACGCCGGAGCCGGTGGACGAGCCTCCGGGTGCCTGGAAGGAAGGACCAAGAAAAAAAAAACGGGTTAGGACGAGAAAAAGAGAACCATTTGCGACTTTTTAGATTTTGTTTAAAAAGAAAAAAAATTTGCCTTACGGAATGACCGAGAATCTTTTCGTCCTTTTCGATGGCGCGGATGTAGGGGGATAGGGTCTGGCCGCCGTGGGCGGACCAGCCTGGCATCATGCAAGTCATCTTCATGCCGCAAAACTCAGTCATGTTGGCCTTGGCCAGGATGATCAATCCACCGTCAATCATCCTCTGCACAATCGCCGCACTTCTCCGCGCCCTGGCCCCGACCAGCGCCAGCGAACCACAAGTCGTGCTCATGCCGAGGTCAGACGCCGTCGTCAAGCAGTCCTACAAAGAAAAAAAAAAACAGTTCGGCGGATTGATACTTGCCAGTCGGCGTCAGGATCAGGGACGGGCTCTCTCACCTTGAGGATGATCGGGATGCCGTGTAGAGGCCCGCGAAGCTTGCCATCGTTGCGCTCCTGGTCCAGCTTTGCCGCCGCCGCGAGGACCTTTTGTCGGGGCGGTCGCGAGATGAGGGCGTTGAGGCCTGGGTTGTGCCGCTCGATCTGGGCGAGATATACCTCGACGACCTCAACGCTGGTGATTTTGCGCTGTGCGAGGAGTTGAGTGAGCTCCACGGCATTGGTCGTCTGGGGGTTAAAGAAACTAGGCATTTTGCGATTTTCTTCATGTTACTGTCTGTATTTCAACAGCAATGTATGTTGTGAAGCTGCACTGTTGATATAGTCGTCCATGTAGTCCAGGCAACAGAATTGATTTGGCCGGCCATGTCCTCTTTCGGATGGCTGCGGCGGCGGAGCGGATACATAGACAGGCACCGAGATCTGAAAAGTAACCGAAGGAGACACTATCCATAGTTTGACGTATTACATGTTGCCGACAACTGCGACTCTAGCTACACAGCCTCATTTGCCAGGCAGATACGATGATCTTACCAGAATGCAGATCGCTGTACGGATAGTTTTCGCAGAGCTGTAGCCTTACACACAGCCATACGCACAGCTATGAACTATTTGAACCTAAAAAGTCTTGTCCAGAGGCGGACCGCAACGAATTACGTTTAGCTTTCGGATCTACTGTTTACTAGTCGTACAGAACTTTCCAGCCAAACGCGTTGATGTTACCACCTACCCTGTAGTGCACGTCAACCCTCAACCTAGTTCTCGGAAGAGGCGTGGATCGATCTACGACGGGGTAGCACTGATCTTGCGGTTACATTGAGATGCTTTGAGATGGTTGCACACGTGTTAGGGCTCAGCAGACTGCGGGTGAGCATGTGCCGCGAACGTTACCGCGAGGTGGTGGCTCATGATCAGCCGGGGTTGAGACTGCGAGGTGTGAAGCAGGACCGGCATTAACGGGCATCAAGGCGGGGTTACAAGATGAACTCTTGGACTTGTGGGCACGTGTTGGTGGCGGATGAGCGGTTTTTGGAGTTGAAGCCTCGCGTTTGTGCATCAACCTGTAGTAGGTAATCTGATGCCGATGGCACGAGGTGCCAGTGGGTTTGTGGGTAGACTGAATTTGAGTAGGTGGGAGAGAAATATCCGTGCTGATCGATACAAGTGTGTCAAGGTAATAAATATAAGAAATATGTGTCTGGGCCAGTTGATGACGATGCGATTCGTAAGATTCCCCTCGAAACCAGGGCGGGCAAGAAGAGCGCTAGAATGCAGGGGAACACGAGGCCGGCGATAGTTTGCCCCGGATTTGTTGGACTTGGAGACTTGTCACTCTTACTATTTATTTTTGGTCGAGGCTCGCGTGGACGTGGGGGGTAACTGGCAGCGCTAGAAGTTGGGATAGTCAACACGTAGTTGAACTTTGCTTTGTTACGAAGACGAAGGCTCTGACAGGCTTAGAATAGCTGAAACTAGTAGGGTACCTAAGGCAAGTTGCTGGTGGGAGCCGTGAGTGAGCTAGCTGTCTGCTGTTGATAACATGGGGAAGGTCCCGGGTGTAGAAGGGGAGGGGGATGGGGCTAGTGACTCTGACGATGAAGGAACTGTTTGAAGATGATGGATGAGGCATTTCCAAGTAGGTGAACTAACTAACTAGTTGGTAGTTGGCGAGTTGCTGGCGGCGGTCAGCAGAGAAGCGAAAGTGACCCTTGGATGATGACCCTTGGATGATGGGCGCTGTGCCATGTGGGACGAGGCTTTTGGTGAGGGACGGGCAGACCAGTTCCTGACGCGGCCTGGCAGATGCAGGGCGGAAAGCCATGTCAGCCTGTCTGCGATGAGTGCGTGAATAGGAATGGACATTTGTTTGTGATGAAAAGGAGGCTTGGTAGCAAAACATGTAAAACAATGGGAATGAATGGGAAGCAGATTGCGCCCGAGGCCAACGAGGGGTGAGGTGGTGGTGGTGGTGGTGGTGTGGAGGGAGGGAGGGAGGGAGGGAGCAGCCTGGTGTGTTGCTGACACTGAATGAGGGCTGCAGTCAGGGAGACAGACAGGTACGTAGACTTGGCAGAGATTTATATTCTCATGCAAGACTCTAGTTAGACTCTGGAACGACCTGGGGAAAACATGGACTTGTGTAGATGGTCAGCTGCTGGCCATGTGTTGCAGGGTGGCATTGCGGAAGCCCATGTGGTCTGGTCTGTTGAATTGGTACCTACCTCTTGACTAGTCATCTTTATTATTATTATTGGCAGGTACTGATGTACCTACCTATGTACCTAGTACCTAGTAGGTGTCGTCGATTGTGTGGTGGTGCAGCAGCACATCTGCTGACCGGAAATGCCCGATAGGCATGCGCTGTGGGTTGCAGTCGTAGCGGTGTCGAGGCGCTGCGAATGTGGTGGCAGAACCAGAACCACTGATCAAACAAACAAGACAGCCTGTTTCCAGCCTGCCTCCAGCCTGCCTCCAGCCTGCCTCCATACAGCCTGCTTCCAGCCTGCTCCCAGTGCGGTCGGTGACTCCAGTGCGGTGAGCGTTAGTGTGGTGAGTGCACCGGATGAGTGACGACTCTGCTCCAACACTCTGACACCGGCCAGAATTGCCCCGCACTTTTAGGTGGGCAGCAGATCCACAGGTGGCGGCACCCCAAACATTTTCAAGCCCAACTATTCAGTGATTCAGGGTCCTTTTTTACGGGGGTCCTCCCACTAACTCGCCAGTAAGCATGCTGCTAGAAGCCTTAGCGGCCGCCTGTCGGCTCTAGGGTCTTGTCTTGTCACCACCCGTTTGCTCTTTGGCTGCTTTATTATACTACTCCTGCTTCTGCCTCTGCCTCTGCTTATCCTTATCATCCCACATCTGCCTGCCCTCTTGCCTCTTGCCTCCCCCTCATGCCACTCCCCTCCCCAACATTCTCTCTTCCCAACCCTTCCTCCTTCATGCTTCTACCGCCTCTTCCTCGCATTCTCATCACCACGTCCTCATCCCAGCAATGATTTGAACAACACCCCTCCTCGCAACACTCCTGCTCCGGCCACTCCGGCACCTGCCCGGCCGAGCATCCAAACTACCGCCGCCCTCTAACCAACAGCACTGAGCGCACTCTTGCCGCCACTGTCAGCGCCGCATATTATTACTATTTTGCTACGACCTCCGACGTCTCCTTCTTTTAAAGAACATCTCCCATCAAATCAAACGAAACCAATCCCCCGACTCGAAACATTCCAAGAAGCACATCTCCCCTCCGAACATCGCCTCCCGCCATGGCTGAGATGCAAGAGACCCCCGGCGGCGAGCCCTTTCCCCCCCTCGCCGATGTCGCCGCCGCCGCCGCTCCCGATGCCTCCTCCCCCAAGCTCACCGGCCGCAAGAGATTCCTCCGAGGACTTCGACGTATGTCATCGTCGCCCTCCCTCACCAACCTCCGCCGACCCCGTTCCACCAGCTGTCCCTACCATAGCAGCTCTCGACTCCCTCTATCCTGCACCAGCCTCGTCGGCGTTCCTCCCCAGCACCTTCGACCCGGTACACCACAACCTTCGCCGCTCGCCCGATCCGATACCCCGGACGTCGAGTTTCCCTTTCACGACTGCCTCGAGGAGCAACCCGGTGTCCGGGCCGTCCGTGTCATACCCGCCTCCACACCCTCGACCGCCTTGCTGCCCGCCGACCTTCGCGCCCAGGCGAAACCAGTCTCCAAGCCGCCCTTTCCATTCTGGGATAACATGCCACACGAATTACATGTTGCCATTTTCTCTCACTTGCCACCCAAGGAACTCGTTCGTGTCTCCCGTGTCAGCAAGACCTTTTACAGGTTTTGCTTTGACGGCCAGCTCTGGAGCACCTTCAACGCCTCGGAATTCTATCGGGATATCCCCGCTGATTCCCTGGCTCGGATCATAATTTTCGCTGGACCCTTCATCAAAGATCTCAACCTTCGCGGCTGCGTTCAGGTCGAGCACTACCGACGCACCGAGGCCGTTGTCAAGGCATGCAAAAACCTCATGAACGCTACTCTCGAAGGTTGCCGCAACTTCCAAAAGTCGACCTTGCACAGCTTGATCCAGTCCAACGACAAGCTAGTCCACCTCAATCTGACTGGTCTATCTGCCGTATCCAACTCTGCCTGCCAAATCGTCGCCGAGTCCTGCGCCCAGCTGGAGAGCTTCAACGTGTCCTGGTGCCCAAAGGTCGATGCTAAGGGCATCAAAACCGTCGTTGACTCGTGCAAGCGTCTGAAAGACTTACGTGCCGGCGAGGTAAAGGGCTTCCATAACCTCGAAACTGCCGAGTCCATCTTCAGAACCAACAACCTTGAACGTCTAGTCTTGAGCGGCTGCACCGACTTGACTGACGAAGCACTCAAGATTATAATGCACGGCAAGGACCCCGAAATCGACATCCTCACCAACAGGCCCGTGGTCTGCCCGCGAAAGCTACGACACCTAGACTTGAGCAAATGCAAGCAACTTACGTCTGCGGGAGTCAAGGCCATTGGCTATGTCACACCCGAGCTAGAAGGCCTGCAGCTGTCGGGCTGCAAGGAGCTTACGGACGAGGCACTGGAACCGATTCTTGCCTCGACACCTCGCCTCACACATCTCGAGCTCGAGGACCTCGCCCACCTAACCAATTCCCTACTTTCCGAACACCTTGTCAAGGCGCCATGCGCTACCTCCCTCCAGCATCTCTCGCTGAGCTGCTGTGGAGACATCGGCGATGTCGGCGTCCTGCCTGTTATGCAGACCTGTACGAAGCTTCGCAGCTGCGAGCTTGACAACACGCGTATTAGTGACCTCGTCCTTGCCGAGGCCGCCACCACCGTCGCTAAGCGATCTCGGCGTTCCACGCAAGCGCTTCCCCCCACCGTCACGCTGTCCCTCGTCGTCTACGACTGTCACAACGTAACATGGGCCGGCATCCGCGAGGTGCTGTTCCGAAACACCCAGATCAAGGCCAAATCAGTTGGTGTCACATACCCGAGTGAGGTCATCGAGCTCAAGTGCTTCTACGGCTTCCAGATGACCGTCAACGAGCACCACAAGCGTGTCATGCGTGCTGACTTTGCCGCCGCCGCTCGCCTTGAGCGCAAATGGGCCGATTATATGCAGGCCACCGAGGAGGCAGGCACCGCCGGTGCGGGACAAAGTCGACGCCGCCGGCGTGCACGAGAAACGCACGCGCTGCACCTTGACGAAGAGGACGGCATCATTGGAAGACGGCGAGCCCGTACTATGGGCTCCTGTACCGTCATGTAAAGCGCCCTCTGCTCCCCTCTCTTGACTTCCCAACGTATATACATGGCATGAAGTTTTCCTAGCATTTTCGCTTCTCTCTTGCCTTTCTTTTCTTTTCCTTTCCCTTGTCTTTCTTTTGGAATACAATGAGCAACACAGCATTATCTTCATGGAATATGGTTCCTTTTTTTTTTTTTTTTTCTTTCACACATCTCTCTCTCTCTCTCTCTTACGAATAGGCATATTGGTACACGACAACGGCAGGACACGGAACGCCCCCCTACACATGTTTACTCTTTCGGCGTTTGGATCTTTTGCCACCTTGGTTTTCTGAATTTGCGGGCAAAGACTGGCAATGGGAACCGACTGGTTCGGCTTCTTGTTGGGACTTTTGGTTGATGGTGGATTGGAACGTTGGTTTTTTTTTTTTTTTTTTTTTTTGGTTTCTTCCTCTGCTGCTTTCTCTGCTGCTTTCGCCCGCTCCATGTTCCTCTTACATAGACAGCTACATTCCGCCGTAATTTGGACGACGAAGCCTCGGAGCTTGAATATACAGCACTGAAGTCGATACAACCAACATTCCATTGTCATGATGCTGTTGCATGATACTTTTTAAAAGTAAACCTGTCTAGCCGCACGTGTCTAGCCGCACGTGTCGTAGCCCCTGCCTTGCACCCGGGGACTTTCAAGTACGTGTTAAACCCGTTAATTGTCTGCTTTCATCGGAATGTTGAATTCTCCGATATGCTTCTCATCACACCGCTGGAATGCCCGCCTAATCGACTGGTGGGGCCGCTGGACGACAACACCCTCGGCTTGGGCGGACTTTGTTGCGTTGCCTCGGAACAAACCACACAAACGCCCATTGTACATCCATCCTATAGCATCCCACGGAAAAAAAGCGCATTCGATAGATTTTTTTTGCATCTCTTCGCATACAGCGCTGGGGAATATTTCTTACATTTCCTCTCATGTCACTGGAAAAGATTTACATTGTCCGTCATGGAGTCAGTGCCCCCTCCCCCGCGCGGCCCCCCTCACAATACCCCCAGACGGGCATCAAGAAACTCACACGCAGGCTTCTAGTTTCGCACTGCGTGGACGGTAGACAAGGACGGCAACTACCGCTCGCACATCCCCTCACCGACGGGCATCCCTGCGGACCCGCCGCTGACCTCGCACGGCATCGAGCAGGCGGAGGAGCTGGCCGCGCACCTCTCCTCGCTGCGCGCGCCGGCCGTCGAGACCGTCTACTCGAGCCCGTACTACAGGTGCCTGCAGACGATCGCGCCGTTTGTGCGGCGGCAGGCGGCGGCGGCGGCGGCGGGCACGCTGCCCGCACGGGCGGCCGACACGGCACTGCGCATCCGGGGAGAGCACGGGGTGTGCGAGTGGTTCGGGGGCGCCGTTTGCGCACCCGCAGCCGGCGGAGGCGGCGGAGCTGTGCGGCCTGTTCCCGGCGTACGACGCGGACTTTGCATCGCCGGTGCGGCCGCGGGAGCGCGGCGAGACCTACGCGCAGCTGGTGGAGCGGGTGCGGGCGGCGATGCGGGCGCTGATCCGGCGGTGTGACGACGAGGAGCGGCGCGGCGTGGTCATCTGCTCCCACGCGGCGACCATCATCGTGTTGGGGAGGGTGCTGACGGGCCGGTACCCGGAGGAGATGGACACGGACGACTTCAAGGCGTTTACGTGCGGACTGAGCGTGTATGCGCGGGGGCCGGCGACGGGGGGAAGCTCCGATGGTCTGTCAGATAACGGTGAGTCTCGTGAGAAGTCGTGGACCTGGTTTCCGGGCTTGAGTTTGCTTCCGCTTCCTTGGTGGTGCATTTGGCAAGACACGGAGGAACCGCTCGGGGCCCCAGCGAAACGTGGCGACCAGCGCTGACCGCCGAGACATAGTGGGCAACTGGATCTGTGAAAAGAATAGCGACTGCAGCTTCTTGAGTGGGGGTGAAGAGCGTGGATGGTACGTTTTACTTTCCTTGATCGTGGTCTTCGAAATTCTGTCCGCAATTAACATGACGCACCACATTTAGGAAGTTTGCGGGCGACGAGTCCTTCCCCGACACGGGATCAATGTCTCGAGCTGACCCCCCGGAGCCCAAGTTGTAGGCACATGCGCATGATGAATATTTGGCATCCATTAGTTGCAAGGATGGACACCAGCTTCCGAGACTTTCAGGCCATCTGATGCAGGTCGACCTCCGCCGTTCAAGCAAGCACAAGCCTAGACATTGTCTGAGGCTGGACGGCGCAACCATCTGATGGTCATTAACGAGACAAAACGACTCACCAGTTCAGAAAGACTCTTAGTATCTGAGACCAATTTGGTCATAGCTAGTCGGCTTGCTGGACAATGATGCTAAAGGGCGGGATCTTGCCTAGGCCGTATTATTTGCCAGCCCAGAGGGAGAAGAGGCTATGACTTGCCGGGCACTCTAGACTGCGCACTTTTGATAAGACCTGTTCAAGGGATGAAGAGACTTGGTGGGATGTGCTCGTCAAGGGAACGTCACTCCGGGGGATGGTGGCCGTCGGACCAGTCCCAAAAAAACACCATAATGTGGCAGAGTACTGCCTGTCGGTCAAGGGAAGCCCGGGGATTTCACCTGGCCTGTGGCGTGGAAGTTGGTCGCACCATTCTTCCTTGTCTTTGACAATGCGCAGCGAGACGAGTCTGCCGGGCAGCCCACAGAAGATGATCCTTGTTCCTTGCAGTACAGGATTTTTCTGATCCGAGGACAAGGCCAAGTGGGAGGGCCCTGGAGATCCGTACCCGCCAGGTGATACAACTAAGATAGGTCTTGAGCAGCACAACTGGTTAGTGCGCTCAACTCAATAACAACAATTGGGTTTGGCCACCAGGCTCAGTGAGCTAGGGTGATTATTAGGAGCAATCTTTCAAGTAGCGATCATTTGTGACCTGTTTCTTGTGCATAGTGGAGAAGGCGAGTTAGGCTGTGTCGTTGATTCTCCCTCGCGTCGCCAACGACAGTGGCAACCCCGGCGCCCTGCATAGTTCATGCAGGAACCAGGCACCTGTAGAGATCGAGTGGGATTACAAGCAGCAAGGGGGACTTCTCTGCTTGATGGCGCCACTGCTGAATCAAAACAGTCGAGCGGTTGGATAGACATTGCGACGGTCTCCAAGCACATGAGGCACCCATTTAACGATCCAATGCTATTCAGACAGGTGTAAGCAGAGTTGCTCGCTCTTTGTTCACACGTCCACTGGCAGAGTCGATGATTACTGGCCCGCTTCGCTCACCTGTAACTAGCGAGAGTATTGCGAGGCACGCTCGCGCCCATTATTACGCACAACTAGTGGCGAGGCAGAGCGACAGATATACAGGGCATATCCTGGGGGATCAGACGAACGGGAATTTTGCGGGTCGTGATCCCCGTGGCTGCATAAAGTCGTTAGTTCGTTTCTGATGAAGAGAGCGCCATTGGCTTGCATGAATGATATTAATCCACACAATCAAGGGAGGGTAATCGCGGACGATGCGTTGCCATTCAAAGCCGCTCTTGTCGAAAGAACTGCCCACTGCCCACTGCGCAGAGATGCGTACGACTGGCAGGTCTCGGCCCTTGCAGTAGCCTGCGCCCCAAGACGAGGCAGGGCAATGGGAAAAAGAAACAAGAATAATTTCCACAACGCTAGCCTGGTGCGCTTTCAGGAATCAGAAGCCACAATAGTTCCATGTGTCCGACAGAGGCTGGCGGCTTGCATGCACACACAGACGCCCCGCAGAGCTGTCTGTGGCAAGTCCGCCCTGGTGAAGATGAGATTACCAAGCTTAACACAGGGGCCATGTTATAGGAAGAAAGGCTGTGAAGCGAGGGTAAGGGAAAAAAGCAACGGCGTGTGTTTATGTGGCGGAAGAAGTGTGATGATCGCCAGCACCGGGACAATGATGATGTTGTTAGTGTGTGGTGGGCGTTTGATCGTTGACTGGACTCGTAGAGTAGGTTATGTTAGCGAAGAGGGTTGGCCTGTAGCTGAAACACGGGCTCTCGGACAGGAGGCAGCGGGCAAAGAAAACATGGAGCCGTAGAAGGGGCGTGCCGTCGAAGCCGAGGGGCAGGAAGATGGAGCACTGTGAGGTGTAAGGTGTAAGGTGTAAGGTGTGTTGTTGAAAAAGAAGGAAAATGATGATGGGTGTTTGCGTGTGTGGTGCGTGTGTGTGTTGTATGTTGGGTAGGAGTAACTGAGAGTGTGTGGGAGGCAGCACAAGGCAAAACTGCAGCGACCTTATTTAGTACCTCCTCTAGTTATGTTGTACTAATGATGTAGCGAAGTCAGGACAAGTTATGCAGACAGTTGCCAGCCAGCCGGCCAGTTCGGGTGGCAGCTGGCAGGCTCAGCTGGTCATAGCTCCTTGACCCGCGCCAAACGGGCCCCAGCCTGGTGTAAGCGAACAACATAGCACTAGGCCTGCTATAGCTTAGCGTCACTAAAGTATTTCCTTTTTCGCCCTTCAACCAATCCAGCCAGAGGCCGCCTCAGGTACGACTTTTCTCCGCCTTGATGCCCTCACAGACGTTGCAAAAGCAACAACAGCCCATTTCCCTCAATGGACCCAACTAAGGCAGTGCAACGCCAGTAGAGTCCCAGCGGCCAGCGGGAAAAAGAAATGGTAAGACGGGATGACGAAAAAAAAGGTCAGCTCTGACAAGGCCTTTCGTGGACCCTTGGCATCGGCGTCAAACACTGTTGAGTTGGCACTGACGTGTTGTGTTTCCATCACGGCCAGCTAACGAGCTCATTTTGTGCTGACCCAATCTTTTTATAGCATGAATTATCCCCGAAACTTGCCACTGGCCCTTGCCTCCGTCGTCTCGTGCAATGCTGCGCATCCTTTTCGGAGTGTGGCACTACAGACACAGCAGGACACTAAGTTGTTACACCTGGCCCTGAAGAAAAAGAAATTCCAGCAGAGCCAAGTAACGCCCAGCGGAGTATTTCGTCCTACCAGACCATTCGACTCTACTACGTGGCAAACTGCCTTCTTTGCCTGGCCGCTTGGCACCAACTAGTTAGTATACGAATATAACATGCAGATGCTGTGACATATCATCCACCGCCATCATTAGGACTTTCTCTCGCGCTGATCGCTCTTGGTGAGCAATAGTGACGGCAAAACCTAGTGAGTAAATAGCAAGCCGCTCTGACATTTTAACAGTTGCCCCGACGGCCGAGAATGCTCTATATTGGCAGATGCTTCCAACGGTAACCTTGCCACAATACGACAATGTACTATGAGCATCCGAGAGCGGAGCGCCAATTCTGCGATGCAAACATACAAGGACAGTGGTATTGCCCGGGCAGTGTTGCCGTCTTACCCTGGCAGATGAATCGTCTTGCACACCACACCGAACCATGCGCGCCAGGGTCACTGCCCTGGTTATGGTGGTGCTAGCAGAAGTGAAGCTCGACCGTACCGATAGCTTGGTATCATATTTATCACTACGCAATGGTGACATATAGATTACCATACGGAGTATAATGGTCTACGAGGCACGAGGCGCGAGCCTGACGAGTGTCCTCCAACCACGATCCGTCTGGGGTCAAATGACTAGAATCTCATCTTTCGTATGACCCGAGCTGAACTATTAGAGATGCGATAGAACAACAACTCGATTAACATTGACTCATCGCTCATCGCAGCTTCATTCTGCGGCTCAGCCATTGTTCGCCCTGCAGCCAGCGTCCCCACCACGCTCGCCGCTAGGAGTGAAGCAGGTGGAGAGAAGCGGCGGTCTTTGGCCCTGTCTTGGATGACTGGATAATTGTCAAAACAACCCTCGGGTCTTCTTGGGCGATAGGTCTTCTGCATGCTCAAGGCACCAACACAGGCAAAAGATGGAGTGGGCTGTGATGGTGATGGTGACGGTGTGAGGGTCGCAGCCAACCTAACGTTGTGCGATGCAGACTATCAGCACACCGCGGCACATTATCACACACCTCTTGGCCACTTCAATGCTCACGCCTCCCCCATGACGGACTGACCTGGCTGGACCTGCATCCATCTGCGCGCGGGAGCAAAAAGCAACAACCGGCACAGCAGGGAGTCGTCCGGCTGGTGGGAGCCTTCTCCCGCCCCAAAAGCTAATCCCTGCCGTCGTCCACGGCCATGCCCACCGCAGGTACAAGTCTCCGTCGATTCTGCACAATGGACAATGGCCCACCATCTTGGGGCCGAGCCGACTGCCTCTGCAACTCCGCCTCGGCAACCACTCTATGGCATATGGCCGTCTTCAGGCTCTCAAGCCCTGCCTGCTTGGGCTGGCTGCCAGGTTTCTTTGCCTGGCCGGCCTTGGCTTGGTTGGCTTGGTTGGCTTGGTTGGCCTGCAAGTCTGTTCGCTCTGGCTGGGGCAAGGGTGACACACAGACCCCTCGTCGTATCCAAGACACTCAATTTATCCTGTCCCGGTCTTTTCATCAACAGTGATTCAGGTACGCTGCCCATGTTGACGCTGGTCGGCAGCAGAAGAAACAAGGCCTCCATAAGCAAAAAAAAAACACACAAAGAAGAAAAACAGGCCGTTGAGGCATCACCACCATCACCAGGGGTCTTCGACAACCTCTGAACCCCCGTATCCTTGACTTGACTTGCAAGTACAAAACACCTTCACTCCCTCCTCTTCATCTATTTAGGACCCATTTCCTCCCGTGTTGCTCTTTCCTCCACTCCCATATCCGCTCTTTCTTTTAAAAAGCTTCTGGTCTCATTGCTATTAAGCCCTTTGGCTCACCATCCCTCGTTAATATTGGCAGTGTACTATTCCTCCCTCTCGCCCTCACGCTCCTTTGCCCCGTCTTCGCATTGACGATTGCCGCCCTGCTCAACTCGCATCACGACGCCGTACTCTCTCCGACAGCCAATATTCTCCGCTCAGGAAATCACAATACGCCCTTGAGAGTCTTGAAATTTAGTCAATAGGGAACAAAGTTGCCCTAGCTGCCCTCGACCATGACTACTACCATGATGCAGCAGCCCTCGGAGTGTGGCTCTCTCTACTCTATTGGCAAGTTTCGCGTCAACTCAGTCACTCACATCGACAACTCGACACCGAGGAAGTTTTCCGAGGAGACACTTCCCTCGCCCATCTACCGAGCTGTCGGGCACCCCAACACCCCTCCAGAGTCTGTATCCGGAAGCCCCAGACTCAAGTTTGAGAGTATGTCGTCTGGATGGATCATAGCCGAGGGTACCTTGCTGACCAACGTGCAGGATCATCTCTATCATTAAGCACGGACTGCTCGCCTATCCCTAGACTTTCCAGCCTTGGAACTCGTTCTATCTCAAACGTTCGCCTACCTAGCCTCGATGAATTCGACCAGGGTGTAGAGGCTCTTGCAAGAGCTCATGGCGGCCAAGCCCCATCATGGACTCCTGCCGCCTCGCCTCGCCCGAGTGCAGCCTGCCGCCCGGTTCTTCCTCAAATTCTGCCGTCTATTCAAGCCTACTCATCACCCGTGTACTCGCCGCAGGCATACTCGCCGCAGGATGTTTATTCTCCGTACAACCACGGGGACGCTTTCCTGCACGGACACGAGGGATACCCCAGCCCGCCGCCGGATGGCGAGAACAGACACATCAACCAGAAATACACGACCGAGGAGGGTGACTTCATCATCTACGCGTGGCACGACAAGAAGCTCAAGTGGCAACGCATCAAGCAAGACTTTGCGGCCATGTTTGGAAGAACGCCTGAGCGTACGGTGCAAGGTCTGCAAGCTTGGTACTACCGGATGAACCAGCGCATCCCATTGTGGGACAAGGATGGATGGCTGATTTTCGAGAATGATGAGGATATGGAACCCAAGCACATCAGCATCAAGTGCCGGGAGCGCGACAGCCAGGACCGCCCGATGGAGCCCCTGGGCCTGGCCCAGCGGTACCCAGAGCGAGCCATCAAATACAGTTGGGTGGACCCGGAAGTGAAGCGCAAATCCCGCGACTGGGGTAAGTCCTAGCCCGAACTCTGCGTGTTGCATCCCTCCGCAGCAGCGCATATGTACTGCCGCTGTTGCAAGTATACTAACGGCCCCAACAGCTGCCAAGCGCATCATCCAACTCCGCGATCGCAAAGAGCGTCGCAAGAGAAAGGACCAGCGCCGACTGAAGTTGTAAGCGGCTTCCTGTTTCACCAATCAGTCACGACGTTCCTTACGAGCTCCATGTACTATATTTTGACACATGTACCACTATTCTTTGAATTTTTCTTGTTTTTGTTACTCCTTTTTTTTTTTTTTTTTTTTTTTCCTCTTCTTGTTGTACTCTCTCGCACAATCATTTTCTTTTTCATTTTGTCAAGGAGCCGTCTGCAGTCGGAGTGGGCCAGCCCCAGAAGAGTCAAGTCTCACTCTCCGCAGTCGCTCGGTTCATGTATTACTGGCGGGATTCCATTGTTTACTTTCTTGTTCAATAATTTGTCGGGGTGGCATTGTCTTAAATTGTGAGGGGAGAAAAAAGTTAATACTTGGAAAGGGTGATATGACCCACGATACGAAAAGCATCTGGATGGATTAATGTTGGACATGTATGATGCAAGCAGCTTGAATTTTTGCCCTCGGGAGTGTCTACTTGTGTGGAAACAGGTCGAGAGGAGAGGCAACGCTAAACAATTAAGGCATATAGGTAGAAACTAATAAATAGTGCAACTCAATGCAGCATGGACACATCATTCTTACTACGGAGTACCGACTGCTGATGGCGTTGTGCTACGTTTAGTTTAGCCTATTGATTCGGGGTTGGGAATACATGAGCGGTAGCGGTCGATAATCTAATCTTAGATGGTGATTTGAGCATCATGAATATGTTACACGATTATTAGCTGAAAGTCAGCCTGCAGATGTAATGCTCGGAAATACAGAGAAGCCATCTGGTTTGCGTGACGATATTTTGTGGCTTGCATTCTTTCCTCGAGACAAGACGGCCCGGGTCGAGGTGCATGGCGGTTAGGCAGAGGAGGCTCAGTCTCGACAAGTCAACTTGACGGGCTGACGAGTTTCCAGGCGGCTTGATGGTCCGATGGCTTACGTGCTTGTTTCGTCTGAGAGGGTGTAGGGGCTTGCTCCGATGCTGGTTTTCGTTGTGTCTGTGGCCCTCGTCATCATTCCGTACGACGTACGACGGCAGGGGGGAGAGTTGCTGCGTGGCTGAGCAAAGAGAGAGAGAGAGAGAGAGAGAGAGAGAGAGTGACAGGGGGCGGGGGGCGAGAGGGTAGACCGGAAGAGCAGCTATCAATGCGAGATGTGCATATGCACAGAGAGAGTGGTACCGGTGGCGGCGAATCACGAACGCACGATGAGCAGCAATGATGCGCGGCCTCAAATCCGAACGGCATCGAGAACAAAGGTCTGGGTTTTGGGATAATTTTAGCGTGACAAGAGACAAGAGTCCATGGATCGTGGCTTATAATAAGTTATTAAGGGCATGCACGCACGACCTGGGCTCGGCCGGAGGGACCCCCCCCCCCTGGTGATATGCACCAGGGGTACATTGAAAGGCGCACAAGTCCAGTTGGGCAGAAAGATGACCTCCTGCAGAAAAACAAAAAACAGACAGGAAGTGCAGAGAGTCAAAGTTTCGGCACTCGCCTCGATGCTCATCGACAGCCAGGCCAGGGGGGCCTGCCCAGGGGGAAAGGTGCAGAAAAAGAGACTCAGAGTGGTCTTCTTCTCTTCTTCTTGTACCTGATCCCTGAGACACGGTACATATACAATCGTTCGCTCTCTTAATTAACTTATTTTCTCTTTTTCTTGTTCTTTTGCAAAGTCCGTGTAATGTTATTGTGGCTCGGACGCCGATCAACACCTGTGGGCGTTTACACGAGCGAGGAGAGGAGAGAGGGACGAGAAGCGAAAACAGATTAAAAGGAACCAGGACAAGGATTATAAAAAAAGGAACCAACTGTCGTAGAAAACCAACTGCCTTCCCTGCTAAAGGATGGAGAGAGGGGAAACGCACCGACCATTGTTCTCGAAGCTCGAGCGGTCATGGGTGGCCAAGGTGACGACGACCCCTGTTACTACACATTAAAAAAAAAAAAAGAGACAGTCGTTGATCAACTTGGCACTGGTGGTTACTTGATTGGAAGATGGGAACATGCGAGGAAGCAGAAGCAAGGAAAGAAAGTGCGGTGTCGGGTGGTGGTGACGTGACAGGCTGCTGCAAAGCATCGAGCGCAGATTTACTTGTGTTGATGCCGTCACATTGAGAATGTCCTTGACGCAATCGGCAGTTCTTGTTTCCTCGACCAGCAACATGCATGGGGGCCCATGCCCATACCCATGCCCACGCCCACGCCCCTCGCACCCGTTCATCATTGCCTACTAGGCAGCCCCAACGTGGCACGGGACGGGCTTGGTGCGTTGAAGAAGAGACATGACCCAGGCAACCCTTGATCAACAAAAAAGTCGCCATAAAAATGGCTACTCCATGGAGTCATCCGGTCTCCCGCGCTGCCGGGCCCGGTGTGTGGCCTTGTCCTCCCTCCCCCGCCGAGAAGAAGGGGGGAATGAAGGACCGGGTGGCTATGCCTTGTGGGCTTCCTGTCGGGTGAAGCGTGTAATGATACGAGCAGCCAATCATCAACTAGCCGGTTGGTTGGTCGGAACGCTGGTTGTGCCCGTACGTGGCGTCCCCTGGGGATTATACCCATGACAAGGCGACGAGCAATCATTGTCCGTGCAGATGGCGTTTTTTTGGTCAATTTTTGCCGTCAAGGAACGGGACAAGCCACAGAAGACTCTTGGCCCCGTGATGAAGGTACAACGTGGCTGGACGGAACAAGAATGAAGAAATAAAAAAAAACACGAGATGGTGAAGAAGAAACAGGGATGGGTGACAGAGACACGATGGCGTGAGGAGGACGCAATGAAGAGATTGGATTTATGCGCAGGTGACGCGTTTGCAGACGGCTGATTACGAGTCTCTGCCGAGAGGCATATGGCATGATGACCAGTCAGTCAGTCGGCAGATGTCAATCCAGAGCTTATCGTATTGGCGCAGCCCATGACGGATCCAATCGGCGCGGGCTGATGAGAGAGGGAGAGAGAGAGCGGCAGGGTGATTTAGTTATGTTAGAGGAGGAGGGGACAAGAGAAAAAGCAAACGGCGCGGGCTCGGGCTCGGGCTCTCGGATGGATGGCGGATCAGGACAGGGCCCCTTGAAGGTGAAGAGTGCAGAGGTGGAAATTGAGTTGAACTCCGTGTACTCTAACTAACTAAACTAGTTGGGGCGAAACAATAAAAACAGGGGGAAAATAATAATAATAAAATAAATAAATAAATGGATAAAACAAAAACCCTGAGCCCCTCCCGGGTTGAAGAAACACACGGACAGTGAGTAGCGAGGGTCAGTGAGGCGGCTGATGGTGAGGGAGTCATATGTAGTGATGAGTAATAAGTGAATGAGAGAGAGAGAGTGAGAGAGAGAGATGGTACCAAGGACCAGGACAACCGTGCGCCGTCTGGGCGAGGGCAGGGATCTGACTACATGTACCTGTGCCCCTGACGGAAAAAGAAAAGAAGAGAGAGAGAGAAGAAAAAAAAAAAAAGAAACTGGTGGCCTTTTCTTGCAATGTCTCAACACAAACGGTGAAGAAAAAAAAATTGAAGAATGAGAAGGGAAGGGTAATAATAAGGGTGGTGGTGATTTGATATGCATTGATGCCCGGGGGGGCCCGGGGAAGGGGGGGATTAGCGGAGAAGGAGAAAGGGGAGGGGGGGGGGGGGGGGGG
>MWMN01000007.1:231273-298037 GCA_002968875.1 Cordyceps cicadae | reverse complement strand
CCCCCCCCCCCCCCCTTTTTTTTTTATCTTCTGGAAAGAAAAACCCTGCTGACTTTTTTGGTTATAGGCCCGTGGAGATGATTCAGGTCCACATCACCCCGTCCGACTTCTTCACCGGCAACCCGGCCCTGGACGTCCCGTCAAACGCCGACATTGGCTCCAAGCTCACCGAGGGGGCGGGCTCGCCCTGCTGCACCACCTCGAACGGCCTCAACGGAACGAATGGTCACTAGCCAAGCTTACCTACCTGATTCTTTTCAAGACTAGTTAGATTTCCATGACTTGTATATAATGAGATTGAATGAACATGACGAATTAAGTTTTTATAAATTTCAAAGACTTGTATATCATAAGATTGAATGAACACGACGAATAAGTTTTTTTTTTATGAATTTCTGATAAATAATGATATTGAATCAACATGACGATTTTTTTTCTATAAATTTCCATGACTTGTATATACCAAGGTTGAATGAACAAGACGAAACGTTTCTTCATAAATTTCATTAATTAGTATCCAGCTGGCGTGGCTAGAACCACAAAAGCCAAAACTACAAACTTGACAATAAATAAAGTAGATAGATGCCTCGACCTGGCGTATCCAACATGACTCAACAAAACGCCCCAACCCACACAAGTACAATGAACTATGAACAAGATACGCGCCCTCAAGACGTCCAGACGTGATATAATACAAGACGCAGACGCCCGACAAAAACGCCCCCCAGCGTAAAACAGTAAACCAGACACGCAGCAATAAATCCAACGTATCGTGCAAACGCCGCGCTTACATGAGTCCCTGAAGAAAAAGACGTGAAATGTCGCCCCCCTCGCCATCCGTGTCCATCCCACCATAAACGCTCGGGTCGAAGCTACCGCTGCTAAACATGGCGTCGTCCCCTAGCGAGTCAAACAGGCTGAGAATGTCTGGGTTCATACCCGGCAGCGGCTCCGCGTTGCCACCTCCGGCGAGAACCTGGTTACTAGGCGCCGCCGGTTTGATGTTGTAATTCCACACATTGTCCGATCCCGAGGCCTGACTTGGTTGGCCCCCGCCCGGAACCTGCTGCCGCAAGTCGCTCGCGTTGTACATTTGCCCATACGGTGCCCTCCAGCGAGCCTGGCCGGCATCGGCATTGGTCGCCACTGCGCCTCTACCGCTACCGGGACCAACTTGCTGCTGTTGGGAATGTTGCTGTTGCTGCTGCTCCTTGTTGTTCGCGCCGACGCCCAGGCTCTTGAGCCGCGGCGACAGCCCGCGGATGCTCTTCCACAGGCGCTTGCTGGCCATACTATGACGGCTGAAGCCCTTGACAAGACTGGCGGCATCCATGAAGCTCTGCGTGCACGGCGCGGCGAAGAGGTGCGGCGCGTGGCACAGTGCAAGCGAGATGACGGCAAAAGCGCTTGCCAGGAAGTAGTTAAAGGCATTCTGCTGGCGCGAGTAAATGTCCGACGTCGCATGTAAGTGCACCAGCACTTGCACCGTGTCGCGTGCGAGATCCACGGCCACGCGCGCGCGATCCGGGTCTGCCGCGACCGCCGCCGGGCTGATCAGATGGTGTTGATAGATGGAAATGCGCGTCAAGTTGCCTCGGAGGTAAAGCAGCGCACGTAGCCGGTGCAGCACACGCGGCTGCGTCCGCATGGTCGAAGTGTACGGGCCTCCAGCGGCGTTGTTGCCACTGCTGCTGGACCCGGTGGTGCCACCGCTACCGCTCGCCGTGGAACCGCGTGGGTAGTGCCTCATCTGTAGATGCGGCGGGATAGAGTCGAGCCACTCCTGTGCCGACGCGTCCAGTGCATAGGCAAGCTCGTGTGGGATCGACTGGTTCGGCGAGCCGAATGGCGGGATAGCCTCCCACAGCTTGGAGCACAACCGGGCATATCCAACCATGCACTTGAGGTAGGGTGAATCCAGCTCCTGTAGATGTATTGGTTAGAAAACAAGGGGCTAGGAGAGGCATGCGATGGTGCTTGACATACGAGTTCCAGCAAGGAAGGGTCAACGTCGCTGTCGACGAGAGCAAACGAGAGACTGGTGCCAAAGCTCCATCTCCGGTCGAGAATGTAACAGCAGCAAAACACCCTCAGGGCTCTTTGCCGTGAGGCAGGATCAGAAAAGTTGTCGTAGAGACTTCTCTTGCGGTGGAGGCCCATTTCGAGGGCCTCGCGGGCTGCGACGCCAATCGTGCGCCAAGCAAGGAGCTCGTCGTCACTGTGAAAGTAGTAGATGCTCTGAGTAATTGTCAGCAAGCAGGGTAGAGAGTAGACGGGCAGGGCTGGGCACGTACGAGCGAGATCAGCAGCTGGATGCCGCGCAGTGACACCTCGGTCTGGGAGATGCGCGCTGTATGCTGCTCTATCGATGCGGCAATGGCAACGCACAAGTCACTCTTACCACGGGCCTCGATTGCTAGGCCGGTGGCGATGGCAACCTTGGCGAGGTCAATGTCGGTAACGGTGAGCGGACATCCGGTGCTGGAGCCGGCGAGTGCCTCATCTTCAAGCAGTTCCGGTTGACGAAGGATGCGTAGAATCTGCTCCGAGCGTGCGGCCAGCTCGAGGATGTCTATATAGGGGTAGACAGACTCGACCTCTTCCTCAAAGACACCCATGAGGCGGGCGGCCTCTGCTGGCGTACACTGAGCCCAAAACTCGACATCAGGGGACACCGTCGGCACGGATAGGTCCATAGACTGCTGCTTATGATGCTGATGCGATGGTGCCGGCGGAGGGGGCTGGGCCTCGGGTGAGCTCGGTCCGCTGCCGGAGGGTGATGAAGGGGAGTCCGGAATGCCCATGCGCGTGAGAGAGCGCTCAGCGATCATGAGGCCGTAAGCGGCGCGCGTGGGGCCGACAAACTGAGGGTGCTTGGGGACGGCATCGCGAGTGACGCTGGAGGGCGACCGGGTCGAGACCGGGTCGGTGCCGGCGGAGGTGATGAGGCCGGAGGCATGGGGCGAGCGGTGCTGGCGAAGTTCGAAAACAGCCTGAGAAAGGCTGGCGAGCTCCTGGCGGACCTGCGCCAATTCATCACCAAGGATCTGAATCTGATTTCTGCGGGCATTGTGTTGTGTCAGCATACGCGGGCTGCATAGGGAATAGATCCCGATAGCAGGCAGGTCTGTGTCAGGAGGAGCGGGGGTTCCGTGTCTCAGAAGAGAGGTCAGGGGTAATGAGGCTCAAGGCAAGCAAGCAAGCAGAAAGGAAGAGTGAAGAAGGAAAAAAAAAAAAAAGGGCGCGTACCCTTCGTCTCGCTTCTTGTCTCCCTTGGGGGAATTGACGGCAAAGATACAGAGGAGCTTTCGGTTGATACAGCGCTCGCAGCTGTCGCCATCAGCGGTGGGCAGACACTTGAGCTTGCGGCGTTTGCACTCGTTGCTAGTGTGGGTGTGCGGTGACGAGGTCAGCAAAAGCAAGCAAGGACGAGATCAACATCAACGGGCACGGGTACGGGCACGGGCATGGGCATGGGCACGGAATGGGCGGAAAGAGCAGAATCATGGCAATGAGAATGGAACAACTGACCATGCCAGCGACGTGTACTTGCCACGCTTCATTCGGGGCGTAGATTCCGTGGCCTCAGTTGGCGCGGTTCGCTTCGGAAGCGGCGCCGACGACGACGACGACGTCGACTCGGCTACGGCCACTGGTACGGCCATCATCGGGCTTTGTGCCGGCGACTCGTCCTTGGGCATGGCTGACGGGCCTCTGTGGCATCAGAAATTAATCGGGAATCCTGTCTCTTCGCAGCCTTGCTGTGTGGCCCGATAAAAGCGGTGCTTATTCCGAGGGAGGAGTGGGCTGCAGCGACTTCTTGTCTCTCTTGTAGATGTCAAGGGCAAGTTCGGGCCGGGTGCTTACGGAAGCACTGTTCCGGAATTTCCGCTGACTGAGCTACCCCGCACCCGCTCGCCACCCCTGTTTGCTTTGTTCGCTTGGTCTCTCCTCCTCCTAAGCCTCTCCTTGGCCCTCTCCTTGGCTTCACTTTGGCTGCCACCAGCACAGCGCCAGTTCAATGCACTTCCTCTCCGCCGCGCCGGAAACACAGGTTTTGCCCTTCTCCCAGAAATACCCATCTCGGTTCCCGCCAACGCCTCCCTCTGTTCCCCGCACCCGACGATCGCTTGTCCCATTCCCTATCTCATGCGCTCCGACTCGATGCAGGTTGCAAGGGGTCCCTGCCACACCAGCGGAATGCCAGCCGTGGCTGACTGACTGGCCATCCCTCCCAACCATTTATGTGTCATTACATCGTAATACTAATACCTTTTCTATGAGGGGAAGCCACCACGGCCCGACGCTTATTTCTTCAGCCCGTCGCCCGCCTCGTCCCTTGTCGTACCAAGTAGTATTGTAGCCATCGCCATCGCGCAGCCTTCATCCCAGCTCAGCAACAGGAAAGGACACGCCCGGCCAGGCCAGGACCAACAAGTCAAGCATATCGTGACGAACAAGTCAAACATATCGTGCTGCATAACAGACAGACAGACAGACAGACAGCCCCTCGCCCCCAACCATGGTCAAGACAGCAGATCTACTCACCCTCCTCACCGACCATGGCCGTCGCGGAACCTTGGAGGTCCTCACCATTGTCTTCTTCCTCGCCCCCCTCGTCTACGTCGTTGCCAACGAGCTCGTCCGGTACAATGCCCGTATCAGCAGGCTAAAGGGCCCCGTCGGCCTTCCCGTCATTGGCAACATGTGGGATATCCGTGTCAACGCCGCGGAAAAGTATCGCGAGTGGGCAAAGAAGTTTGGTGCCGTCTACCAAATCCAACTCGGCAACATCCCCGTCGTCGTCATCAACTCGGCCGCTGCGGCCAAGACCCTGTTTGGCTTCAACCTGCAGGCCATGAGCTCTCGTCCTGAATTCTACACATTCCACAAGGTGAGTCGTGAAGCTGCTGCTGCACACTTGTGCCAGACATGTGTTGACACCACTCGAGGTTGTCTCTGATACCTCCGGAACCACTATCGGCACGTCGCCCTTTAGTGACTCCCTCAAGCGTCGCCGCAAAGGCGCCGCCACGGCTCTCAACAAGCCCTCGATCCAGACCTACATCCCCCACCTGGACATTGAGTCGCGTGATTTCATCAAGGAGCTCTACGAGTATGGCGCCGCTGGCAAGACTCCCACCGACCCCATGCCCATGATCCAGCGCCTGTCACTCTCCCTGGCCCTCACTCTCAACTGGGGCGTCCGCATGAAGAGCCAAAAGGATAACCTCTTTGACGAAATCACCCACGTCGAGGAGGAGATCAGCCGCTTCCGCTCCACCACGGGCAATCTCCAGGACTACATCCCGCTCCTCCGCCTCAACCCCATCAACGGTCACTCCGCCAAGGCCCGCGATGTCCGTCGCCGCCGTGACGTCTACCTCACTCGCCTCAACGACGGTCTTGATGCCCGCATCGCCGCCGGCACCCACAAGCCTTGCATCCAGGCCAATGTCATCATGGACAAGGAGGCCAAGCTCAACAAAGAGGAGCTCACCTCGATCAGCCTTACCATGCTCTCCGGCGGCCTCGACACGGTCACCACACAGGTTGCCTGGTTCGTTGCCTTTCTCTCCCAGAACCCCGACATCCAGGACAAAGCCGTCGAGGAAATCCGCAAGCTCTTCCCCGCCGACCGTCCCATGTGCGATGAGCTCGATGACCAAAAGTGCGCCTACGTCGTGGCTCTTGTCAAGGAGTCTCTCCGCTACTTTACCGTCCTGCGACTGGCGCTACCGCGCGCCTCCATCAAGGACGTGGTCTACGAAGGCGCCACCATCCCCAAGGGCTCTGTCCTGTTCCTCAACGCTTGGGCATGCAACATGGGTAAGCATTCCCTTGTTGTTGGAGTTGCCAAAGAGAGAAGTAAACTAACCACCGAATAGACTCGTCAGTATGGGAGGACCCTGAAGTCTTCCGCCCCGAGCGCTGGTACGAGCAGCCCGACGCGCCCCTCTTCACCTACGGCGTCGGCTACCGCATGTGCGCCGGCTCCCTGCTGGCCAACCGCGAGCTCTACCTCGTCTACATGCGCCTGCTCAACAGCTTCCGCATTGAGAAGCACGACAACGTTGATTGTCACCCCATCACGGGCAACGCCGACCCCACCAGCCTTGTCGCCCTGCCCCGGCGATACCGTGCCCGCTTCGTTCCCCGCAACCCCGATGCCCTCAGGCTGGCCATGGAAGAGACAGAGGCCATGGAGAAGGAAGAGGATAGCGTCTCGGCGTGAGTAATGAGTAGGAAGAATGTGCTAGGGGGCTGGATACCCCCAAGTGTGACTGCAGTACTTTAATTAGGACACGACAACAGCCATACATGTAACAGGGACTATATAGATTGGCCATGTAGCATGATTATGACATTTTGATTCACAAATCTCCTTTTAGTAATTCCTTGTGCTCCTCCCAGCTTCCCTCTTCTTTCTCTCTTTTCTACTAGAGCTTTGCATCCGCCCGTGCAGGCTCAAAGTCGTCCCAGGACCGCAGACTCTCCTCACAGGCCTCCCGCCACGCCGGGACACCCGCGAACCACGTCAGCGGCTCTCGTCTCTTTCCCGGCACGTTGGTCCCGACCCACCACGAGTCGGCCTCGCTCGCCAGCGTCGCCCGGTACCCCTCGTACACCTTGTCCCGCCACCGCCTCGCCGCCTCCTCCGTGGCCTCGACCTCGGCCATCCCCCGGTCCTCCGCGCGCGCCAGCAGCCGGCACAGCAGCTCGACCTGCACCTCTATGAACGTCGGGCCGTTGGTCATCGGCCCCGGCGCCTGCGGGCCGTACAGCAAGAAGGCGTTGGGCAGCCCGGGCACCATCATGCCCATGTGCGTCGCGATGCCGTCGTCCCTCCACCGGTCCTGCAGCAGCGCGCCGCGCCGATCGCGCACGTTCATGTCGTAGAGGCTGCCGGTGACGGCGTCGTAGCCGGTCGCGCAGATGACCAGGTCGAACGCGCGCCGCGTCTCCCGGCCCCCATCGTCCGCGTCGGCGGTGACGAGGCCGTCGGCGGTGAACTCCCGGATGGGCGTGCGGCGCAGGTCCACGAGGGTGACGTTGGCGCGGTCCATCATCTCGTAGTAGTCGGCCTCGAGGACGGGCCGCCGCGCCATGAAGCACACGGGCTGCTCGTCCGGCACCAGCGCCGCGCGCTTGGCCGGGTCCCGGATCCGCGGCCGCGTCTTCTCCTTCCAGAACTCGTAAAAGGCCGCGTTGGCCGCCCGGTCCGTCGCCACCTCGGGGTAGTTCTCCAGGAAGACGGCGAAGCCGCCCTTGCGCCAGGCCGCCTCCCAGACCTCGCGGCGGCGCGCGGGCGCGTCCTCGTGGAAGCGCCGCGCGGGCGTGTTGACCAGGTACCGCGGCCAGCCGGCCGCCTTGGCCTGCGGGAAGACCTCCGCGTACGCGGCCTTGCGCCGCTCCGCGTCCGCGACCGTGCAGGTCTCCTGCCGCAGCGGGTAGGCGATGTTGGGCGTGCGCGTGAAGACGGTGACCTCGGCGTGGTCGAGCTTGGCGATCTCCTGCGCGACCTGCGTGCCGGTCGAGCCGACGCCGATGAGCGCGATCCGGCGCGCCTCCCGCAGGGACAGGTCCGCCGGCCAGTCGTGCGTGTGCACCAGGCGGCCGCGGAAGCGCTCCCGGCCGGGGAACGCCGGCACGTGCGGCTTGTTGGTCGTGCCGGTCGCGAAGAAGACGTAGCGGCCGGTCGCGTGCAGGCCCCGGTCGGAGCGGAGGCGCCAGACGCCGGCGGCGGCGTCGTGGCGCGCGTCGACGATGGCGTGCCGGAAGACGGCGTCGCGGCGCAGGTCGAGCACGTCGGCGACGTGCTGGAAGTAGGCCTGCATCTCGCGCTGGTCCGGGAACTTGGTGCGGAAGTGGAAGCCCTGCCAGGCCTCGGGGAGGCTCAGCTGGTAGAGCGGCGAGGGCGAGTCGACGAGGGCGCCGGGGTACCGGTGGGAGTGCCAGACGCCGCCAAAGTCGGAGCCGGCGTCGATGATCTTGACGGTGTAGCCCTGTTTCCGGAGCATGTGGGTGGCGTAGCAGCCGGAGAAGCCGGCGCCGACGACGATGCAGTCGGCGGAGAGGGCCGGTTCGGAGTCAAGTGCGGGAGGCGCGGCAGCCATTTTTTATTTCACGAAGCAAGTCGGTTTTGTGACAGGAACAAAGTCGCAGGAGAATCAGATGCCTCCCCTGTTCTTTTTAATCTTAGGTGTCTCCCCTTTTCTTTTCATTCCGAGGATGCCTCCGACCTCGGGTAACACTCAATGCATGCTGCAGGCTGATGCGGGCATCGTGCAGATTATAGCTGTACATCCGAAGAATACCGGCATGTGTAGGACGTCCAATGCACATTTTGTATTGTGACACCATGTGGTCCTTATCCGAGCTCTCAGTTGTCGCTGACTCTTCCTCGGGTGCTGGCTGCTGACTCTCGGATTCCTGGGCGATGCAAGCCACTGAAACGGGTAGCGAGCTGAAGAGTTGAATGCATAGAATTGTCTCGCAGGCAACCGGAGGTCGTCCATACGCAACAAGTGAGGAGATTCTAAGGCGTATAGTCCACAATGTACACCAGCAGCTGGAAGCTGAGATGATGCCCCCACCACCTACTGCGGATTGTATCATATTCTCCGAGAGGCAATGGGCATCACGATTCGTAGCCTCATTTCCAAACCCATCAGATCCGTACCAGGAAGTGGTATTACGCATCTGCGGGCGGTGCTTTTGGAATAGTTCGGTCAAGATAAAACGCTTCATCCTTGGTAGCGATGCGCGAAAGTCAACCGGAAACCCCATACTTGTGTATGTCCACCTCTCTTGGGAAAACTTGTCTTGCGTTTACATTTTGCTGCAGGCTTACATGCACACGCATGCATTCGTCTACTTTATTAGGTCTCATTCGCTACACCGGCTTCATCGGCAACACAATATCGGAACATCAGCCAATACTTACAGAAATGGAGTATTCAACTGTGAATTCAGCTTTCTTCCAAAGCATACAGCTCGCCAAGGCGATTTCGTATTTTGCGCTGCTTCTGAGACATTGACAACACAGAGTAAGCCGCCTATCTCGGGCGGACAAGAAACGAGGCGAGCGCATAAATATCTCACCTGATTACCATCTATTCGGAACTGAGCGAACGAGCGAGACAGGGACGAGAGCCGCTGCATCTATTTCCTCACCAGGGAGCAGCGAGTTTTTGTTCGTCACTGGGGATTAGGTGAGGTGGCTGTGGGTAAGGTGGCTAGTGTTGGTAAGGTGGCTGTGAGTAAGGTGGCTAGTGTTAGTAAGGTGGCTGTGGGCAAGGTGGCTAGTGTTGGTAAGGTGGCTGTTAGTAAGGTGGCGGTGTAGGTAAGGTGGCTAGTGTTGGTAAGGTGACCAGGGTAAGGTGGGGTATTGCGAGCGACTGGGAGCATATATGTATGCAGATAGCCCCCCGATTTTCTAACCATAAGGCAGAGTGCCCGAGTGGCCCAAGGGGTTGCACTCGAAGAACGGTGGGTCTAACTCACCATGACTTGATATGCAATACGTTCGCGTGCGCAGGTTCGAATCCTGTCTCTGTCGGTTATCTTTTTGTCAATTTCTATTTCGTCATTTTCTTTTTCTTTTTACTGGGCTCATCTCCACGTTTCTCACTTGCTTGAATTGCACGGTTTCCTGTTGAGCTTCATATTACTCAAGCGTTAATCGATTGTCGTGACAATCACCAGATGCTACAGACCAGCCCCCTCAAACATCTCGGAAATCCGATACCTCTTAATGTGGCATTATTTTTACAAGGCGCCACCCGTGCGCATCGCCTAATTAATTCGCGCCATGACAAAACCTGCGGGCATTTAGGCTGAGGTGGTGTTCGTTGCTGCCAGAGATCCAGTTGTGATTGTTCTGATGTTCGCGGCCATTTCACATGCGTGTTCCTGCAGAGCGATTACAGTAGTTGACTAACCAGAATGGCCCAATGTAAAGGGGAATCATATTCATATAACATGTCAAAAAACAGCTATAACCTTGTACGCCCAAATTCCATATGCGGACCAACCCGGGACCTGGTTACAAGAAACCGAGTTTAAATTTTAGTTTTCCCATTTTTGCTGACGCCTTTTCAACCCAATACCGCCTTCATGATGAATTGCTCTGTTTTCAAATCATTACAAGCACTGGTAGCGAGCTTACTCGTCATCCTCGTCCTCCTCCTCAGCCTCGGCGGTGGTCTGGGCGATACGGTCCAAATCACGCTGGCCGGCCTGGGTGATGCGGCGGCCACCCTTGTCGTCGTCCTGCTCGAGGACGCCAATCTTCTCGAGGGCCTGCATGACCTTGCGGTCGACGGAGCCGGAGGCGTCGACGTGCTTGGAGGGACGCGAGCCGCGGTTCTTGGCGGTGCCGTGAACCTTGCGCAGGCGGCCGACGCCGACGGTCTTGCGGAGGTAGACGTGGCGGGCGACGGAGGCAGCGCGGACGTAGAACCAGTCAATGTCCTGGGGGGGGAGCTCCTTGGAGGGACCGGTCTTGACGGTGTCGACCCAGCCTGTGGAGGCGTTAGCAATGCCCCGCGACGTTTGTCAAGAGTCGACATCATATAAACATACCAGGGATGGGCAGCTTGCCCTGGCGCTTCAGGAAAGCAGCATAGGAAGTGATGAACTTTTGCGCCTGAACGAGAGAGAACCCATTAGCAAATATTCCGTCTTCAGAAGTCTTGCGACTCCCTCGCGCCTGCTCCTCAAAGTGTTCAAATAGTATCGTATCTCGAGAGTGTGGTGAACGGCTCGCGGCTCTGTGTTTCAAGATGGCGAGAGTAGGCAGTCCGTTCCAGGACGTTGCCGGTCGCGTTCGATTCGGGTTCCGCACAGCTCTGATGTAGATGGTATTTGGCTTTGCATGTCGTTGTTGGATCAAAGACTTTGTCGTTCGGGGTTCGAATCGATGAGGTGCGCAGCACAGCGAGGGGAGTCGCTATATCACATTCGCAGAGCCATCGTCTTCACGCTCCAGTCTTTGGACCTTCGCGGGACGTGCGCTTGCGATGCGTCGGGTATTCTCAAGGGGTACCTACATCAACGTCGCGAACAGTGACACCGCCGGCCATTTTGTCGGTATTGTGAGGGGTTGAGGGTGAATTGGGTCGCTAAGAAGAGGTTGTTCGTGGGTGGAGTGAGAGGAGAGGCTGCAGCTGTCTTTCGTGATAGATTGGGGTTGCTCTTTTTTCCGCGCTAGGGTTTGTGGCCCTACCCATGAGGAATTGGTTAGTGTGGTTGTCTTGATGGAAGCGAGAAGATGACTAAGCTGCTGGTGTCGCCCACAGCCACCTTACCAACACTAGCCACCTTACCCACAGCCACCTTACCAACACTAGCCACTTTACCTTTCCTTCCATCTGCCATCAATAAGGGGGGTGCTTATATGCTTCAATGTCTCGAGGCAGCATGCTGAGCTCGTGCTCGCGTCGCTTTCCGTCATTTCATGTCAAGAGAGCACGTTTCAGCAATGTGACACGATGCTGCAATGCTGCGGCACGGCTACGGATGCCCATGTGACGCCCGTCCTGTCCGTTAGCGATATTATGCAACGCTGTCGAGCCTTCATGAGAAATCCCGGTCTACGACCTATCGCCTGGGTCGGTGTTTTTGGCTCCTTCGTCAGGAATGAACAAACCATCGATAGTGACGTTGATCTACTCTTTGGGTAAAGGAGAGGCTACTAGCGACGACATGTATTATACGCCACCTGTTGCTTTTGAAAGAAAAGACCTGATGGGAAGAAGCGTGGACGTCTTGTTTATGCGAGATGGCTAAGCCTTGGGTTTTGTCCGCGCCGAAGCTTCAGTGCTTGGTAAGACGATACATGGCTCTGATCAATGTCGGCTAAGCAATGCCTCTTGCACAGCGCCGCTTTTGCAGGATACGTATACGAGACTCACGGCAGTGCCGCATCTAGAAATGCTTTGAAGGAGAAGGTTGCAAATCTCAATCCAGAGGTAAGGCAACACCCGGCAGCGTGCTGGGCGAAGCTGACTTGTGACGAGCCAGAAATTTGCTGAACCTCATCTCCCAATCTATGAAGTGGCTCAGTGTCTCGAGCATCTCATCTCGGTTTTTACAGCGAATCGAGAGGAAACGCGCGCGATGTATGCGTATTTCCACTGTGCAATTGCAGCACTTCAGGACAGTACGACCAACTACAAGCTGGGAGGAGCCAAAGGAACCAGCATTCCCGAGAAGCAAAACTTTGGAACCAACTGATGGTGTCACTACCGGACCGTGCGAGTGCTTTGGAATACATTCATCTACCGCTATTGGTGGACACGCCCAAACGCACCGGCCTCGACGGTAATCTGGAACCCGGCCTCTCCCCTGACCTAATTTGACTTTGGAAGATTCCTCATGGCTCGTAGTCATACTTGGGCCGATTCACCGTGAGAAAGCACAAGATGGCCCATTTCAGTCGTGCCTAGCCGTCGATAACTCAAATCTCCTCTATGGTGTGGTCTCGTTGATGACATCACCTCCACTCCCCTCCAAAATTACCGGTCCATCCGCTTCGTCACTTCGGTTCGACGCCGGCCCATCTGTCTCCGGCATTCCCAAAGCCTGGCTGTCCAACTACGGTATTTTAGACGCCTGTCCGTCCAGCTCCGGCAACGACTGCCCATGCAGTCGCGGTTTCTCCCAGGCTTCTGCGGCGGTGTGCGGGACGGTCCGCTTCTTGGCTTTCCTTCTCCGACGATGAAGACACAAGCCCAATAAAAATAGGACTATTATAAGGACTGCGACACCGGCGCCTACGCCTGCGTTGACACCGGTCGATAGCGGTTGGTTTTGGCTTAGATACAAGGTGTGTGTCGCCAGGCCGGTTGCTGTGGCAGTTGTCGCGACAGATCGGATCAGAAAAGGGCCGCTCATCAACTCGGAAGTTGGTTCTTTTGTTGGGTTTGGTTCCTTGACAAGCAAGACAGACTTGCTGCTCGAAAAATTGAGGTTCGCGGAAATCGTCCATACAAGGTAGAAGGCGGTATTGAGGCACGTGTCAACGTTTGTCCAAACACCATCGAGCCGTTCTTGGCCGTACTTGAAAACGTACGGTATGGATTCTAGGTGGCTTGTTAGAATGTCCAAGTCGGGTTCGTTCGACTGGCACGCCGTACGGGCCAAGGTTTTGCACTCAGACTGGCCATCGTAATGACGAAGCCAAATGTCAAAGTCTGCCATATGCATAGGCTCATCCGGGCCGATCCAGCCACCATACCATGAAATATTCAACTCTTGACCGACCTCAAATGTACTTCCAGAAGTTGGTTTCAAGATACCAGAACTTGGTTTCAACTTGCCAGAGGGGGCTTCTGGGGTACACTCTGACGGAAATCTGTAGGTAGCCATAGCAATGGAAGAGCACAGGAAATGTGCGTAGAAAGGTCCCTCACTGAGAGCATATGTACTGGAGCGGTTTCTTCTTTTATAAAATACGACGGCTCAGATTAGCTGGCAGGTCCTCAACAACATCCCATCATTGTGGCTGTTTGGGCAGCTTCGCTTATCTACTCAAGACATGCAGACACTGTCTCAGAGAATATACGGCCTATCAAGTTGCAAATGCATGTAGATTGGTACACAAACGTGTGGCAGGGATACGAGACAATTAATAGTGGCTAAATGCACATGGCTGCTTGGACATTTCGCAGAGTTGCTGGTAGATGCCCTTGCGGCTTGGATTATCACACTGCATGCAGGATGCTGCTAGATGGCAACAAGACTGGGACACGCATCTGTGCTGAGGTCTACTCAACCAAGCATCAGCATATGCCTGCTAAATGCTTGCATTATGCTTTCATACAGCATCTCCACCGCTCCGGCATCCTGATCAGTGCCGATAAACATCTTGCCATTCCTCACCGGGAACAGCACATCGCACAATTCCCATATCAGCCCCAAGCAGCACCTATACTCCTCCCGAACCTCCCCGATTCGCCACCGTACGCGCCCGCCCGGTCAAACGTCCACGTCTCCATCAAGCCGCCGCCGCCGCCGATGCGGATGCGAAACGCGTGCAGGAAGCACCGGTCCGGCCGGGCCAGCCTCGGCGCAGAACGCGACCAGCAGGCCGTCGATCTGGCTGCAAGCACGCCGAGCACGAGGGCGGCGGCCCTCGGGACGCGCTTTCGTGCCTGAGGCGGGCGCCGTCTCTGGCGAGGAGCACGCATCCGGTTGCGGCGTCGGGGGGGGGGTCCAGGATGAACGTGCAGGCCGAGGCCGAAGGGGTCCCATCACGTTCGTTTGAGGAGCAGGGTAAACCCCGTCTTTTGTGACGTGAGACTCGCAACTCAAGACAGGTCATGATTGGCCAACATGCCTGCCATCTCAGGCACCTTAACATCACCTATAATGCAATTAATGGCTGATCAATCACAAGACACATCTTCATTCCTTGTATACAACTTTAATG
Source organism: Cordyceps cicadae (assembly GCA_002968875.1). Taxonomy (NCBI): domain Eukaryota; kingdom Fungi; phylum Ascomycota; class Sordariomycetes; order Hypocreales; family Cordycipitaceae; genus Cordyceps; species Cordyceps cicadae. The sequence continues at coordinate 283,600 of MWMN01000007.1, read as the reverse complement.
CGCCATATTATATTCTATACCCAATACAATGAACCCTCCTCCAAGCATAATTCTACTTCCTTAGCCCGTGGTATAATGAGAAAGAAAACTTTCCAATGTTAAAACATGATTCGCTCATCCCTACACTAAAAGTGCAATACTGACAAGAATGTTATCCCGGCGCGCGTCGACTTATGCCCAGTTGGCAAGCAGGGCCATGATGAAAGCACCAAAGGCGATGCAGCCAAAGCCAAAGAGCTGAATCTTGAGCGGAGCCCGGCGCATGTGAGGGTTGAACATGAACTCGTGGGCAAGCAGCTCGACGAGGCCGGTGTACATGAGAATGCCAGCGCTGATTGCGTCAAAGATGCCGTTGGTGAGCTTCTGGTCCGTGGCGTTGGCGGGCTTGGCTCCCATCCCTGCGGCAACGCCCACGGGGGTCGAGATGGCGAAGCCAACGCAAAGGAGGTAGGGAAGCCACTTCTTGTCCTTGGGCCAGGGGGCGGTAGCGATGCGCGACCCGAGGCCGAGACCCTCAAACATCTGATGGAAGACGAGGACGATGAGCAGGACAACGAGCTCCTCAGTGGTGCCAAGTGTCAGGCCAACAAAGACGCTGTGGAAGATGACACCGAATTCGAGCACAAAGATGGCAGTAAGCTGTCCAGAGAGGCTGGTCTCATTTTCTTTGTGAGACTGGGCGTGAGCGAGGTGATCCTCGCCACCAGGGGGGTAGCTAACATCGTCAGGGCGACCGGGGATCTTCTTGCGGTCGATACCAGCCGCCTGCTCTAGGTCGGCGGGATGAGGGCAGTCAGTGGTATCGGTGACGCGTGGGCGCTTCTTGGCAATGTAGTCCATCGAAACCCCCTCGCTGTCAGAGCCATGGGTGGCGTCGTGGTCGTCATCCTTCTGGAAACTGGTCACTACCAGCTCGAGGAGGAACATGGTCATGATGGTCATGAGACCAATGGCGAGAGCCCAAGGGTAGTCGGGAACGCGTGCAGCAACACATGGGTCGCTGAAGTTGTCGACGGCTGGATCGAGCAAGTGCATCCAGGCTGTGGCAATAATAACACCAGTACCGACGTACTTGCAGACGAAGAAGGTGAACTTGGGAACGTGCATGCGCGTTTGGCGAGCCAGCAAGACGGGTGCCAGTGCGCCAAGGAGCGAGGCAAACATGATGATGAAGATGGCGGCGATGCGGAGACCACGGCGGGTGTCATCCGCAGCCTCGCCGGCGCAGTCCAGAGGTGCTTGCGCGTCAGCCATTGTGGTAGTTGCTGCAGGATGGTGGTTCGGCTTGTGCGTGTATTTGATGAGGCTGATGCCAAGATGGCAGCGACGATCCTTCTGCGGGAGCGGTATAGATGAAGACTCAAATTGCAGCTAACCGCAGGGGATGCTCCTATTATAGAAAGTCCACAAGGACGGGCTTGGCAGGGTGTGAAGGGTGTGAGTGGGAGGGATGAGCACAGCCGAGGAGTGCAGTCCAAGAGGAGGGGGCGGGCGGATAAGGCGGCAGCTGCAAAATCTTGCAGGTTCCTCAGCTCAAACACCTTGATGGCCGCAGGCAACTGGGGATCAGTTCCACTTGACCGGATAACTGGTAGATGCGTGTTTCTGAAGCCACGCGAGATTTTCAAAGTGAAACTGGTTCGTCCGTAAGATGAGCGGTGGTGGAAATTCGGCTCAGAGATGCCGTGACTCTTGGCAAATCGACTTGGCAATGCACCTTTTCCCAGTACTGGTGCCGTGATACAAGATTGGCGAGCGCTGCCAAGAGCAGGGTTGTCTGACGAGGACGTGGTTGTGTTGCGTAGGTATGTATGTATAGTATGTATGATGGCGAGTCAAGACTGGGGATGCCGCACGAGACAACTTGGCAGTCAAAGTTTGTTGTAGACTCTGCGATTAGATTCCAATCTGTCAATTTGGAACCCTTGGGAAGAGTCGTATTGTCGAACAGTCCAAAGCCAAACGTGGGACGGCCGCAGAGACTATTCAAAGTAGCGGAGTGGATATCATGCAACCGATGACGTGAAGTACAGTAATGCCTGGGTCTCTGATATGATTTTGTAGGGTATATCCGTGCCGCGAGTGAGAATAAAAGTCGAATGAACAAGGTGAAGAAAAACCAGACGACGAGGGGTGCCGGGATTGGCGGGGCCAAGCAGAAGCAGATACCGAAAGCAGTCAGAAGTTAATAATCGAAATGTGGTGCTAATGTGAGAACCTTGATGGCCGCCCAACTTTTTCGCTCTGCCCTAGTTGAAAGGCGATGAGGGTCGAGCGACCGTGGAGGAACAGGGGTCGCTATCTTTTATCTATTCGATTATGTATCATTTTTCTCTGGTTTCCTTGACCTACAAGGATCCCGAGAAACACAGTGCTGACCCCGTGATGCCCTCGCCGCCGCTCTCGAATAATGCTCTGCTGATCCGTTATGCCCCCGCCGTTCTCGATCCGTACATGGACGAGGTGCATCAACAACGACTCGCGCGAAGCGCACAATGTCGCCCCAACCCGAGGACACCCCAGCGTCTCAAGGTAGCATCGCTCATTATCGTTCAAGCAAAGTCGACTCTGGCCGGCCACTAGCTGAAACGTCAGGCCTCGCTCGCTCGGCACCCTCTCAAAGTTTGGCGGAATAACACGCACGAAAGTAGACCCAGAATGGGATGCCTCTCTTGCACCTGCCATGTCTCGGCAAGACCTTCTCTCGGAGAAGAACCGATGGCAAAGCAACAAACAGCCCGGGAAGTGGTAAAAGGATACGGGAGGTGGGATCTGGCGTGGCGGGCGGCGTTGGTGTTGGCGTTGGATCTTCCCATTGTGGCGCACCAACCCAGCCACTCACAGCAGTCGTGATTGCCAGCACCAGATCCATCCGGGTTCTCATCTGCCCTAAAACGAAACTTCGTAGTTCAGGCTTCAGCCCGTTCACCTCTCAAGGTGCGCCGCTGGCTGCGGGCTGATGTATATTAAAAGCCCTCGGTCGCTTCCCGTCTGCTTCGACTGAAAGAGATTTTTTTTTTCTCCTAGCCAAGTCTCGCTAATAGCGGCAAACTGGTCCATATTGAGGCTACTGCTCCGTACTTGGTGAGCCCATCGCACTACCCTATCCTAGCGTCATCAAGTCACCTTAGCCGTCCCAGTTATTACCGAAATACAAGCCAAGGGACAGGCTGCCAATCCTGCCGTTCTTCTATTCGCTCTACGCGTTTAAATACAGTATGATAAAAATACAGTTCATGTACATTGGCTATTCAGCTCTCAGCCCTCAGCTCAGCCACACACAGCCTGACCCTTGTCCCCTTCAGAGTGGGAAAGGCACACGGCACTATCGCAGGAATAACGTGTCGACCGCGCAGCGCAATGCGACAAGTTAAAAAAAAAAATCAGCGGTCGAGTTTTGACCGCCAGACTGAGCGTTAATCGTACTTATCTTCGCCTTCCTCATCGGGTTTCCTGAATCGTGTCAAGTCACGCGACGGAACCGGCGTTCCGCAGACAGGCCCGAGCCAATGCATGTAGCACGAGGCCGCTCTTGGTGCGGAGAATACTGTCTCTTGCTGCAGCGCCCTGCATCGCGCAAGATATGCGCCAAGCATGCATGCACACCACGACAAGGATCCTTGATCGATCCTGTTTCATTGGCTCAGTATTTCTTCCCTTTCTCCAGTTCAAGAGGAAAATTGTATTTCCAGACCCAGAGTGCGAAACGGCTTGTCCAAGTGGCGCAGATCGATGCCGCTCCCCAGGCTGAATAGCAGTGACTTGACCCGGCCCTCCCACAACAACCCAATGCGCAGGTTCTGGTCGAAGCGAGCCTTGAGTAACCCCGCATACTCTTCATGCGCCTGAAGCCCCGGCTGGCTACGAGCGAGCTCCGTTTCGCGCCCGGCGACCCCCTCGGGCTCTGCGCTCTCGGCGGTTGGTCCTGTCGATGGGGTCCCAGGAGCCGCTCCGAAGGCCGTCCTCGCATCGTCCGCCTGTTGAGCGAGCTGCCTCCGCGCCTGATCATCTGGCGGTGGCGGTCCATCCAGGCGCCACTCCATCTTGGCTCTGAAGCTGCGTTCCGGTAGGGGACGGGGACCGACTGTGCTGTCTAGCGATGGCGTCGATGTCGATGGTGTTTGTGGCGACCAGGACACGGCGTCGTTCTCCAATGGGTCCGGCGATGGTCGCACAAGCGGCTTTCGCCATAGCTCCATGCCAACAGCCCAGGCGCTGTCATAGCTAAATACGTTGAATTCCATGCGCGTCGCCAGGGTGCAGTGACGACCCGCGACGACCGAGTAGCTGGTGCCGACGCTGCCCATGAGCGGGTTCAGCGTCAGCGTCGCTGTCAGCGGCGTGCCCTTGTGCGACGGCAGCGTCGCGAAGCGCGCCGCCAGGCTGATGCCGCCCGATTTGTTGAGCGTCCCGTAGTAGATCTCGGCGCCGGTGCTGAAGCGCCCGTATATGCGCTCCTTTTCGCCGTTTGCCGGCGGCGGTGGTGGTGTTGTCGTCCTCGTCGGTTCGTCGGTCCCGTTCGAGGCCGCGATGTCGCGTGGCGGCTCGGCATCCCCCCCAAAGTTGTACGTGCCGCGCAGGCCGAGGAGGCCCCCGTCGGACGAGGCGAGCCCCTCGACGGCGTACTTGCCCACGTCGTACTGGGCGAGGCCGAGCGTCGTGCCGCCGTTGCGCAGGTGCTGGCCCGACACGGCGCTGAACTGCAGCTGCAGGTGCCGCGAGAGTCGCCGTACCACAAGCGCCTCGAGCTGTGACTGCGGTAGATAGAGTCGCCCGTAGAGTAGTGAAGCCTGCGGTTGGTCGGCGGCGGCGGCGGCGGCGTCGTCGGGGCTCGGGCCGCCGGCCGCCAGCGTCAGCGGCGTCAGCGGTCGGTAGGAGCGCAGCAGCGCCGGCAGTGCCACTTTTTCCGACTGCGGTGTGAGCAGCACACGTAGCGGGACCGAGGAGAAGAGGTACGAGATGGAGCCGTCGACGACGCCGACGGAACCCAGCTGGTAGGATGTGGCAAAGTTGGGGCTCGCGAGGGCGGAGAGTGTGAGACGCAGGCCGCGCGGCGTCGGAAAATTTAAAAGGGCTATCGTTGGTCGAGTCAATTAGCACGGTTGTGGTCTGTCGTGGTCGTCTCGATGCACATCGGACGGTTGCGCACGCAACGTACCATCACTGGTGGCATTCAGCGCCGCGTACGAATTGTCGCGGGACCAACCCGTGGCCTCGTAAAACGCGCTGTGGACATAGTCCATAAACTCGCGCATCTCGTCGCACTTGCCAACATGTAGCGTCTTTTGTCCGTGGATATCCGGAGGATTGGGCTTGCTCAGCGTCTTCCCGTTAGGGACGAAATTATTCTGTCGAGTGGCGGCGTCACCGAGGGTGAGGGAGTGGTGATCCCGGTCGGCAAAACGTCGGCGTTGCCGCCAACGCTACTCCGGAAGCAATCGTTATCAAGTATCAAATATGAAGGAAGCACTTATTAATCCCGGAGATCGGTTTGTCATCATACTTTCTCCTATTGCCTCTCTGTTGTCCTGGAAACAGCGAGGCTCTCCTCGCGAATTATCACCGGAATGGATAGGGGGGCACCGCCACATATAGCACCTATCGTAGCAGAGAATCAACGGGCCAACCGGCTTGGCCTGCTCGGCTGTGATTGGAAATAGAACAATAACACACCTATGTATCTGCCTACTACTACTAAAATGGTGATAAAACCCGCCATGGCAGGCGGCTCCACAGTTGCATCTTAGTCGAACGAGGCTCTGGGGTAATCGAACGGCTGTAAGTTTCGGTGTTAGCCTCATCATGAGGGGATGACAAATGAATGAGAAATCGCCGAGCTCTACCACCCTGAACGGTTGTTATTTAACTCAGTTCAGAACCCCTCGGTTTCTTGCTCAGCTGCTATCTTCATTCCCAACACCCAATCAAACACTTTTCCCTCCCTTCACATCGCCCGTCGCGACTTACACCCTGCTCGCAAGCTACCCTACACAACAACCGAGCCATGGCTGCCATCTCGAACACCATGAAGGCCCTCGTCGCCGTCCGCAACGCAGTCGATGCCTCAGCACCGTCTTCCGTGCCCGGACGCGGCGCCACACTGCGGGACGTGCCCGTGCCTACCATAACCAGCACCGAGATCCTCGTCAAGGTGACCGCCGTCGCCCTCAACCCCACGGACTTCAAGCACATTGACGTCTTCTCGCCGGAGGGCGCCGTCATCGGCTGTGACTACGCCGGCGTCGTCGCCAAGGTCGGCGGTGAAGCCGCCGGTAGCTGGACGGTCGGCGACCGCGTGGCCGGCTGGGTCCACGGCGGGCTGTACGAGGACCGCGGCAGCTTCGCCCAGTACCTCAAGGTCGACGCCGACCTCGCCTGGAAGGTGCCCGACGGCGTGTCGAACCTCGCCGCGACTACATACGGCGTCTCCGCCACCACCGCCGTCCTCGGCCTGCAGAAGCACCTCGGCCTGCCCTGGCCCGAAAGCACCACCACCACCACCACAACCACCACCACCGCTGGCGCCGGGGAGCCCATCCTCATCTACGCGGCCTCCACGGGCGCGGGACTCTACGCCGTGCGACTCGCCAAGCTCGCCGGCCGCACCGTCGTGGCCACGGCCTCGCCGCACAACTTCGACCTGGTGCGGCGCTACGGCGCCGACGCCGTCTTCGACTACAAGTCGCCCACCGCGGCCGCCGACATCCGCGCCGCCTACCCGAACCTGCGCCAGGCCTTTGACGGCATCTCGGAGAACGGCGCCACCGACTTCTGCGCCGCGGCGCTGCAGCCCGGCGGCAGCGTCGTCGTCCTGCTGCCGCCCAAGGCCGCCGAGATTGACGGCGTCACGGTCAAGGCCATCCTGGCGTACACCCTCTTCGGGAGGGAGTTTCACCTGCTCCCGCCGCAGGGGCCCAAGTTCCCCGCGAGCGCGGAGGACCGCGCGGTGCTGGCGCGCTTCTACGCGCTGCTGCCGGCCATCGTCGGCAAGCTGGAGCCGGTCCCCGTCAAGGAGCTGCCGGGCGGGCTCGAGGGGCTGGGAGAGGGTCTGAACTTGCTCCGCGAGGGCAAGGTGTCGGGCACCAAGCTTGTCTATAAGCTGGAGTAACAAGTTTCATAGTAGGATGACGAAATATATTGGCATACAACTGTATAAATCGCCAGTCAACAAGGCTACCCTGTAGAACGTAGATTGATTGGACGTTTGGTCTGGGAGTTGGTAGATGCTTGTTTCGTAGTTGACTGGCGGCTCTAACTCGAGAGCGAGGCCGCAAATCTTCGCCAGTCCATCAAGCCGTGACAAAAAATGCCCAAAACGAAACCGGTTTGCCGATGCGCCTCGTAAAACAAATAAAGTGACTGTAAGATTCCACACCGCGTTGCTCACTTCTCTTACGTAGTCCAAAAAAGCCGTCTCTATTTGCGTCGTACCCCATGCTGATCCTCGCAAAGACGGCGCTGCTTTTCTCCCTCCATGTATGGATATCAGTTCCTAGTCGCTTCGTATGCTCATTCCGAAAGGTTTTGGATCAGAGACACATTGTCTCCCTTGAGGAGGATTTGTCCTGTAGGGGGTGGTTAGTCCGACCATTAGCCACATTGCACGTAGTTGCACGCACCAAGTGGTCTCCTTGTCTCCTTGTCGTTGGTCTTGGTGATCTGGCGGACTTCGACAGCGTCATCAAGGACAAGGTTCATGAACTCATCGAAGCCCTGTGTGCCTTGTTAGTGCGATTCGTGACTGTTGCATCTGGTGAAACTAACGCGAATCTTGCCCTCGATGCGAATGCCAAGCTGCTCGTAAAGCCAGACGCTAACGGTAGAGTGCTATTGCAGGGTCAGCAAAGTTGATACATAGTTTTGCCTCGGCCGTGATGGACCAACGATCACCAGCGCTTTGTGATTTGGTCTCGAAGCCGTGGCACCCGTTATTTATCCGGTGGCCTCTCAGACAGAGTCGCGATAGCTCCTGTAGCGGTATTGGCGACGGAATTCTCACGATGACCACGCATCAAGCGCGATAGTCTTTTGCCTTGCGCAGGTATGCCACTGCTGGAACCCCAATCGTATCGCCGGGATCGTTGGCTATCGGATTATTGCCGTCCGCAGATCGGTCGCACTTACGCTCTGCAACAGCTTGAAGATCATGTTACTGCAGAAAGACTTGTCAGCAAACCCCCCATCGCAGAAATGGCCGGAGCGAAACAGCATGCGAGCGAGCGGGGTGGTTGCGTACATGGGAGGGAGCAAAACGCGGCGACCGCCGCCACCACGACCGGTCATATTGGATGATTACGCGAAAGAATGTCGAGAGAGTATAGACGAGTAGCGCGCGACTGGGAAACCGGTGCGAATGGACGGTGTGCGGGGATTGGCGCGTTAATGTCGACGGGCACGAGTGGGTGTGCTTCGCGGTTCAATCTGATCTGGCGGTTTTGGCGCTGAGCTTCGAGGCCGAAATTTTGGTGGAGATTCATTTATCCGGCCTTGGCCCGTTGCACGAAAACATGTCCAGACCAAGCTCCCGAATTACAACTAGCTTCAAGAAGTTCTTGACTTGTGACCACTGCCCGATTCACGATGATTTAAAATTATATATAAATTCAGTGTTGTGTATGCGCAAGTACTCAACTCCCATGTTAGGGTTCGGGAAGAAATCACAACGCGTTCAATCAAGTTGTGATGGTGCCACAAGGGGGCTGAAGAGAGATTCGTTTGCAGACATGACATGTTGATTCATTTCTTCATAGAGGACTATGGATAATTCCCATCGAATCTGACTGGCAATCGAGAAAGTCGCAATGTGTTCGGGGCACATTTGCTTCAAATGTCGCACAGGCTTTACAGTATTGAGCGTATGGGGGCGGGTGTGGTCCCACAGTCGTTCAATCGTAGGCACACTGAATTTCTATCAAGGTTGGATAGCTTCAAGTCCTTGTGTGACCGAAACAATGGAAGGTGCAAATCTATCGATGATCAGAGAAAAGGGCGAAACCAATTGCCCATGGTAAATCTACATCGTATATTCGGTACGGCGAATGAAAACCATTGTATCAGGGGATGGCAGCATGAATCTCATTCATACCAGTGCAACAAGGAAAAGGAGAGGGTTCCTACCTTTGATCAGCTGCACAGCGTGGGCGGTGTCGTTGATATATTACCAGGTGATTATAGCAGCACGAAGAACCCGATGAAAATCGGACAAGGTGGAGCCAAAATCAGCCAACCACTTGACACGCTCGCGCGGTGCGGCCACCATCATGTTGGCCTTTCAAGGCAGATCAGTTTTCAAGACGGATCATGATTGAAATCAAAGTCAATCGAGAAATGTGAATCGCTGCACGAAGTTTCCATTAGGATGTATCACGTGAAGGCTAGGACTAAATAGGTACGCCGTTGATGCAAAATTTCTAGTCTCATTTTGTGCATTGGATGGTGCTAGATCGCGCAAGTAACCACCCATCGTAGGTAGCTACCTTGCTGATACACACGCTTTCCCGGGCAATTTCCTGACAAGACCTCAGACTTGTCGGTAAACGCCCATGTAGAAACAGAGCTCGAGCTGAAAATTTCCTCCGATGTTACCAGCACGCCACGGGCTAGACCGGGCACGCCCCGGAGATGAATGCCGCGTACAACGTCCCCTCCCTAGATCCAGTCGCCGGCCGCGAAGCCGTAAGCCGTTAATAAAATGTGCAGAAAAAAAAAACCTTTTCAGATCATATGCCACTGTTAACGTTGTCATTACGGGTGGGTATCTCATACGAGTAATGGTGCCCGCCCCCTTGCCCACCACGCATAAGCCGGTTTATTGCCCGTCGGCGGCGCGCGCAGGGAGAAAGGGTAAAAGAGGCTGCGGCGAGAGAAAACGATCGGCCGAAGCTGCCCGTGGCCAGCCAGCCAGCCAGCCAGCCAGCCAGCCAGCCACGTTGTAGCCGGTCCCACGCTGAGCCGCAACTGTCAAGAAAGGGCGGGCGGGCTGTTGATGAAGGGAAATGGCCAGTTGAGACGCTGGGAGACGGGTTCATGCAAGGCACGGGCCAGGGGGTGTATGTCTTGGAACATGCATTTATATCCACTGGTTGAGGTTGTTGCGTGCTGATGATGGTTTTCGATGTGATTTTTTTCTTTCTTCTTCTGCAATGTCGCCATCCCTGGCCGGGCTTGGGTGCGTGGACTGGCGCGGACGTCCGCGGGACGGTCGTGGCGGCAGCCCGGCATCAGGCTACAGTTGCTGCGGAGATTTTGGAGCAAGTTTGAGGCGTAAACGACCGAAAGCTGTCACTCCGGCACCTCGAGCATAATTTAAGAAGGCCCGTCAAGGACTTCTACTGGCAGTGAGTGCAGAGCTGGTCTCGAACGCACATGAGCCTGGAAGCTAATATGCCTGCGATGGCGCATTAAACGCGCTTTTCCTTTGGAGGTGACTGCAACGGAGTGGCTGCATGGAGTAAAGTTGACATGAGCACCTTGATCCTAGTTTGACAATAGCAGTAAATCGTGTTGGGCGCGCCTTGCCTTTGGCGGTCAACATAGCCTCTATAGCGAACTATACGCGCCTTTCCTTTGGAGGTGATGCGATGACAGTGTGTTTAGCGCAAATTATGCGACACAAACGTGCCTTTTCTGGCATTTCTTGCGCAATTGATTCCTCCGGCAGTATGATTTGCACGCAAGGATTCAGAGCCAACAGTGGGTGGTGGGAGTGAGCGTAGCAAGGCTTGTAGTGGTACCTGACAGCAACTGTAGTCATTCGTAGGTCCAGATTTGCTTGGTTGCCCGGATATATATATAGAATGAGCTGATTTGACCATTCAGAAACGTAAACAATGGGACATTTTTGAAAGCTGTGAAAGCCGCAACGGTGCATGATTCCACCAGGGCGGGTATAGAGCCGCAGTGGAGTCGAGGGAGGCTATTCTGTGTAGAGGTAGAAAAAAGAGAAGAGCCGAGAAGCTCTGTGAGATTGCCGATTTGGGAAATATGCGAGAGTAGGCGGCGTAGAACTACTCCGGGCTACGCCGGGGTCCGTGTAAGTGCAGTCGTGATTGTGATTGTGATTGTGACGGCGGCCGATGTTGCGGCCGTCGAGGTAGGAGCCGGGAATATACAATATAGACAGTATGTACGAATGTATGTGGTTGACGCTGCAAGGGATGACAAACAGACACACCGCTACAAATATGTAACAACGAGGCTTGGTAAAAATCTCCCTCGGGGCAGCGGCACATGACGGGCCGAAGGAGAGGTGGCCGTAATAACGCTCAGGCAAGAGATGCCTCTTTTTGCCTGGCGGCACGGGCAGCAGCCTGTCTCGGCTCGATCGTGGTGCGGCCGAGCCCGGATTGCCCATGAGAGCCCTTGTTCAGCCACCGTTTCTAGTGTTTGTGCAATTGTGCGACAAGCCACACCATGAATCGGTTGGATCCGAGAGCCCAGGTCGACCACACACACCTACCAGGACCAGCCTAGCCTACCAGCTTGTCGAGTACTCTATTCATGCGTGCGCCTTGTAGACGACAGGCAGCGATCCACCAGCTAACGTTAGAGGGCGACAATGGTAGCAACACATGACGGAGCCCGATGTCGGCAGATGCTGGCTTCCGTTTTGTCAGCAACAGCACGCAAGACGCCATCTTGGGGGTCTGAGGCGCTCATCATGACACCCGATGAGTCAAAAAAAGCTTGTCCATCCCCATGGGGATTACATAGTGCGCGGAAAGGGCGCGGGGGAAAAAGAGAACAGTAACAGTAAGCTGCCTCCTTGGGCAAGATGTTTGGAACATGCATGGGACGGAAGTACTCCAACTATTTCGTAGCGTTTGCACGCAATGCAGCGGGACAGAGGAGCCAAGTCGATGGAGCTGAGCATTCTAGCCATTTTTATTAAATGGATCACCTGTGGACTGACATTCATTGCTGAAACGGCCCGTGTAAAATAAATCATACGGTCTGTACGAGATACATTACCTGGGAGGATGGTGGTCGACAGATATTACTGTACGTCCATTTTACATACCTTGGACGGCACTTGGAACGGCTGGAGCGGCACATCGGGACCTGGCAGATGAAGGCTTGCAAAGAAACGAGGCGAAAAAACCGGGAATACCGTGGTATCGGGCAGATCGCTGCCGTTGTGCATATGCCTATAACTCGTAGCCAGACGGCACGCCAGAATGAGCAGATCTTTCTCCCTGCAGATTTTAAGGAGGCTAGGTAGCAGTGATGCACCGCTGGAGCATACCAGCGGTCTGTAGCGCGCCTACCCAAATTGCCATCGTGATGTGGAAAAAAAAAAACCAAGGTCTTGGGTAAATAAGTAGTTAGTGTCCGATGGGGACTGTAATAAACGGACATACTCGATCCATTTCATACACCCTGACCCAAATCGAGAACAATTTTTTCCGGGCGCGTGGTGTGCGGTGCGGGACGGGTGATAGGGGTGAGTCTAGTGGGAAATCAGGTACTTGGACGACGTCCGGCAGAGAAAAGGAGCGACTGAGCGCTGGAAGTATAGGCGTCTGGACCTGCTAAACTCAACAGGTCGCCTGGAATCTGGAATGCGGAAGGTCAAAGGGGCCGGCCACAGGGTGTATTCCACACCCTCTCTCTTACATGGTAGGTACCTTGCACCTTATTAGTACGGCGGTTCTGAGAAGTTTTTTTTTTTTTTTTTTTACTGGAGCCAGTTGATGGTCTGGGTCAGGACCAAACCGTTGCGTGATGCATTGCATCGTGCTGTCTAGAAACGTGCGTAGAAAATTTTCTTCTACTGGCCCACTGCCGGAATCGTAAGAAAAGAAGCGAGGGGCGTGTTACGAGTCGGTGAACTCTAGTTATGCCATTACTAGTATTGCCTCTGCATAGTTGACCAAGGTGCCTGGCATCCAGTCGTAGCGAGTAATCGCCCTCTTTTTGGCTACCGCGTGCCTGCCTGCCGTCCGTGTCTTTTTTTAGGTGGTAACATTGCTAGCCGGCTTTCGCTCTCCTGCCCCGTTCCGTCCATGGCATTCGGCGAGACTGTCTTTCTTTTGTCTCTACAATGGCGAACCTAAAATCCTTCACCGCCGCTTAAAACGAATCACGGTAGAGACAAGGACGCCTCATATGTAGCCAGCACAAGGGATCGCAGGCTTGGAGTTCATGCAAACATGCTGAGCCTTGGCCTTATTGCTGGCCAGGGCTCCGGAGGCGGCGACCCGCAGCTCCGGAGCGTCGATTGAGTACAGGTGGGGCGACTGTCCGGCGAGAGCGTTAGGCGACTCGGACGCAAGTATAGAGTACTTGCACCTGGGCAGGCAGGGCACCAACTAACTTAGTAGTTGAGTGTTAACTACTGCGCACCGCGTGATTACACGAGTAAAGAATAATCGAAAACGGCGAGTCGAATGTCTTTTCACCGTAAACTGAACGTTACTAGATTCAAAATCACCAGACATGGCGCTTGACTTTGTCATATCAAAATTGTGTAATTCGAATCTAGGCGCCCAGCCAGCATTTCTAAGCACCAGCCTTTCTAAGCAAAGCAACAGCACCAACAGCCACAACCGAAACAGTAGCAACCATGACGTGCTGTGGCCGACAACGCACGTTGGTGCCGTTGGAGATGACAAAACCTTGCTGCGTGGCCCAGGCGCTAGGCGCAAGCCACGGGTAGCGGTGGCCAGGCAGCTGTAACCGTGAGGGAGCAGATTCATGAACATGCTCTGCGCCCTGCCGTTTTGGCACCCAGTCATATGACGGACGCCGTGGCTCACGTTGGCAAGCCGCGGCTGATGGTCGAAACGGTCGAGACGACAAGCCAAAGGGCGTATTGCGTTATTGGCAGTCGTTGCGAGCCTTGGTTATGTGGATGCAACAGGTCGTGAAACGAGTACGTACTCATCAGTCTGAAAATTGTGATTTGGGTTCGGTTTCTAACTGTGTAGCTACTGTTATCTGTACATGCACAGTGCAAATCGGCAGCACAAGCGACAAGAAGCGTTCTTCTTTTTTATTCAATGAACTGTTTGCAGCTGCCAATCGCCAGCTGGCAAGTCGGCAACTAACCAGCGACAACCTGGCACCTGGCACCTGGCACCTGGCACCTGGCACCTGGCACCTGGCAACTCGCCAACAACTGTCAGCTGTCAGCCAGCCGTCTGTCTACCGAGCACCACTGTACGTTGCCTAGTCAGTAGGTACTTCCTGTAACAACAGCCAGGGCGCACACGGCTCCACTGCCGACAAGTACAGTGGACACTGTCAAAGTCTACGTACCGCCAACATCTTTCTGTGGTGAGCCAACCCAGGGCGTGCGAATTGGCCCGTTTGCTGGAGGGGTGCAAAGTCAGAGGTACCTCACTTGGCCCCATCTCCTGGCCCATCCACATACATGTTTTGTGGGCCCTCCATCGGCCGTCGACGGCGTCTGGCCCGCGAACAAAAAAGTGAAGCCCAAGTCGAGTCTACCAATACATGTTACAGGTACCACGGTACCCGGCCCTCGCCCCAATGACACATACCTTTTCATACGTACTTTCATTCCCCCGGTATAATACTCCTTGATACCCTCTTCCCCGTCTTCCTTTCTTTTACTTATCTCTCTCCCGTCTCATTGATAACCATTCCCCGTTTCTACCCCAGACTTGCAACTCGCTCTACCCGTTACACCACCCTGCATCCGCCAGCATCACATCACATCTGCTGCAGCCCTGCATCACCTTGCCGTCCATCTAGTACTTGTCTCGTACTGCACGGTCATCGCCGGACCTCTTCATACACTCGGCCATCGCCGCGATCCTCCTCATCAACTCTTACACCACGCGATCTCTGACGGCATCTGCGTCTACACGGCTACACGGCATCGTACAGACCTGCCCTGGCCACTAAAGCAAGCCTTGCAGCAACCTGCGCTTCTCATCACACATTCAGCCTCGTGCTCGCCTTCCGTTACTTGACCTCGACCAATCGTGATACAGTGGCGTTCTGTGCACCAGTCCTGATACTACCCTTCTCCTCGCAGGCAATAAAAGCGTTACTTGGACCGCCGGAGAGTTGTTTCTGGCAGCTCCGACAAGTTTTTAAACACCAACACCAGACAACCTGGTTCGCCCTTGCAGCCACGATCCCAAGTCGTGTGCCCCTCCTCCTGTCAACACCAAGGCTACTTACAAGGAGGGGTACGCTGGGCTTTTTCAAGCTTCTCCGGGTCCTTCCCTCTTGCCGACACTGATACCTGAAATATCAAAACGCAACCTGTTTGCGCAACTCACCGCCACACCACTTACACCACCAACAACACCGACATCAAGATGCCTCACCTAGTCGCCAACTTCCTGCGGTCCTCAACCGGCAACATTTCGCAGATAAAGAATGCCGCCCGCTCACGCGCAACCTCCCGCAATGCCTCGTGCGAGTCGTCTAGGAACAACTCCATCTCTGGCAGCCCCTACGATTCCGACACAGAAGACCCCTCCAAGAGCCATGATTTGCTCGAGGCCGTCAAAAAGCACCACAGACTCTCTCTTCACTTTGGTCGCTCCTCCGGCTCTCCAGTGCGTGAGCTGAACCCAGCCTCCTGCAGTGTTGCCGCCGTTGATTGGAACATTGAGAGCCCGCCAATCATCTTCCATGGCACCCGCGAGGACAGCACCGGCGCAATTGTCTCCGGCCAGATCTTCCTGGACATCAAGGAGGACGTCGTCGAGATCGACAGCTTCAAAGCAAATCTTGGCATCCACACCACACACAAGCGCCCGTGCCAGGGCCACTGTGCAGAATGCCAAAACCAGGTCACAGAGCTACAAGCCTGGGTCTTTCTCGACCATACTACCAAGCTGCACCGCGGCCGGCACGCGTTTCCATTCTCTGCACTACTGAGCGGCGAGCTGCCCGCGAGCACCAACACCCCTCTCGTCTCTATCACCTACGAGTTCAAGGCCGTCGCTCAGGTATCCCGCCACGCCACCGGTACCAGTACGCCGATCCAGCTCAAGTTTGACCGCGCGCTATTGGTCAAGCGCTCCGTTCCCGAGCCGCTCTTCCCACACCACTCCGTCCGCGTCTTCCCGCCCACCAACATCAAGGCCAGTGCCGACTACGCCTCGGTCGTTCACCCGACTAGCACCAATAAGCTGACGCTCAAGCTCGATGGACTCATGACGCACAACGAAAAGGTTAAGACGGTCGACCTTTGGAAGCTCAAGAAAGTGACGTGGAAGCTCGAAGAGACGATCAAGACGATCGCGCCGGCCTGCGACAAACACATTACCAGTGCCAGCACCATCGGGGACGTCCGGGGTACGGTGCGCAACGAGGTGCGCGTGATCGGCGAGAAGCAGCTGCATGAGGGCTGGAAGTCGGACTACTCGGGCCACGACGGCTGCGTCGACATGGAGCTCGACTACAGCATCAGCCAGGCGCGGAACAGCGCGGGCGAGCTCAAGTACGCGTGCGACACCAAGACGGCCAGCGGCACCGAGGTCTCACACTCGCTACTGCTCGAGCTCATCGTCTCCAAGGAGTATGCACCTGAGGGCAGGGCCCACCAGGCCACACCGACCGGCACCGGCCGCATCCTGCGCATGCATTTCGCCGTCGTACTCACCGAGCACTCGGGTCTCGGCGTCAGCTGGGACAACGAGGCGCCGCCCATCTACGAGGATGTGCCGCCCAGCCCACCGGCCTACCCGCTCGACTCGCCCATCGATTACCACGATCTGGAGCCGCTCTACGCACGGCCTTCAAGCATCGACGCCTCCGCAGAGGACGTCCCATCACCTTAGCTTGCATACCATGATTTTTCAGCTTTGGATCTCTACAGCGGTTTCATTTCGTCTATTTTTACAATATACCCTAGCAGCGAACAACGGCACTGCATCGAATCTTTTTGGGCCACTGCATCTTTTTATCTAATCCACGAAGACATACGAAACATGATGGGAATTGGGTCTGGGATATGTCCTGGTAAAAGGGCCAAAGTGGCCGATGTTTACATGAAATACATTTTAATAGTTTCTGCAACACGATGCCTTTCCGTGTGATGATATATGCAATCTCTGTATCAATACTATATACAATAAATCTCTCAATCAAGGCGCCACGCTCTATGTCGTCACGTTCGGCGCGCCCCAGTAGTAGGTGAAGATGTCGACGCCCATGTACTCGTCCTTGTACGCCTTTGCCGGGCCGTCGTCCTCCCTCGCCGCGCCGGCGCACACGAGCAGCGGCATGAAGTGCTCCCCGCCGCCGGGCGGGTGCATCATGTCCGCGTTCGGCAGCTCCCTCCACCTCGCCACGCCGCGCGTCGGATCCGACTGCCGGACCGCCGCGGTGAGCGCCTCGTTCCACTGCTCCGTCCTGCCGCGGAACGCGAGCCAGCTCGGGTCGAGCTTGTTGCCGGCGAGGCCGCGGATGCCGCGCATGATGCCGATGTTGTGGAAGGACGCGAAGCCGGAGCCGACGATGGCGACGTTGTCCTCGCGCAGCGCGGCGAGCGCGCGGCCCATGGCGAGGTGCCGCGCGGGGTCCTCGTCCTCGAGCACGGAGACCTGGACGACGGGGATGTCGGCGGCGGGCAGGGCGAGGGAGAGCGGCACGAAGACGCCGTGGTCCCAGCCGCGCGTGGTGTCGAGGGAGGGAGCGAGGCCCTGGGCGGCCATGGCGGCGGCGACGCGCGCGGCGAGGGCGGGGGCGCCGGGGGCCGGGTAGGTGAGGGAGTAGGACTCGGGCGGGAAGCCGTAGTAGTCGTAGAAGAGGGTCGGGGCGGCGCCGGCGGAGATGACGGGGTCGCGGGTGGTCCAGTGGGCGGTGACGAGGATGATGGCGCGCGGGCGGTGGGCGGGCGAGGAGAGGCGGAGGATCTCGGGAACGCGGTTCCGCAGGGAGGCGATGATGGACTTGTGTTCGGGGTCGTTGAGCAGCGGCATGGGGCCTGGAGAGAGGTGGGGGGGTTGGAGACGAGGGTTAGTGACAAAAAGGTTGTTTGTGGTGGTGATGGCAGGTTCGGAACGGGGGGGTTCCGGGGTTTCCTTACCTCCGCCGTGGGACAGCGCGATGACGGGACCGAGTGGCATCTTGGGCGCGGCGGCTCTGAAAAAGTGCAGCGCAAAGGGGACGAGCAAGGCGAGGACGATCCAGAGAAGATCCATCTACTTCATCGTGGAAAAAAAAAAAGAGAGAAAGGCCAGAAGAGAGTTGAATCAGGTGAGAGGGTCGACTTATATGCATATAAATTGCGGCATGCTGTGTTTGGGAAAAAAAGTGGGATGCGAGAAATCGGCGGCAGGGTGGGAGAAGGAAGAAAAGGACGGAAACGGGGCTTATCAATCCAACGCTTCGGAGCTGAGAAGCAGAGCCGCGCGGGGTGGTAGAGTTCAGGACAGAGGGGGCGGGGATGGGAGCGGGGTATTGGTTGCATTTTCGCGGATTTTTAAGGAATTATCAATTGTTAATAATACATGCAATTCGCTGAGAAAGCGGCCATCGGTTCCGGCCAGGCCGGGAGGACCAGCCACCATTAGCGGTGGTAACTTGGCAGGGGTAAATCGGATCGAGAAAATGGTCAAAAAAAAGAGAAGTAATAGCAGGGGGGATGTGGACTTGCTTATACTAAAATTCTAGAGTCGTATAAATATGCAACAAGGTCTCTGTGCTGATGTAGTTTCGTCTCTCACACTCTGGCCTCGATGCCTCAGGTCACAAGTAATTATGCATACATGGATGTGATTGTGCGAGGTCAAATACATGCTGCCCGCCACGACACCTGAACCAGAGGCAAAATGAAGGCGGAAAATTGAAAATCATGATAGAAATAACCGCCCTGATGTTCAAGAAAGTATATCCGGCGATTCCTTTCATTACGAGCCGGTTTCGCTTTGGATCAAACCTCACTTACACCAAGCAACAGCTCAAGCACCCGCTGTCGGGTGACTAATTTTTGTGCAAGCCCTTTTGTTCTGCTGCAGGCAGCCCAAGTCAACCTCACAAGACGCAAAACGGACCCTGACACCGGCCTGACTCAACCCATCACTCACCACGAATCGTTAAATGAAGACGCTTCTTCCACTCTCTGCCGCCTTAAAACCATCGAAGCTCATTTCAAAAAGCCACATCCAAAACATCATAAGCGGCCGGTGCGCTTTACTTCTAGCGCGGCGCCTACACACCACCGTTCGCCAGCACAAAGAGACGCCTCGTCCACGCAAAGCTAGGATGGCCAACGAGCCGGCCGGCACCGCTGCGATGGAAATTCAAGATCAGATTCTGGAAAAGGTCGATACCCAGGCGGGCCGAGCTCTAGCAGGAGGCGGGCGAAAAGCCCGTGGGGGGCGAAGCGGCGGCAGGTCCAGCGACGTCTCGCGCGCGCTGTCACGCCTCCTCCGACACCAGGCCGAGAACGCGGGCATCAAGCTCGACGGCGAGGGATACGCCTCCCTCGACAAAGTGGTAAGCCACGCCACCCACGAAGACCGCGATGCGTTGCGTTAATAACCCAACTCTACGCCCCCCCCTCCCCCCCTCCAGCTGGAATGGGGTCCTCTCAAGTCACTCGGCGTCACGCTCGCCGACGTGCAGGACGTCGTCGCCACCAACGAGAAGCAGCGCTTCTCCCTGAAGCCCAGGACCGCCGACGCGGGCGCAGGCGCGGCCGCCGGCGACTACCTCATCCGCGCCAACCAGGGCCACTCGATCAAGCTCGAGTCGTCCTCGCTGCTGGAGCCGCTGACGCTCGAGGCCGGCAACGTGCCGCCGCGCGTCGTCCACGGCACCTACTACGCCTTCTGGGAGCCCATCGTCGAGGCCGGCGGCCTGCGGCCGATGGGCCGCAACCACGTGCACTGCGCGGCCGGCACGCCCGACGAGGGCGTGGTGAGCGGCATGCGGCGCGACGCGCAGCTGCTCATCGAGATTGACGTGGCGGCGAGCCTGGCGGCGGGCGTGCGGTGGTGGCGGAGCGATAACGGGGTGATTCTGACGGAGGGCGACGCGGACGGGCTGGTGAGGGTCGAGTTCTTCAAGAGGGTGGAGGGGAGGGGTCAGGGCGTGGGCGTGCTCTGGGAGGACGGCGTGAGGGTCGCGGACATTCCGCCGGAGGTGAAGAGGACGGTGCCGAACGGGAAGGGCCCAAGGGGAGGAGGAGGAGGAGGAGGAGGGAGAGGAAGAGGTGGTGGTCGGGGCAGAGGGAGGGGGGAGGGGAGTGGTCGAGGTGGTCGACAGTAGGTTGACCTTGAGGCATGGCCCATTCAGCACACACGATGACTGTAGGACGCTACAATACATACGACACACATCCCCATCAGCCATTATACAGTCGGACATGTATAGAATTTCAGCCAGTCTAAATATCCTTTCTTCTTTTGCACAACAAAAGTCTTCAGTACATGCAATCATTAATTCACCGTATAAACATTTATCCAAAGAACAGACATCTCCCGTCATGATTTGTCAACCTCCCACACCAACAAACCCTCTCCTGTCGTTCTGCTAGTCCATCTTTATTTTTCTTTCCAATTTTTTCTTTCCTTTTTTTTTCTTCTTCTTCACATCAACATACCGTCCAGCAACTTCTGCCTCCGCGCCGCCTCCTTCTCCATCCACTCCAGGACCTGCTCCGCGATGTGGATGCGCGCCTGGCGCTTGCCCAGGACGCCGCTCGCCACCGCGATGCCCTCGGGCACGCGGGAGCCGACCGAGAACTCGGCGTGCCCGCTGAAGAAGCTGGGGTGGTCGGGGTCCTGGGTCAGGCGGTACTGCGGCTGCGAGACGCCGAGGTGGCGGCACACCCGCGCGATGGCGGTGAACAGCCGGCTCTGCTCGGCGGCGGCCTCGGCGCCCCGGCCCTTGGGCGAGACGAACGGCACCACCGGGGGCGCCGGGGGCGGGGAGGAGGGGGCGTCGCGGCGGCGCTGGGCGCGGTCCGTCTTGAGGGGGGAGGCGCGGCGGGTGGGCGTGGGGGTGGTGGGCGAGTCGAGGGGCCGTTTGAGGCGCGGGGGGGAGGAGGGCGCGGCAGCGGTGGCGATGGTGGTGACGGTGCCTTGGGACGGGCTGGGAGGAGGGCTGGGTGATGACGATGGTGGTTGAGGGTGCGGTGGCGAGGGCGATGGGACGGGTATAGGTTCAAACGGCGGAAGATGCGAAACTTCCTGCTTCGGAGCATGCTGAGCCGGAGAGGACGGAGCTTGGACAGCTACAGGCTCCGTCAGAGTCGGTTGAGTCGGCCAAGCTTGCTGCTGCTGCTGCTGCTGCTGCTCTGTCTGCTGTGAGGGTTTCTGCTCCGGCGGGAGCTGCTTCTCCTGCTCTACCGATGGAGGAGGAGAAGGATGAGTAGGCGTGTGAGGGGTAGTGTGCGACGTGGTGACCTCGTTGGTCACGCTATCGAGATATGCCACGGCGAGCATGGCCGCGTATTGCTTGGCATCCTGCCCGGACGCGATCGCGACACTTTCATCAGCTAAAGAAACTCCTGGCAAGCATAACAAAGAAGGGGAGGGGGGGCAATACCTTTTTGTTCGTGAACAGCGGTGGCGGCTTCCTTCCCGGCTCCTCCGCATCGCCGCTCGACGCGGGGAAGCGGCGGCCGCACCAGGGCAGCACGCAGGTGCAGTGCCAGCGCAGCTGGAACGCGCCGCGAAAGGGCACCTCGATCGGGTCGCCCATCTCAAAGGTCGGGGGCGCGCCGAGGCGGCGCGCCTGCGAGAGGTCTGTCCCGGCGTCAGCATCGTCGGCCTCGGCGGACTCCCGGTTCGGCGCCGCGGCCGCGGCCGCGGCCGCCGACATACGCATGAGCTTGCTGACGTGGTCCTGCTTGGACACGTCCGGCTCGTCGGCGCCGCAGAAGCTGGCGAGCTGGGAGAGGGCCAGCAGCTGCACGGGCGTGACGTGCGCCGTGGAGCCGCCGCTGGCGGCCTGGGTGGCCTCGGCGGCGTCGAGCCAGGCGCGGACGCCGGACCACGGCACGGGGACGAGCGGAGACAGGCCGGAGGGTTTGCCGGGTGCCATGTTTTTTTTTTTTGGATTTGTCAGAGATGGGGTGGTTTTCTTTTTTTTTGGCGTAAGATGAAGAAGGGAGAAGAGAAGAGGAAGAAGAAGAAGAAGAAGAGAGGAAGAAGGGGGGTGGAAAGGAGAGCAAGGCTTTTGGTTTCAAAACAAAGAAATAACAGCAATCACAGAATAGCCGCTCCTTGTCTTGTCTTTTAGTTTGCCTCACGGACAGCGGCATGCATGTGCATACGTGGGATGGATGCCCGTAGAAGCAAAAAGGACGGATGGAAATAAAGAAACGTCGAGCAGTGGGCAACTCGTACTCACCGAGGAGGGAAAAGGGGGGAGTTTTGTTTGTTTATGAATACGGAAAGAGAAGGGCGGCAGAAATACAACACGGCGCACAAGCGGCGCACAAGGAAGAAACCCTCGTGGGACGCTTTGTTGCGAGACGGATGAATGAATCAAATGATGGGGATCGGATGGAGGCCCAAGCAAAATTCACTGGGTGGGGGGGGGTCATGCAGAAAGAACTCTGGACGGACAGTTGATCTTGTACCGCCCTTGTGTGACGGTTCGATACGAAGAATTCATCATGATGCACAGGGAGGCAGTTTCTTGCGTTTTTCTTTCATGGGAGCAATGAAACAGTAACAAGTGCCCAGATAAGATGGCATTGCTGTTGGTCTTCAACACCCAGCCACATCAAGCCACACAAAGCCACACACACCAAAACATCAACACCGTGTATTTTCTTCCATAGAATGTGTAGTCGCTAATAACAGCAAATAATACAACGATACTCCTCCCGATACTCCGTCGTCCAAATTCCCCCCTCAGCCAAGAAAGGCCTCTTTTGTTATGGGAAGACGGTTACCCTTGTGTTTTTCCAGCAACCCATTCCCAAAATATCCATTCATCCAAGCATGATATTTAAAATAATACAGCCCGCCTCCAAACAGCAACGTGCACGATTCACTCCAAGCACGCCTCTGTGTGTCTACCTCGCCCCCTGCGGCGACGGGCTCTTCCTCACCTCCTCGTACTCGAGCTCCCACTTGTCCACCTCGCTAAACTTCCTCGTCGCGCGCCGAAGCTCATCGACCGCCTGAAAGTCCGGGGGCCCTGCTGCCGCCTCCGTCGTGTCCCCGAACGTGTCGTCCCCGACTGGCTGGAACTGGCTGTCGCCCTCCTCCTCGCCCTCTTCATCTTCCTCTCCGTTCCCGTTTTCCTTGTCCGACACCCGTCGCCCGTACGTCTTGTGCTTGGTCGCGCTGCGCGTGGCGCGCTGGTTGCTGCTG
Source organism: Cordyceps cicadae (assembly GCA_002968875.1). Taxonomy (NCBI): domain Eukaryota; kingdom Fungi; phylum Ascomycota; class Sordariomycetes; order Hypocreales; family Cordycipitaceae; genus Cordyceps; species Cordyceps cicadae. Next base: position 260,336 of record MWMN01000007.1, on the reverse strand, counting down.
ATTCCCGACGCCACCGGCCCTCGGCTCGGCGGGCGGCTGACTCGGCCGCCACGCGTCCGCGTCACCGGCACCTCCTCTGCCACCTCCTCTTCCTCCTCCTCCTCGTCGCTGCCGTCGCCTTCCTCGCGTGTCCTCTTGTATCTTCTCTTCGGCAGCAGGTTGGCCAGGTCCGCCGTCGTCAGCGGCTTTGGCTGCGGCACCGCGGAGCGCCCCCTACCTCCAGCCCGCCCCGGGTAGTTGGGCGAGTGCGTCAATGATGGCGGCGAGGAAATGTCCGACAGGACATCGTCGTCGTTGCCGGCGCCCGCCCGCAGCGGCGTCGTGAACGAGGGGCGGCGACGACGCTTCGCGAGCGCGTGGATGTCGGGCCAGGCGTCGTCCTCGTCCTCGGACCCGCTGCTGGCCGGCGGCGCGTTGATCTCGTCCATGTTGACCGGCGTCATCGCCCGCTGCCGGACAGGCGTCGACGGCGGCATGTGCGGCGACGCCAGCTCCGACAGATCCGAGTCGCTGCTATCCGTCTCGTCCGTCCTCGTCGTCTTGGCGACGCGCTCCTCCTCCGCGGCCGCGTCCACCTCGCTCTTGCGCTTCCTCGTCGTGCTCGCGTGCGCCGAGGCGTCTCTTCCGGTTGTGGTCACCGCAGCGCTGGACGCCAGGCTCGCCCGCGTGCGGCGTCGCGCGTGCAGCGGCGTCGACTCCGCATCCGGGGCAAAGTTCTCCTCACCGTCGCTCTCCAAATCCGACTGCGCGCCGCGGCCCGACGTCTCCGAGCGCGGCGCTCCCGGCCCCGGCCTCCTGGCGCCGAGGATGCTGGGCTCCCGCGCGCGCCTGCGGAACGCACCAATGTTGAACGACGACGTCAGCGCCGACGTGTTGTGCGCGCCGGCGCCGGCGCGGCTGCTGGGCCGGATCGGGCCGTCCGTGCGGCCGACCACGCTCGACTGTCGCGAGCGCGGCTTGAACGTGCTCCACGAGCGCGTCGTCGACGTCGAGCGCGGCGCCCGCTCCGGGTCGGGCGCGTCGCCATCGACAAAGCTGTCGCCTAGGTCGCCAAAGATGCTGTCGTCGGCGAGGTCCAGCCCGGTCGTGTCGCGGCGCGCGGCGGACGGCGTCTCGAGAGCGCGCCGGCCAATCTCGACCGAGTCGACGCTCGCGTGGCGGGCGGGCGCGGGCTCGACGGATTCTGGTCGTTGAGAGGTGGTAGCGCGGGTGGCTCGTGTGCGACCACGAGTGGTGGATGGCTGCTGTTGATGCGTCTGCTGCTGTTCAGACTCGTTGGTGATGGGCACGCTAGCTGCGGCAGCGTCGGCGGCTTGACGCGTTCTCCGCGTGCGAGCCATCGTAAAACGGACTAATTCTCGTGCCAATGTCTTTATTTGTAGCTTGAGCTGTGTTTCCCACAAAGACCAGAGCGTTGGTGAGCAGTAAGTGTCGTGTGTAGTTCGGTGTTGTAAGGGTGAACTGTGGTGAGGTTATCGGGCGTTTGACGATCCAGGCGCGTCGCGACGCGTGTGGGGAATATAGAATGGACCCACTAAAAAGTTGGCCAAGCTTTTGATCAGAACCCGGAACGAACAAACTCGTCCCTACTTTCACGGATTACTAACGTGCAACAAATCTGAGTAGCTTTTTGCATAAGTCATAGGCGAAATTTGCCAAGAATCTTCGGCTCTATGAGATGAAAAGATCGTTTCTAAACGCCACTGATGCTAAACCCTTCTATACTTTACAAACGTAGTGTACAATCCTTTCTGTATCATACAAGGCCGCTTATAACAATGCCTGGCCCATAAACATGCTCTTTTTTACATCAGCCACGATGTCGCGGCGATCGTCGTTGCCCACGAGGACAATGCCACGCCCACGGCGCCCCATGCGCCCAGCGCGGCCTAAGCGGTGGATAAAGTCAATTGTAGTGTGTGGCACATCATATAGAATGACGTGGCGCACGGCCACGGTGTCGATGCCTCGAGAAGCCAAATCCGTGACGACAAGGACCTTGATGCTGGAGAGCCAGCTTCGAGCCACTTGACGATCCGGTCGGGCCACGCGGAGAGGGTCCGCCTTGGTGAAGACCTCAAGAATCTCGCCGTGTCGCTTCTCCGGCGTGTCGCGGTGCAGGGCCTGGGCGTCGATGCCCTTTGAGCGCAGGTAATCAGCCAGCTCCTCCGTCTTTTCGCGCTCGTTGACAAAGACCATGATACGGCGCACGTCGACCTCCTCCTTGATGGGGCCCTCGTGCTGGGCGGACTCGCGGCCGATGCTGAAGATGGCCTCGGCGCAGGCGAGGTCCTTGTTGTTCCTGTACGGATCGCGAGATACATCAATGACGCCGAGCTGTACACGACGAGGGATGGCGTGCAGGTTGGGCGTGACGATGCGCTTCATATCAGGGTAGTTGACGGCCAGGTAGTTGTTGAGCTTCTTGGGGATGGTGGCGGAGCAGCATATGAATTGCTTGAGGGAGGGGGTGGCGCGCTCAACGATGCTCATGGTGACGGGGGCGAAGCTCCGGTCGAAGAGGGAGTCGGCCTCATCGATTATGAGGTGGGAGACGCGGGAGAGGATGTTGGGGTCCGAGTCGGCCATGGCGGCAAGCAAGTGTGGCGTGGCGACAACGACGTCGAGGCCCCTGGGAGAGTACACATTGCGCTGGATCTGCTGGGGCTTGAGATCTGAGGAGAGCATCTCCGTTTTGAACTTGACGGCGTGGGAGATGGACTTGGATACTCGCATGACCTGCTGGCAAAGTTCTGCCGTGGGGACCAAGACGACGACCTTGGGTCGGGCCATGGTGGGATGCGGCTCATCAAATGGTTTCAATTTTCCGTGTCCTTCCTCCTGGCGCTTCTTCTCGGCGGCGAAGCGTTCGTTGTAGGCCGCAATGTCCGGGTCAATGGCCTCGGCCTTTTTGAGAGCGTTGATGGCTGGCAGTAGGTAGGCGAGGGTCTTGCCGGACCCGGTTTCGGCGGCGAGCAGGAATGACGGCACCTTGCCCGGTGCTATGCTCGTTGGGGCCTTGGCATGCGTCTTCTCCGCGAAGCCGGTGGCGGACTGGCCGAGGAGCGCGGGAATGGCCAGTCGCTGGACGGGCGTGGGACGGATATCTGTCAGGCCCTTGAAGAGCTCTTCGTCAATGGCGGTCTGGACCGATGGCAGCAAGTCAAACTGCGAGAAGGAATCAAACTCGGCCATGCGATCCTTCATGGTCATGCGGCGGCTGTACGAGACGGAGGCGAGGGCGCGGTGCATCTTGAGGGCCTTGCGGTCGTCGCCGTGCTTGCGGGTCGCGTCGCTGCGTTTGTCGGGAGAGGCCGAAGCGCGAGGCTGCCGTCGGGGGTCAATGTTGGCGACACGCCTGTTCATGCCTCCAAAGGGACCCGGGGCTTGGCGCTTGCGTCTGGCATCGTTGGCGGAGGGGGGCGATCGGTGGACGTTGTCGGACAGGACCATGCGCGAGGGGCGGGCGGTTTCGCGGCGAGCCGAGGCGAATCGGGCGCCAACGAAAGGGCGGACGAGGGATTGAAGCGCCGGTCGCAGAGTGAGAGCGGTGCTTCCGGCCAGGAGGCCTGCATTGAGCAGGGCAGGCTTCATTGTGCTGGCACGGGAGAAGCGATGGCGTTGGGCGATACAGTCGTGTCGTGTCTAGCAAGCAGGAGAACATTTTCACTTCTTTATTTAGTTAGTTCAAAAAATAGCGGGTACGTACCTTTCCCCTGCCTGCTGCTCAAAGAGGAAATGGAGGAAAAGCCGCGAGGCAGGGTTAATTTAGGCAGGGTTAATTTTGTGCCTGCATGCTTATTCAGGTTGTGCTACTTGAGCTGATAAGCTAGGAATTAGTCTGTCCGAAATAAACAGGATGGGGGCGAGGCTTTTGGCTATTGCCATTGTGGTTGCGCATGCATTGGAGGCTTAAGCAATTGATGACGCTACTGTTACGGAATGGGATACAAGGAAGACGTGAAGCTGCACGAGTCTTTGGCCGCTGGTGGGGAGCGAGCCCCACTAGAGCATGAACACTGAAAGCTGGCTTCGCCGAATTCGTCGACAGCCAAGTTGGGCGGCGTTTGCTGCCCGTGATGAAATATTCAAGACCAAGGAAAAATGGTGCTGACGTTTTGTTGCTTGGGAGCTCTATTTTCAAGGTCGACAAGAAGAGGCAGTATTCGCGGCTGTGCATCTTACATGTATTGATAAGTGCTGCAGGCTGCAAGATGCATGCTGCGGGCTGGCTGAGCTCGGTGTAATTGGGCAGCGAAGGAGGGGAGTCGGGGCCCACTGGCCGCTGTCAGTGTTGAAAAGGCGCTATGATTTATAAGGGGAGGCGCTTTCAGTGGGTGCAGTGGCTTAGCCTTGTTAGCCTCCCTCAGCGGCCTTGATGTTTGGAAAAGGCAAGGTCGAGTTTAGCGGCTTCAGCTGGCTGTTCTGGTGTCGACCACTGTTGGGTTACCTACAGGTTACTGGTTACAGGTTACAGGTGGTGGAGGAGGATAGATGGACAATTACAGTGGGTTAGGTGGCTGGATTTAGCGTTGCCTCCGTCCCCCGCCTGCCCGCCCAATATCCCGAAGATGGGCCAAAGTTGCAAAGCTGGGCGCCAATGCATGCCATGTTGTTGCGCGTTTTCGCCTCTTATTCGCCTCATATCCTCGCCACGGACCATCTCGAGAGGGGTACGTACCCTGTGTATGTATGTACGTACGTACGTGTTCACCTGGTTGGTGCGGTGTATGTATGTATGTGCGGACGTCCATCGAGGCAAGGTGAGGTGAAGAGAGGTGAGGCAATGCATCCATTTCCCAGTTACCACATTTACCAGTTACCGCCACCCATGTACCGCCAACCCGCGTATTCTTTATTTCATCCTGTCTGTCCCCCACCTCCATTTCGTCTGCATCGAATCGTCCGCAGCTCAAAGGCCTTCCCCCCGACTCGTCCTTAATAAAAACCCCCGACGTTCCACGAACTGCTGCATGACCTGTTTCTACGCCTTGCATCCCGTCCCGAGACCAACCCCAAGATAGGAACGCTACCAGCCGTTTGAGAGCCGTCCTCCTGCTAGACTCTAGACTCTCGCAAGCTTTGCCGGTTCATCCACCGGACTGGTACCATCGCTCATCGCTCAAGCCCTCCGATTTACTTTTTACTTTTTTTTTTCCTCTGCCCTGTATCAGGATTCCAGGCTCCCAGGCTCCCACTTCCCCGACCATTCTTGTCTGTGCTCCCGGCACCGGCACCATCTCCCGATTTGCCCTGCACGTGCCTGCCCTCCTCCCTGTCCGCCTACTGCCCGCCCTTGCCTACCTACGCCTACTACCTACCACCTACATACTAGTTAATTAACTTCTTTGCCACTCCAACAACTCCATGTCTCTCGACTGATAAAGGCCTCACTCTTTGTTTCTCCTCGCCTGCGCCCTCAATTGCCATCCCAGCTTCACAATTCTATCCCCAGCAACTCTCCTTCCAACACACCGAACGTCCTCATCATCAGCCACTTGTAGCGCCGTCACCCTCACCCATATGCGCTGCGTTTACATGCTCGTCACACCCTCATAGCCGGCAGGCGCTGTACTGTACTTGTCAACATCACTCTTCCGTCTCTTCAACAGAGTAGCGCAACTCTTCTTCCGACCTCTCCTGCGTCTCACCCACGACCAATACATCCGTCCACTCCCCTCATCAGCGTCATGTCTCAACCATATACTATCCCGCATACCATCACCTACACTCTACCCAACCACGATGGTCCGGTATTCATAGCTGGCACGTTTTCGCAACCTGCCTGGCTTCTCCAAGAAATGGAACCCTCGACATCAGCCAGGGATCCCAACACCTATTCCATCTGTGTCATGGTCGAACCTGACAAGGAATACCAGTACAGATTCAGGCACGGCCGAGATGGCCTGTGGGCAGTTGACGAGCGAGAACCCATTGGTACGTTTACGACAACCCTGGTGAAGAGCTAAAATTAAGTCGTTGCAGTGAAAAGCGTCCTGGGCACCAAGAGCAATATTCTCCGAGCAAAAGAGCCTGCCAAGACCAACAATGGAAACGCCAGCACCAGCCCCAACATCAACGAAAACGACGGCGCCAATGATACCGTGAGCTTCACCGTTCCACTCTTTGCCCATGAGCGACTCGGCGCTTCCTACACTCTGAGCGATGGTAGCCACCAAGCCCAAGACACGACCAACAGCGAGGCGCAAAGGGAAACTTCACCGAGAACTGTGAACCATGCTCACCTTGATCTCAACGACCCCACCCTGGAGCCCTTTCCCTGCGACAAGTCGTCGATTCTAGGCACCCTGCGCAAGATCCAGTCCAGCTTGGGCGAACATGCGGTGGCTATCGACAGCCAGCAACACTCGAACCGTCGCGGCAGCCTCGATTCGGATGATGGCTCCTCGGGCTCCGTGAGCCCGTCCTCTTTTAGACGCAGAGAAAATCGGTTGTCCAATGGCAGCAAACGTAACCTGTCCGTGGCGTCACTCGGCTCCATTGCTGAAGAGCCCAACGGAGGGATGCATAAACGCGAACTGAGAAACATTGCCGAAGCAACCATGGGCGATGGCGGTGAAGCTCTCATGATGAGAGCGTCTAAGCGATAATGACCGCCGAACTGTGCCGTACATATCCGAACCGCGACTGGGTTGGCGTTTCTTCTATTTTGTCTAAAAAGCCAGCTTAGTTTATATCCTTTGGAATTTGAATCAATACAGTTATTTATACCACAAACAGATGCCTTTCGGTGAGCTCAGCCCACACCATCAGTATCCCCAGCCAGATGTGACGTCGTAGTCGTCGTCGTCGTCAGCTTTCCACGAATTTAAATTACGCAATTACAGCAGTAAAACTCTGGGAATTTATTCAAACTGGAACCAAGCAGAGTAAAATCATAATACCCAAAAACGAGCCCATCGAATTGCCAAAGTCGCGGATGACTTACATGTACAAGCCAACAGCCAGCGGCCCCACATGTTCTTCTGTTCTGCCTGGTACTCGCCACCATATTATTTATTAGTAGCATTTTCCTTGGCGAACGACTTGTGGAAAATCATCCCTGAACAATGCTTGTCTCGTTCATCTCACCTCTCACCACAGCACACTGAAGCCGGAGGCTGTCCATCCGGGTTACCGCATCCTTCTCCAGTAGTGAACCTGACCCGAACCTCGCCATGTCCCTACCACCAAACATCATCCGCGTCAAACGGAAGCGGGTGGAGGAATCCCCCGTCACTTTTCTTCGTATGGCACCCGTCCTCCTGCCGCGTGAAACCATTCAAGGAGGGGACCATGGCTGACTTGGATTTTCTTTTTGCTTTCATCTACCTAGAAATCGACGAGGGCGCCAAGCGGCATCGCAGTGATAGCAGCCACTGGGTCTACCAGCGACGAGGCTCGACAGCGCAGCCGCCGCCTACACCATCACCGCTCCGCGCCGACTCGAAGCCCGAGATCAAACTCTCCACGGTCCAAGAAGATGACACAAAACACGGCGAGGGAGCTCCCCTCCCGAGACCGGACGCGGACAAGCTGACGCCCGCGACGGCGGCGACAGCAGCAGAGCCACGCCGGTTCCGGGTTTCCAAGGCGATGCTGGCCGCGGCCGCGGCCGCCAACGGTGGCGAGGCAGGTTCGGTGTCCAAGAGGGACAGGTACGGCGCGCCGACGCTGTTCGTGGAGCGCGCGCGGCGCAAGAAGCTGGCGCCCAAGCCGCGGCGCAGCATGCTCGCCCTCAACGCCGAGGCTGCGGCCGCGGCAGCGGCAGCCGCCAAGGATGTCGAGGCCAAGGATCTCAAGCGGCCGGGCGTGGCGAAGCGACCGCGCGACGCGAGCAAGACGATGCCCGCTGCCGCATCGACAGAAGCCGAGGCGCCGCAGCAGGGGACGATGACGACGGCGACGGCGATGGATGCCGCCGCGAACCCCCTCCCGGCGTCCCTGAGGGACCGCGCGCAGGAGGACATGAGCAAGATTGCCGCGGACATGAACGAGTGGGTGATGCGGGAGATGGGCGCGGCGCTGCAGAGCATGGAGGCGGAGCGGCAGAAAGAGGCGCGGCCGGCGGCGGCGGCGGCGGCGCTGTCGCCGTCGCGGTTCAAGCCCAAGGCGCCGGCGAAGCGTTACCACGAGCGGCATCCCGACGCGGCCGTGACGGGTGGCGCGACGACAGACGTGGAGGGCGACACCAACATGACGGACGCGAGCGAGGACGAGGACGGCGACGAGGACGACTGGGTGATTGAGGAGTACGTCCGCATCCCGGCGAACTCGGTGGCGCTGGACGTGGCGCCGTCGTCGGACGTGGGCTTCCTGGTGCTGGACGGCGAGGAGGAGAGCCTGCTCTTCTTCGGGCCGCAGAACGACGAGGACGAGGACTGGGACGAGGACGAGGAGGACGAGAACGGTATGTTTTAGTCTGGGGTGGTTCACGTCAAATCGCGGAAAGGAGGGGGAAACTAATGAATGATAGCCGAAAACCACTACACGGCGGATTATCCCGAGGACGAGGTCGATTCGGAGGACGAGTTCAACCGGAATGCCTACTACTTTCGCAACGCCAACGCGTCGGACGACGAGGAGTATGATCAGGACGCGTTCGATGACGAGGACGAGGACGTGTACGGAGCGAATGGCGGCGAGGATGATGACGCGAGGATGACGAGGATCCTGGAGCAGATGAAGCGGCTCAGGGCGTCGCAGCAGTGAAGCAGGTGCCCGACGTTGAAGGATGGATGGATGATGGAACGGCCTCGACTCTGATGAAATGGGCTGTCGACACGGGAAAAGGGTAATGCGGCATGTTATGGTAAACAAGAAGCGACTTTGAATATTAGATAGATCATGGGCTATACAAAAATAATTTGAAATTTCCAGACATGGCTCCTGCGTCGAGGCGCTCTCTCGGACCACCTGGCCGGCCTCGATCGAGTTCCCCTGTTCCATCTTTCAGACTGGGGGAAAGCCAAACATTCCCATCACCTCGGCTCACATCCGTGATGAATTTCCACCGTCGATCAAAGTCCCGCAGCGTCCTCTCACTTGCAGACCTTGATGTTGGGGAACTCGCCCTGCTGCTTGCAGTGCTCGCCCTTGGGGCAGTCGGCGTCGGAGCGGCACAGCCCGGCGACGGCCGTGGCCATGGCGAGTGTGAGGAGGGCCGAGAACTGCATCTTTGGCCGGGGGGGTTTGTAGTGTGCTTTTTTTATGATGGCAGGTAGGTTTTTTTTTGGCTTTTTGTGTGTTGATGGAAGGGAGGGTTTTCGTGATTGGGGGGGGGGGGGGGGGGGGGGGGGGACGGACTGGCAGCTCGGCAGGGTTCTTTTATAGTTTGCCCAGCTGGCTGGGATTTTTGGTCAGGCAGATGGGGGAACATGATTGCCAAAAAAATCTCACTGACTGTTGAGATCTACGTCAAAGAAGAAGGCTAGCTCTTACCGGTTGTTTTCTTCGGCTTCATGAACGGTGGGCAGGACGCGCAAGCCGCCGACTTCGTCTCCCACAGCTTGGACGGATCCATGTCGCAACAGGCAGGTACCGCGATGTGTACAGCTCACCGGTTCGTTCAATCAAACCCCGCTCACAGAGTCTTCTCGCGAGTATTGAGAAACTAGTTGATACGAAATAGCTCCGGTTGCGCAGCGTTCTCGCCGCATGTCAGCGCTCCCCTAGACCGCAACAGGCAGGTCCCGTCAGCATCTCTGCTCGTCGCCTCTCCTCTCCTCTCCTCTCCTCTCTCGATACCACGCACTCAGTGGGCGTTCTTTGAGCCGAAAGCCCGGAGGCTGCTCTTCTGTTGTCGGTGCGAGCGGTGGTAGGCGACTCGGCGTTGCCTGGTGAGGTCCCATTGATCCGCATGAACCAACCCCGCGGTAAGGCGAATCAGCTGAGAGGCTTACATTACGATGGAGACATCTCTTTTTCAAGAGCAAAGGTATTTGGCGGAAGATGGGCCAGATCTTCCTGGCTCTTTGCTTTACATCTTCTCAGTGGAGTTCCGATACGGGGACTTGGAAGAGGGAGGACGTTACGCCGTCACAACACAAGTAGCATTCAGCTTGCCGAGCAATTTCATCATAATTTGCCCAAATATTTCAAACCTTTTAAACCCTTCCTATCTTGCGTTTAGCAACTTTTCATGCCTCTCATGTCTATTTTGATCCAGGTGGCGCGCGGTCCGACAGTGTTTCCATACAGAAAGCTCAACAAAATTCAAAGTAGAAAATCCCGATTCGAGGTTAAGAAATTCCGTTTCAAGTAGCCATAATTCAAGTTCAAGCATCCAACTTCTCCATCCACCGCCAGATTCAAATCTGCATGCCATTCCGCCTCGACCGCCGCAGCATTATCAACCTCGAGAAGTCGGCGAGCTCGCATATGGATCCTCCAGCGCCGCCGTTGCCGGCAGGGGCTTGTCAACGTCAGACACTTCATGCGGAGAGCGGCGGCGTCGCTGCGAGCACGACCTCTCTTGCTCCGCCTCCTCCGTCACCGGCGGCGGTATGTAGTGGATCACGCCGTTCTCCTCGTACGTCTGGAGCTCCGAGCCGCGCTTTTGCCCCGTCGCATCCCCGCCGACCAAGGACCGCTCCTCGGCGGCCAGGAGCCGCTGCTGATGGTACTTTATCGGCACGACCCGGGTCCCCTAGCAAATGCCCAGCCGTATGCCCGTGAGCGCCTGCAGCTTGTCGAGGAAGCCCTGGCACCGGGTGCAGTGCCTTCGCGAGACAAACACTTCAAAGTGCGGCCGGTCCCCGCCGCCGCCGCCGCCGCCGCCGCCGCTCCATCGACATTTCCGCAGCCGGACGAGGTTCTCTCGCGTCAGGAGGTCCTCGCCGCGTGGCCGCGGGCCGCCGGGCATCTGCCGCAGGAGCAGCGTCACGGCAAACGTCGCCAGCTTCAGCTCGACGTGGGCCGCCTGGAAGCAGCCCGGTGGCGTGTTGGGCCTGTCAAAGGGGGAGGTCAGGTCGTATCCCAAGATCTCGGCGAGCCGGATCGCCCGGGAGGCCCACTTGGCGTTGCCCAGCACGTGGTTGCCGGGGATCAGCGTGTCGCCGCGGCCGCTCAGGCCGTGTCCGCTCTGCGACCAGGCGAGGATGACGCGCTTCTGGGAGGGCGTCACGGCGGCGAGGAAGCCGCTCGTCTTCTTGTCCAAGTTGACCTGGCGTGACCTGTCTCTTGCGGAAACGTGGTAGTGAAAGGTGTGTTGTAGGCCGTGACTGACGACGCTCACTTGGACGGCGCCCGCGTCTTGGTCGATTTCATGCAAAAAGACGAGCTCGCGAGAGCCACCCGGACTGAACCGGGAATCAAACTCTATGCTCATGGTTTTGTAAGCAGCTTGAATGTGGCACGGAGCGGATGAATGTAGTATGTTGTAGCAGGGAGATGAGTAAAGATATGAATGTCCCTTGTTGGGAAGCAGCTGGTCTCGAGGGAATCCCGATGGATTAGAGCATCTGGCCAGGTGCAGCCGGGAAGACGGAATAAGAATATGAGTTTGATCAGGGAAAATAAACAAGTGTGCAGGATGCAAGAATGGGATTAGTGTAGATGTTCAAGTAGGAGTGGGAGTGGCAGAGCTGGATAATAAGCCTTAGTTATGGGCATGGCCTTCACTTGCTGTTCACTTTGATGCAGCTCCAACACATGATTATCTATGATCGATTCATTATTGCTTTAAGAGCTGCATAACCAAGGTCAGTTTTGTGTTTGTTTGCCTCCCTGGATTAGCCAACACAGCACAGGCACCTATGTATTATCACGAATCTAAACGTATGCAAGAAGCGGTAAGACGGCGCCAACGTAGGCGCTGAGCTATGCCTATGAAACATGAATTGTATTGGCCTTTAGATGATTGCAAGTATATAATGACAGCCCATCTTGAAGCAGTCAGGTTCTCTATAGTCTTCAACACCACCACACACAAAAAACACCACAGTGTCTCTAGATAAAATCCTCCCAGCAAAAGCCGCCCTTTACTGCTTCCCAAACACCCTGCGCTCCATGTTCACCGCCTGCATCAGCGCCCCAAACTGCTTCCCCAGCTCCCTCACCACCGCCGCCACGTCCGGCGCCCTCGGCTCGACCCTCCGCCGCGCCGCCGCGATCTCGCCGCCCGCCAGGCCCGTCTTGCCCAGCGTCGCCAGGTGCCGCACCTCCGCCCCGCGCCGCAGCCCTCCCCCCTTCCCTCCGCCCGGCGTGATCAGCGTGTCGTCCAGGATGTCCTGCCAGCGTGCCAGGTACACGCCGGGACCCCAGCACTCGCCGCCACTGCTGCTGCTGCCACCGGCCAGCTGGGCCAGCCGCGCGTCGGAACCCTCCTTGAGCGCCGCCAGGTACTCGGCGTGCGCGTCCAGCGCGGCCAGCACCGCCGTCCGCGCCTCCGCGCCCAGCCCGGCGACCAGCCCGTCCAGCGCCTCGTCCATCGCGCTCCTCGTCCCGTCACCGCCGTCGCCCGTCTGCTGCCGGAAGCGCGCGATCGAGGCGCTGCTCCACGCGCGCAGGTCGCGCCACACCTCCGGGCAGCTCCTCGCCACCGCGTGCACGAACCGGTGCAGCAGCGGCTTGTGGTCGTTGAGCAGCTTGACGTAGTCCTCCACCGTCACCGTCGGCGCGCCACCGTCGGCGGGCGTGCTGACGCGGATGAACTGGGCGATAAACTCCTGCAGGTCCGAGAGGTGCGCGCCGAGGTCGACGCGCTCGTGGACGGCGCGGATCACCGGGTTGTACGCGGCGACGGCCTCCTTGATGGCCTTGGTGAAGAGGTCCGGCGGGTGCCGGCAGAGCGCGTCGGTCATGGCCTCGCGGTCGCGCATCGACAGCAGCGCCGAGTAGTACTCGAGCGCCCTCTCGTGCTGCGCCTCGCTCAGGTCGTCCGCCGCCTCCCCCTCGCCGCACGCCCTCAGGATCGCCGCGACGATCGACTCCCGCGCCTCCACGCTCGCCCTCCTCACCGCCGCCTGCTGCGCCTTGCTGCTCGCCACGTGCTCCCGGATCGCCGTCCGCACCGTCCCGCCCAGCCCCCCCGCGGCCGCGTCGTCCCCGGCCTTGTCCACGCGCTGCACGGCCTTCTTGAACTCGCCGGCGTCGCGGGACAGCACCAGGGAGATGATGTTCTGCAGCAGGTTCATGCCGTCGTCGTCGCTCTGCGTCACGCCCAGCCAGTTTGTCAGCCCCGTGACGCTCAGCTTGGCCAGCAGCAGCCGCATCATGCCGCCGATCATGGTCGCCGCGTTGCCCACCCGCAGCGTCTGCTTGATCACCCGGTATGGCACCAGCCCGTGCACCCCGTCCAGCAGCTTCAGCAGGTACGGCCCGTCCGGGCTCAGCGCGAACACGTGGTGCAGCAGCGCCGCCAGGTGCAGCACCACGTAGCTGCTCGCCGCGTCCACCGCCGCCGAGTGCGCCTCCAGCCGGTCCGTCCGCGCGAGGTAGTCGAACATGGCGTCCACCAGGTCCCCGTACACCAGCGAGTCCAGGACGTCCTCCCACGCGCGGGCGAGCTCCCGGCCGTCGCGCGCGTCGTACGTCTTCTTCTTCAGCGACTCCTCTGTCGGTGACGTCTCGTCGGCGCCGCGCCGCGGTACACCACCGAGGAAGCCCCGCGCAATCATCTCAATCACGGACCCGGACCCCGAGGCCAGCGTCTTGCGCGCACCCATCGCGCCCTTGTCGTAGCTCTCCGAGAGGTCCGCGTCGGCGAACCGGCTCAGCAGGCCCTGCACACGCACCGCCCAAAAGTCGCGCGGCAGCGACTTGAGGGCCGGCAGGCGCATCACGAACGTCGAGGTGAGCAGCTGCATGACCGGCAGCGCCGACGGCGCGTTGTCGGCGTCGTCCAGGACGTACTCGTCGCCCTCCGCGTCGCTGTGGCCGGAGGAGGAGGATGCGGGCTCCGCGGCGACCGAGGACGGTGTGTAGACCCGCGGCGAGTCGGGTGCCGAGGGCGTCGGCGTTGCGCCGGCGCTGCTGTCCGAGGACCGTCCCCAGAGGCTCAGCGCGAAGCCCGTCAGCCCACCCCCGCCGCTTGTCGGCGTCGGTGCGGCAATGTCCTGGTGGGCTGCGGCCGCGGCTGCGCGGGCTTGCTGCTCTTGGGTGCGGAAGGGAAAGCCGTGCGTGAGAACGGCATCGGTAGACTTGAAGGCCTCAATCTCAGAGTACGTCTCATGATGGGTGAGGATGTCAAAGAGGGCGTGCGTTTGCCTTGGCGTTAGGAGCTGTGACTGAGACATGGCGTGGCCAAGGTTGGCTGTGAATTCGTGCGTAGCCTTGTTTTAGAAATATAGATGGCAGGATTGGATAGATGATTCCCCTGGCCGGGCATCCAACCCAGGGCCGGTATTTGAGCCGTCAAACAGAGGACAAGGGGCAATGGTCGATCTTGGCCGTCTCGCAACGATATCGTGTCTTTGCAGTGTCGACTTGATTGTAATGTAGAGAAAGCAGATTTAGTAATCTTGGGCTTTGCGATGAATGATGATGAATGCTGGCTGGATGTGTTGAGCGTCTGTGTGTGAATGTGGCGGTTGCAAAAGGACAGATGCCATTCATTATGAGGGCGATTATTATTAAGGTGTTTGGGAAAATCCCCAATCCCCACCCTGAATACCCGCCGCATGTAAACGCCATGATCCCCCGCACTTTGGCACTGGCGTAATTGCAGCTCTGCCTCGGTCTGCTTTTTATTTAGAGATGGTAGAGGAATCGGTGCCTTACCTGTCCGTCTCTATGACGACTGACTTGCGAAGAGACGGGTTGTAGTGGCCGTCCGTGCCTTGCTTTGGCCTCCACCAGGGCGTGCGCTACGAGTAACGAGTACGTATGTACGTGTGTATATGTAGGTTATTATTAGTGCATAGTATGTATTCGTACGCTGGTAGAACGTTTGGTACCAAGGTAGGTACCAAGATACCACCTAAATAATAACATGAAATAATACTAGGTGAGTACCTATTCGTATGTAGGTTAGTACCTAGCGTTTGGGATCAGCACCCCCCGCACTTTGAGTAGTAGAAGCCATTTGCAAGTCATCCTTGCCCTAATTTACAAGTACGGCTTGGACGGCGACGTATAATCACTTCCTTCACACATTTCAAACTGCTCCCGCAATACAATAAGTACAGTCGTGTCATTAATATTCAAAGTAACTATCACAATAAGGAAACTGTTAAGCAAGGCTGGCCTCGAGCCGTGTGTGTGTGGTACCTGGTCGCGCATCGCTGTAAACAAGAGTCAACAGCAAAACACTCAGAAATAGACACAGAAAGGGTATATAATTCTCATCGACTCAAACATTTTCACACCATAATTTTTCTTGTTTCGAAGCATCTCCATCTCTGACGGCTGAGTAGCAGCTTAGTTGAGACGAACAGGGTTCCCGGCGTCGAGAGCCGGGGCAGTCGTCTTCTTGAGACCATTTCCATTAGCAATGCCATTGCCGGCATGGAGACCGTTGCCATTAGTATGGAGGCCGTTGCCGTTGCTGTAGAGCCCGTTGCCGTTACCGGTGCCGTGCACGCCGTTGCCAGTAGCAAGTCCATTTCCAGTCGCACCAAGACCGTTTCCGTTGGCGGTATTGGCTGCACCGCGAGCTTTGTTAACGATCTGAGGAGCACTGGGAATGTCCGTGCTCTTGCTGGCCTTACCGATGGAGAAGACGGGGCTCTCCCACTTCTCGCCCTTGAGCGCAAGCTCCTTGTACTCGGTGGCCTTGGAGCTGACACCACCAGGAAGCTTAAGGCCAGGGAAGATGGTCTCGTCGTCCGTCATCGTGATGTTGATCTTCTTGTTGTCTTCCTTCTTGTCCTTCTTCAGCTTCTCCTTCTCCTGCTTGTTCTTGAGCGCACGCTGCTGGCTCGCATCATAGAAGCGCTTAAAGAAGTTGGTCTTCTTGCCGTCCTCTCCTGGGGTCTCGCCCGCGAGCTCTGCCTCCTTCTTGAGCTCGTACAGAGTGCGATCAAACTCGTTGCACTGGTCCTTGATGGCCTTCTCTACAGCCTTCTGCAGAGCAGGGCGGAGAGCGCGGAGCAAGACTGGCTTGAAAATGGCAAAGAGGCCCTTGAACTTGGACTTCTTGAGCTTGACGTTCAGGCTCTTGAAGTCGACGTCAACCTTCTCAACCTTGAAGAAGTTCTGGCTGTCCTTCTTATTGGCAGTGGAGACCTTCATGCGGAAGGAGAATCCTTCGCCGGGCAGTAGGATGTCGGCAACACCGGTGTCAGTGATCTTAGGGAAGCCGGTCTTGCGCTTAATGTGGTAGCTGACATCGCGCAGATCCATCTGGATGCCCGAGACCTTGAGATCAATCATGTTCTGGTTGTGGTTGGCAATGTTCTTGCGACCCCACTTCCAGTTGTTGTTGGAGACAAGCTCAGCAACGTTGGGCATAAAGTTGTCGCTCTCGAGAATGAGGTTCTCAATAACAGCGTCGAATCCAGGATCAGAGTACTCGATGCGAGGGATTGGGATGTAGGCAATGTCGCGGAGTACGGAGGGCAGGATAACGTCAAAGAGATCCTTGACGAGGTGAGGCTTGAATTCGGACTTGCCATCGGGATTGTTACCAAGGTCCTTGAATAGCTTCTGGACCGCGAGACCGAACTGCTTGTTCTGAGGGTCCTTGTCAAACTGATCGCCGACAAACTTGGTCTCCTCAATAATATTGTCCGTATGAGCCTTGTACTTTTCGCGCAGGAGGTAGCGACCCTGCTGGTAAAGAACATCCCAGTCCCTAGTGGACTGCTCCTCCAGGACGTAGCCTTGCTCGAGCAGAAGGCGGTTGATGTAGCGATCCATGTTCTTGAACCAGAACTTCAACTCGTCGTCCTTCTGAGCGTCATCGTAAATCTGCCCGATGGCCTTCCAAAGGTTGGAAGTCGAGGTCCCGTTGGCAAAACGCTCGATCAGGGTGCGGAGGTCAGCCTCGGCAGCAGCGAAGCCGCTGCGGGCCTGGTTAAGAGAGCCACCAGACTCCTTACCATACGAGCGGCCGTGCTCTCCGTAAGTACGGGCAAGACGCAAGAGGCTCTGGATGGCTTGGGAGTAGTCGGTGTGTTGCTGGCACTCGATTACCATCTTCTTGAGGCGGAAGATGATCTGGTCTTTACGCTCAGTGGGCATCTTCTTGTTGAAGTAATCCTTCGCCTTGCGGCGCTGTTCTTCCTTCTTCGCTCTCAGGTTCTCCTGGGTCTCCGGGTCGATGTTCTTGTCGAGCTTCTGCTGCAGAGTAGACCTGGCGGCATCGTGACCAGCAGCAATGTTGGCATCCCTGGCATCACCAGAGGCGGGGGCGGCGGCAGCCCTGGCGCTGTCGGCAATGTCTTGGGCGTCCTTCTTCGCGTTGCCCTTGTAAAGGCCCTGAGCCTGCTTCTTGAGGTCATCTTTGTTGAACTTGGGAGCTTCGTGCCAAGTGTTATCCTCGGCAGCATGATCAATCTGAGCGAGGTCGTCTTCCGAGGGGCGGAGGCGGCCGGCGGCGCTGCCAGCGGCATCACCAGCCATATCACGCAGAAGAATGGAGGAGTCCTTGAGCAGCTTGCGGAACTGGCCGTTGGTGATAAGCAAGGTTCCCAGGGTTCTCAGACCCTGGAGAGCCTCTTCACCATCCTTTTGGGCTGCATCCTTGGTGATGGGAGCCTTGGGTCCTTGGACGGACTTGGCGTCGAACTGGGTAGTCTGCCAGATGAAGTCCTGGATGAGATTACCGTCGTTCTTGGAAAGAATCAGGTTCTTGGCGAGTCTGACAACTTCACGGGTGTCCTCAACAAGCAGCTTGCCGTCATCGGAAAGCTTGGCAGAAGGCTTGGAGAGAGCGTCGGACTGCAGGAAGCTGTTGAGGGCGACATCAACCTGATCATTCTGCGGGATTCGTTAGTGGTTGATGGCGTAATTTTTTGTGAAGATTGGCGCCTACAGAGGGAACCTTGCCAGCCTTGAAGGCGCGGAAGATGCCGTAGATCTGGAGCTTGCGGTTGATATCCGCATCCTTCTCCTTGATGTTGGTAGGGCGGTTGACGTTGGCGGTAGCCATGATGAGCGGAAATTCTAACTTGGGGCCGTTTTGGTGTTGCCGATGTGAGTTTGGTCGAGATTAGTCGGAAAGATGGTTGGACCTAGTCAAAAGCGACGAAGAGGAAGTAGGGGTTAAAATTAGACGGAGGATTTCAAGGGGTATCTTCTCCTAGGGTATCAAAAGCGAGGATTCGTGGTTGGGTATTATGATAAGAGGGTATACAGAGGAAATTTGGTGAGAACAGGAAAGGAGAGGAAGGCGTAGCGCAGCGAGCGGCAGTCGAGGGGGTGTTTATACCGGCTGGTGAGAGGGCGAGAACTGGGGACCCAAGCTGGAGCTGGGAAAGCCTGCCTTGCCGATGGTGACGTTTGGTGGACGGCGTACGTCATAGCAATCGAAGTGGTACAATGCCGCTGCTGCATTGGGGCGGAAGGGAGGGGCTCGTGGGACACTAGACAAGGTAGGGAAGTAGGTAGAGAAAATGAAATGCAAGACGGTCTCGATCTGGCATTGTCAATGATGAACCTTGAAACCAGGAACGCATTCATCAGGCCAGGATGGATGAATGGGGGGTGAAGAATACGAGGAGAGGGGATGGACACTGCAGGAAAGGGGGTGTGTGGCTAGTGCGATGGGTGGCTGGTCCCGCTCCAAGCCACATCATCGCCAGTAGGGATACATAGAGGTGACTACTAACTACGGAGTAGTTACCGACGGAATGTTTAGGTGCAAAACGAAGTTATTACGCGCTCTCTAACTAACTAGCAGGCGATTAGATTCAAGGCAAGGAAATTGACAGTGGGTCGATTGCAAGGAGTCGAAGATCTTGGTTCAGCGAGGGAGCTGCCACAGTACCGAGCGAGCTCGCGGATGAGGTCAACCGACTATAGCAGCCCAATTCGCAGAAACTTTTGATCAAAACTTTTCCCATTTTCCCCAACCCTGTTCAATTCGTCTTGTATGGAACACTTACCATGGCTGCACTGGCTTTAATTCTCCCGGTTACATCAGATGCCCATCTGTGCTGAAAGACATCACCATTGCCAGGGTGATGCACCCCCACATTGCCAGGTAGCGAGCAATGGGTCGCTGAGCATCCATCAGGAGCCTATCCCAGCCATCCAGCCTAAACTGAGTTTTTTGCTGGAGACTATTTCCTCGCCGAAACCACCCAGCCAATGTATCCACTCGTCTGTTGCCGCGCTTGGCAAGTTGCCTGGAAGCATTTTGCTGTTTCCGAGCGAGGCTCCCCTAATCATCAGCTTATTGCGAGGGCATCGTCCATGTTCGAAATGAAACCAGGAACATGCTGCCTCTAAAATCCCACCTACTAGTTATTCCGATGAGGGAGATGCAGCCGTTGCGTGCCGTTGTATGAAAAGTCGTGACGTCAATGCGAGGTCCAGACCAGCGGGACACTAGCCACAGACACAGACGCAACGCAAGCTGAGACTCCCTCCCACAGGCTCGCTCATTTCTGCGATCGCCCAATTTAACTAAAAAAAAAAAAAAACATTACTAGTCTATCTGTCTGCTTGGCCATCCATACTGTTAGTCAACAGAGTTAATAGAAAATCTCACCGACAGACTGCGGCACCTACCAAAACTACCCTGCTAGGTCCGTCCCCCAAAAAGCTTGGTTTCAAGTGTGGCGGTGCAGTTATGGTCAATGAACCAAACAGTTGCAATACTTACTTTTCGCTACTGTACATATGTAGCCCGTCAAACTCCCTACTTCTAATCTTGCATCTTGCGCCATCCCTTACTTATCCAAATCCCTTGCGCCTTTCAACATGCAAATACATAAACGCGCCATTGTGCACCGCCGCTATTTAGTTTACCAGTTAATCTCGCCGTCGTGTCCACCGTCCAGCTCATGGTGCATCAGCATCATGCATGTGAAGACGCCTCCGGCCCACCATCCTTCAGCACGACAGGGGAGGGAGGCACCACACACGACCAGATTAGCCAGCTCCTGGCTACTGGAGCTCGTAGGCTGGACAGCGCAGGCCTCTCATTTTCATTATTCTTCGCCTTTTTGCGACATCGCCTCTGCAGCCACAGCTCGATCTCCAACCTGCTCATTCCTTCTCTGCCAATTCTTATCTCAACTAGAGAGCCTCCTCCCTCGTTACTCGTTCATCGCGAATTGGCTTGGTAAGTGACAAGAGCCGTCGGGCTCGAAATCCACAATTCGTCCCACTGATCTCTTTTTCGACGGGACGGAGGGATGATCAAACGCACAGTGATTCACCACCATCAGCACTCACTCGCCAACATCCCCGGCACTTCTCATTTCATTTCTCCTACTCCACGATTTACAGTAGATAATGGGCTTTCCAACCTCTCCATGCCAGCTTGGCTCACCTGCAAAACTCACAACCGAGCTGCAAAACTCACCACAACCGAGTAAGCGCCCAAGCAAGCAACTCCACGTTGCTCAAGTCCGCCCATCAGGCACCAAACACGGGACGAGAAGCTCCCCCCCTATAACCTCGTGTGTTCACCAAGGCATCTTCTCGCAGAAAAAGATTGCCGAATTCAAGTGGCCGGCCTCTCCAGCTCGCACACGCCCCCCCCCCCCCCCCCCCCCCCCCCCCCCCCCCCCCCCCTCGCGATAGCTGGCCATTCTCCTAGCCCAACTATAAACTAGCTGTGGCGCTACAAGCCCATCTCAGCCACAGCCGCCGCAACCAGGTTTTGCGCTTGCTGATGCCATTATGATGTTTTGCGCTCCCCAACGGCTTTTTTGAGTTTTGTGACGTAGCCATCACGACAACATCTTGTAGCGATACGTGATGTTAGAAAACAGAATACACTTTCTATCTATTTTCTTGTTTCCAGAACTCGGTTGAAATTCTTGATTGAGTTTCGGCTGTCAGGGGCTTTGTTTGCCATAATCTTTTTTCTGAGCATCTAGGGTAGCAACACCAACGTTCATGAGCATGCTGTCTGGATATCCTTCCTTTTAGACCACAATTTTGGCCCATCGTCTGCAGCTCCATCTTGGTTGTCTGCATCAAAATGGCATACGTAGCTGATTGCACCATCTACCGAACAACGTCCGGTCTTGCTGGACCACAGTCTCGCGGCATGATCCATCCTCTGCCTTTGTTCGATGGATTGAACTAAGCATTTGTTAGCCGGCTTCTTGAGTTACTCCACACCGGCTTTTCGTTAAGTCAATTAGCTCGATAACACATTCAACAACTTATACATAACTGTTAGCACAACTATCAGACGGCCTCGCCATTATCTCAACTGGAACAAGCGCGAGAGCAAGCGTTTGTCCAAACCCCTTCCCTTCTGGTAGCAATACTGACGGATTTACTCTATTTGTTCTCTTTCCATCTGCTAGCAAGACTATAAAATTCAGCATGGCTGCGACGATAACGTTGTCATAAAACATGTGCACGCGGTCCCCAGGTCTATAACTCATCAAACGCCCCTGTCCGGTCCCGATCCCCCAAGTCATTGAAGAGCGACGCCTTGACGCCCGTCGCCAGCAACCCGACCCTTTCCTTGGCCGCAATCATGCTCGCCTCGGTCGCCAGCGTCTGCATCGCCGCGTCCGTGGCCTTGGACCCCGTGATGGGACCGCCCATGCCCATCAGCTGCGCGCCGCGCGTCCGCCGCACCCCCGCCGTGGCCTGCCTGATCTTGGACGCCAGGTCCAGCATCTGCTTGTTCGCAAAGTCGCGGTTCGCCAGCAGCGGGTTCTGGCTCAGCGTCTGCACCCAGTACTTGTGCCACAGCAGCTCCAGCAGGTGCGCGTCCAGCGAGCTCTTGAAGTGCGACACCTCCAAGCTGTAGTACCGGCTCGCGTGCGTGCCAAACTCGGCGGCCTTGTCCAGCGGCACCGCCTCGAAGCCGTCCGCGCCGCCCGCCGCGCCATCGTCGCCCGCCTTGTAGGACTCCGGGTAGGTGCGGAACGCCCCGATGTTGACCTTGCCGGCACTGATAGTGCGGTCCGGGTCGACGACGACGGCGAGGAACGGGTCCTGGAACTGCTGCTGCAGGGCCTCGGTGTCGACGTCGATGCCGCTCAGCCAGCACCCGTAGCCGGGATGGCTGTGGTACCACCCGACCACGTTTTCTTCACGGCCCTGGGCACGGCAGAGATCGAGGTATTCGACAATGTATTCGTTCGCTTCGTCTTGGGCGTTGACGCGGGTCTCGGTCCCCTCGACGGGTAGTCTGAACGCGTCGGTGACGACAAAGGTGTCGCCGTCGGTGTAGCCTTGCATCAGGCCCATGACTTCGAGATTGCCTCCCGAGCGTGCATGCATAGTCATTTTGATGAGGGCAACAGCACTGATGCGGACGTGCTTGAAGTAGTTGGGATCAGCCATCCAGGGCCGTGCTGCTTGCGCCGCCTTTTGTGCTTGCGCATCGTATTGGTACAGGGCATCTCGCTTTGGGTCGATGAGCTTTACATTGTTATCGAGCTCTGTGTCTGGTTAGTATACAATGTAGAATACAATTCCGTGAATGGGCCATCTCACCCCATGACTTGAGAGCCGTAATCTCGTCCATCCTGACTGCGGTTGCCGTCAAGACGGATGGCAATGTAGGAGCTGAGTTGAGTTGGTGGCGTTGGTGGAAGCTGGAAGCGCTGCCCCGCACTAACCAACTTAGCTTGGCTGCCTACCTCCCTCTGTAGGAGTACAAGATATGTACCTACCTACCTAGGTAGGCACTTCAGTACATACCTAGGTTCAGTACGACCTACCTAGCTTAGTAGTTAACCACTAACTACAACGTGCTGACAGATAGGTATGTAGTTTCTACCTAGCCACACTCGACAAATGGAGACAAACGAAACGCACATGTTTTTCTTCCAAAGCACAAGAGCATCATCATTGATTCAATAGAAAAGCACACGGAATTTCAACTACTGATAGAATCGACTATTGGCTGATGTTGCTGGTTTTCACAAGACCTCCAGACCTGGATGCCCCATTCACCTCCCTGCTTCTCCGCGGCTTCATGCTCAAGAGCCTGTACCTGTGACGCCGTCCTGTTTGACAATTTACAATCTACTTAGGGCATCATCTCCAAATCTGGTCTCAGAGTCCAACGCCGGTCAATTATCCTTCCCCATCCGCTCATAAAGCGCAACAGACTCTTTTCATCACTCGCCATCACATACATGCCATATGGTTGCCCGTTCTCCTCCCAGTTCGACAAGGGCACTGTCGCGCAGGGCCATCCTGCCAGCGCGGCCGTACTGACGAGGCTGCTGTCGGATGATGAGAGAACAATGTCGAAACTTTTGAGAGGCCGCATGCGAATAGCTTCGCTTCGGAGACTGTTGATAATTGCTTCAAGCTCTGCAGGATTCCTTCTATTGCTCCAAAGGGACCACAGTGTCTCCTGCATCCTGAATACTAGGTAGGGCATGACATGTAAGTATATCATCCACTTGCCAGCCTCTCAACCTAGTAATTCCATACCATGTGCCTTTCCCCCTTCTTTGTCGTTAATTCTATTCCAGTGAATGACATCTATCAATTCTTTGATTGGGGTGCGCTCGAAGCATCGGAGAAATTCACTTATTCTGTCGGTGAACCCGTCAACTGACGAGACCAGGATTTAGAAGATCAAACAACTCAACCGTGTTCATTTTGTTCAACCACTTACCAGCCGTAGTGAACAGATTCTGCCCCATATGCGATATCTCGACCGGTTCCAGTGCAGAAGCTGGATAGCTGATGTGTGCGCCATGTTCCCGCAGAATTGAGATGGCACTTTCGTATAACTGAATCTAGGATGACATATATCAGTTGAAAGCTCACCACTTGGAGCAGATCCAAAAGATATACCTACAAGTCGAGCGCCTGACCACTTTCCAATACTGGTCTCATCCACGCCCCAGGTGGTGTTTACAGCACCAATAGAGAGGCCATGGAAGTCTGACCGATAAGACCTTGTTGTCCACCGACTGATTGCACCGAGACTGTCACATTGTTGCAATATCTCGACCAAATCAATGATATCTGTTGCATGTCTCGCGATCGGACCAATGCAGTCATAGCTCTTGCTGATGCTGAAGACGCCCTCCATAGGTACCGTGTTGTGTGGACATTTGTAGGCGTACACACCACACACACTCGCCGGATGAACCAGCCCGCCGCAAACCTCGGTCCCGATGGCTAGAGGAGCAAAGCCAGCTGCCACTGCTACGGCAGAGCCAGACGAGGAGCCGGAGCTGATGGGCTGATCCCGTTGAGCCAGATTTCGCTGTCTGTAAGGAGATTTTGTCTGCCCCCCGACACTGCTCCAGCCACTTGGCGTCCACTCTGACTTGACGCCGCAAAATTCCGTCATGTTGGACTTGCCTAGTATGATCATGCCGGCGTTCTTTAGCAGGTCAACTACTGGTGCGTTGCGCGTCGGTCTCATGTTTGCGAACACTGCAGAACCCACTGTAGTTGGCATGCCCAGTTCGGGCCCCGTGACAATCACATCTTTCAGAATGATGGGGATCCCATGGAGCTTGCTTCGAAGCTTGCCGGGGCGCAGACTGCGTTCGTTGTCAAGTAGGGCGGCATCATCCAAAAGCTGCGATCGCGGCCGGATGGCCAGGAGACACCGGAGACGGCCGTTGTATCGATGGATGCGGTCCAGACAGGATTCAATCAGATCAAGACTGGTGATATTGCCAGAGACGAGCCTCTCTTGAAGCGCTTTGGCAGAGAGGGAATGCAGGTTCTGATCCATTTTTTCTTTTACGAAATCGGGCGAGATTTATGGTCGTGTTGGTGCTGATGTTTTTGCCCAGGGCGCGCGTCTGAATGAAGAGGCAGCACTTGGCCTGTTCCTTCTTCTCCGATGACCTTCCTTCCACAGCAGCACTGCGACGGTCGGAAGCCATGTTTGGTACTCGTCAATATGACTGCGAAATGAGAAGCGGAATACTAACAAGTGGCGAGCATCAGGTACGATGGAGGACAAAACTGGAAGGAAGGACCAAGAGGCGACGCCCCCAGGACTGTGGTAGAATGCATGTCCAACTGATACAGGTAACTCTAAAAGCGCTCGGAATTAATTTAGATCGGATATCATGGCTTCATTTGAGCTGAGCCACTCGTGTTCGACAAAACACGAGACGAGCAGACCGTAATTTCTGCCAACATCTTGCAGCGACTCTGGCCTGCAGTTCTCTGTTCCATCACCCTATTTCCCCACATGGTCCTGATCAGATGCCCCAACACTTTACTTTGGATACTAGGATAAACGAAGAGACCCCCTTATGTTCTAAGAGGCTTCTCTGCTTGGATTGGCCTCGCCTAGGGAGGGGGTTTTGTTCGTGCACTTCGACAAAAATTCAAAAAAAGTTCGGGCCATGGCAGATGCCGTTATGGAATTTTCATGAGAACATGCTTCCAAGCTTTTTGTAAACTATTTAACGCAGTGCAAGGTGCGTCGATAGAAATATGCTTGGACTCCGTTTCTCGTAACTGGTAGATGGCGTTGGATCTCCTGGTCCTGCCTTGGTAGCGGAGGCCGATCGGACTTGAGTCTCGCCCAAACCCAATAAGAAATCGCCATCCATATACCATGGTTGATTAAAGGTTGTATGGCTTTCTGCTTGGTTGGGTCGAATACGCTGGTGCCATTATGATGGACAGAACCCTCCTGGAGTGGTTGTGCATGTGTCGCACAAAGTGCCTCGCCGGGTCTATGCTAAGCTGAGCCACTGGTGGAGAAGCAACGACGAAGACTGTACTTTAGCATTTATCAAGAAAAAGAAAAATTAAAAATACTTTGTAAAAATAGATATTTGTTTACTATTTTCAGACTACTGCTGTGTAGGTAAGAAAAGAAAAGCGGGATATTGGTATCATAGGGTGCTAGACCGCCAGTTTCCCAACTGTGGCGGGATTGGGAGGGAGCCCGAAGGCTCGGGGAGGGCAGGAAAAATTAGCAACCCAAACAAAAACGAGACTAAAAGTAAAACGCCGAGGCAATGTTGGTCGTGAAAATGCTAATAATCCATAAAGGTAGAGATGCTTGAAAATTGGATATGGCGGGCGTCTCCTTGGGAGCGGTGACCCTTTGTACACGATGTTTAGGGATTTGGATTCGTCTGAAGCGAGCCCTCGATGTGGGCATGTAAGAGCGTTCGGTGAGCCCAACCTGTATAGATTATGGAAGCATTGATCGGATGCGACGATGCGAACCCGTTGATCGTTGAAGACGTCTGAGGCGGGCCGGGTGGAGAGAAAAGGCTTGTCAGAAATGATGCCGACTTTGTGCCTTCCTATTTTGGATAGAGGACCATGCTGCATTGAAAGCACGCGTCTCCTGCTGACAGCTTTCCGTTACATATTATGAAGGAGAGATCTGCAGGATGACGGAGGAGGAAGACTGCTCATCTCCACTTGCATCAAAATCATCCTCACTCTTTCTGAAACGCGCCTCTTTTTGTTATCGGTGAAGGCCACAAAGGATGCAATGAGGGGTATATTTCGACCAATATTTCCAAGCGGCAGGCTTGTCGGCAGAGCTGAAATATCGCGTTGTGTCGGTCTAGACACGGAACTTCATTCTGGCGAGCTTCCGAAAGTCCTTCCATGGTCCGAGCTTTTCCGGATGCAACGATGCATCCCAGGGGTCAAAAGGGACGAATGCCTCAAAGGGAAAAGGGCGGCGTGGCGAGTGGAAACTTGTCCGCCGGGATCCAACCAACAAGCGCAAGCCTCAGTGGAATATATCGACATGTCGCCCATGACGTGGCAGCTTCTCAGGGTCTTGGGTCTTGTTTCCTAGCAAGGGGAAGAAAAATTTTGAGGCAGGCAGGCCCACTGCCAGACTAATTGGCCGACACGGATTGGACCAAGGCTCTTTGTTTTTTTTTTCTTTGTCCGCCTCCTCATTGCTCGTAGGAAATGGGTATCCACCGGGTTGGAACTCCGTTGGGCCCGATCTCTTCAGCATCGGAAGACTTGATGGGCGCCTTGCGCGGTGGTAGGGCCCAGCGGGCGCGGCCTGGCTTGCGGTCGTCGAGCTTGCCGTGTCTCCGCATGGCCATCTCCATGACGGCGATGCGGATGAAGTCGGGATTTTCGCGGATTTCCCGCTGTCGCATCGAGGCAGGCAGAACAGGCTTTTGCGTCTGCTGCTGCTGCTGCTGCTGCTGCGGGTGCTCCGCCTTTGCAGTGGAGCCACCAGTGCCGACAACGCCGGCACTGGTGGTACTTGAAATGCCTGCAGGTGGCAGGGCTGACGTCGGCGAGCTCCGCGAGGCCGCCTGCGTGACGCGGGCGCGGTGCACCTTGTACGTCTGCATCTGGATGGAAGCCAGGCGCGGCCGTTGCTGCGGTCCGCTGCCGTCCTGGGGCTGCTGTGCCTCCAGCGGTCGCGTCGTCGGGTTCAGGTAGCGGCGCAGCTCAGCCGAGGGCATCTCCTCGGTCACCGGCGGCCGCCGCTCGTCCGTGTAGGGCACGCTCGGGTCGATGGTGAGAAGGGACCGGGATAGCAGGTCGTCCGGGGGGATGGTGATGGGAAAATTGATGCTTGAGAAGGACTTGGCCGCCGACCGCAAGGCACGCAGCGACGCCGTCAGGTTAGACTTGAACGCGGCCTTGAGCGGCTTGAAGGGCTCGCTGAAGACGGACATGGGCGGCTCCTCGGTAGGCTCTAGCGAAAGGGGAAATTCATCATCTTCGAGGCGGATTGCCAGCGGGTGCTCGTCACTCAGGACGTGCGGTGGCGAGCGGACAGGGCCTAGGGACTTGCGTGCCGGGCTGCGATTGCGTCGCGTGGGCTCACGGGCAAAGTACGGCGATGAGTCAAACGATGAAGCCGGGTCGGTGGCGTAACTATCCCCGAGCGAGGGGACCGAGTCGTAGGAGATGGTATGTCGTAGGGAGAAGCCATCGGGGCTTTCACACGTCGTGCTCATGTCATCTTCTGTTGGAAGATCTTCTGGCGGCGACAGCAACAGGTCGAGCGGGTTGCCCGTCAGTGAGAGGCTAAGCTCCTTCTCCGAGACGTGCTGGCTCTGGACAATATCCTGTACGGTTAGAGACGCTTCGGCCTTTCTCTTTTGACGGATGGATTGGCGATGGCGTGGTATGTCGGTCATGGCCAGGAGTGCGGCGACGGACGGCGACATGGCATCAGGCGAGTGCACGTCGCGGGCGGTGCGTCTGCGTTGCGAGGCATGGTGTTTATCACGGTTCGTACCGGTGCGACTAGATTGGCGAGGGATCTGGACGGGACTGCTGGTAGAAGTTGGCGTCTTGCTCTGGCGGAGAGAGTCGACCGTCTTGGTTGTCGAGGAGCGTCTTTCACCACGGCCTTTGCTCATGGTGGTGGTGGCGGTGGTGGTGTTGTCGTTTGCCTCGCCGTCCGACTCGGTGTTGATAGAGGACGGGTGAGGCAAAGTTGCAGCGGCGGTGACTGTGAGAGGGACGTCGAGCTTGCTGCAGTCGGCATACTTGGCGTGGATGAGGAGAGGAGCGAGGGATGAAGCTGTATGGACAAGGGTGTGAAGGGTGGGAGCGAAGAGGGCGGCCTCACTCGTACAAGTAGTTGGTGGCAGAGCAGTCGGGCGACGAGGCACAAGTGTGGTGGACCAGCAGGAGGCGTGAGCCATGACAAGGACAGGGACTGATACGGCGGGCTGCTGCTGTTCTGAGCACCTGTTGGCGGGCTTGTGGGGGCATACCGTGCAGCGGATTTGCCTTGTAAAAAAAAGAAGAAAAAACCGCCTAGAACGCCTTGGAAGGGAGGGAGCTTCCAGCGGGCTAGGCTTCCCTGCAAGGGGCTGTGTGACTCCTGTAACGCGCTGTATGCCCGCTGTATGTCCGCCGACGGCAGGCGAAGTAGGGCGTGTGGTCCTTGCTCGTAGGGTGGGTTTCGAGTGTGACGCTGGGGTGGAGTGAGTACCCAGCTTTTGGGAGCAAGATGACTGCCCAACTCCCCGAACAGGCAACAATCAAGACGAGCTAGTGAAAATGGCAAATAACCCAAAGGTTCCCAAGCTCCGGCTGGCCGATGCAATCAGGAAGGTAAGCGGCGCGCTGTACGTAATTTG
>MWMN01000007.1:166055-231152 GCA_002968875.1 Cordyceps cicadae | reverse complement strand
GGGGGGGGGGGGGGGGAGGGGGGGGGGGGGGGGGGGGGGGGGGGGGGGGGGGGGGAGAACGGAGAAGAAGAAGAAGACCTTAATGATGGGAGCCGGGGGAGGCCCGCAAAGTCAACACGTTGCTCTGCTTGCTGGCTGATCAGGGTCTGACAGTTGCGTGGACCAAGACAGGGAACAGGGGAGGGCAGAAAAAAAAAAGGACCCCTCGAGCGCTTCAGGCAGGTCCCTTGGATTTTCCTTCGTAACACGTCGCACAAGAGAAAATGCGATCTTGACTCGTATGGGGATTGTGGTACCGGTTTTATATCGGTATTCGTAATCCGAGGTGATTTCGTCGCCTGTCGGGCTGTCGTGCGCTGTTGGACTGCGGACTGCGGGGGCTGAAAAATTGCCCGTTCGCCTTAACGAACGTGCCTTGCAGCGGGCGACCGGCCAACTCTCCTTTTTCCAGCTGAGTGCAGCCTGTGTGTTGCTGCAGCTTCAACTCTAAACTGACGGAAGGACGGGTATGCGGTGCAATGATGGGATGCGATGGATGGTTTTGAGGAACCTCCCTGGTCGACGAATTTATTTATGTCCTCTTGTTTCAGCCGTGGAAATCAGGAGGTCGTCCTTGGGCGTTTGCTGGTTCGGTTGGTCGTCGTCGTCGTCGTCGTCGTCGAGTCACGGGGAGTCCGACGAGGCGGATTAGTGCGCTCAAAGGCTCGTACTGTTGCAGCCTGGTGACGATGAGGCGCTGAGGAGAGGAGGGGAACGCTGGCGCCGCTGCAAGTCAGCCTGGAGGGGTTCGCTGTTGGTAAGCGCGTTGGCGGCCAGGACAAGTAATAAAAGGAAGACCAACGACCAAAAGAGATGGTGACTGAATTGAAGTTGGAAAGGAAACAAGAAAAGATGGGAAATACAGGAAACGTAAAGCAAAAGTCCGACCCCGTCTTGTCCCGGATTCTTCCAAGACTTTTAACCAAGACTATGACTTGTTATCCTATCCCCTCTTCCTCACCCCCCCCCCCCAAATCACAGTCCATGTGCTTGTCAGCACCAGGCAACACCGAATCGCTCCCTCCCCTATACAATCGTAATAATAATGCCAGCGACAGACTAATGATGATTACCACGGTTAGTAGTGGTTGGTTAGTTTTCTCGAGCCTGAGCCTGGCGTAGCCCAGCCCAGCCCAAGCAAGGCCTTTGGCCTAGCAGCTTGGCCCCAACGAAAAGCCTCGCCCCGCCTCCGCAATCACCCCCAAGCCCTAGCGCCTGCCCAATTCGGCCGCTTTTCTCTCTCTGGACTTGGCGTTATCGCTAACTACTTAGTAGTTATCTTTCATGCTGTACGATTTATCAGGACACCGGGATACGTTCCAGTGCATTATCCTATCAGCCATTCGATGCCTGTAAGATAACAAAAGACCCGTTATCGCCTCCGATTGCGGGACAGGCGACAGGGCCATGGCCACGCGACGAACGCATCCATCGCCCGCGGCATAACGTGAATATAATAATATATTTGGCGCTGCGGATATTAAAACTCAGTCGCAAAGGAAGAGCCAGAGAAGAAGAAGAAGAAGAAGAAGAAGAAGAAAGCGAATCAGCTGCATCGGCCAGCCCCTGTGCCCGTAGTCTGGCCACCACACCAGCGCCGAGGCTGTCGTGTGCGTCATACCATGATGGCTACCAGATACCACTAACCCACCCGGTGCCGGTGTTATGGCCTTGCCACCATGATAAAAGGCCCCAAGAGTCATCCCACCCGAGCGATCCGGCAAGCCTTCTCCTGCAATCGCCCATCGCGCTGGCAATGTTCAGCCGCTTGTTCGGCGAGAGAGTTAAACTGAAACAAGGCAACAACTTACTTGTTGCAGCCAAGAAGCTGAGCAGCTGTATTGATGCAAAGCCGCCACGCTCCCTGCCCTCTGCCGTCGCCCCTTGCAAAACAAGCCGCGCGCTGGACCCCTGGATGCCCAATGCGACTCTTATCTTCCACCCGAGACCTGCAGGTCAAGAAGCCGCCATGGTGGTTGGTGGTTTATTAGAGTGCAGTGTTGTTGCTGTGGTGGTGGTGGTGGTGTGTGGTGGTGCGGCTTATCAATCCACTTTCCCGTCGGCATTGCTATTCCACGCGGGCGTTGTTGCAAGGCTAGAGCCGGAATATCGCAGCTCTGTGGAGTTTGGTGCTGCTATTCTCGGCGCTGTTCCTGCCTGGGCTGTTTGCAAAAGCTCTACATGTAAAACCCGTGCCGACACCATCCATCTATCTGCTGGAGCCATCTGTGCAACCGCATCATCAGGAGGACTCGCTTCGCTTTCACTGACCAACTTAGCTTAAGAGTAAGGTTGTTGCCGTTCCACTGCTAAACCCGCTGCGCTGTGTCTCTTCCGCTGGGTCGTCCGTGTTGCACATATCCGTCGCTGCTCCAGTTCGATGGTAACCCTTGGGCGGAAATGTCTAGAATGCTTTTCCATCCTCCTCAAGAACCCCCTCCATGGCTGTCTTGACGGACAGAAAAAAATTACAAATAAGAATGAAAATCCTATAAAACATTCGATATGCTGTCAATGGCAACTGTTTGCCGGCCAGCACATCTCAATCGGCCTTGTCTACCCGCCGTGCCTTCAACTTTGTGGTGGGCTGGTTGGACAATATCATCCGGAACCTTTTCCAACGCCACCTTATGGCAATTTACGAGCGCGCCATGCCCTCGCGAAATCCCTCGCGGAAGCATCATCCTCCAATGTCGGCCTAAAAGGCCATCGTCTGGAATTGCCGTCTCGGGGTCGCGCGTACCGGGTCATCCTCTAGACCCGTCTCGCCCCCCTCCTTTTTCTGCAGGCAGGATTGGTGAGAAATAAAAGAAGGAAAAAGACTTGTCTGAGAGCGACACGTCGATAAGGTAGACTGTGACACGCAACCACAAACAGATGCTGCACTGACACCTGATGATGGTTGGTTCATGCCTTTTTTTTTTTTTTTTTTTTTTTTGGCGCCTGTGGGATTGGTCCAATGATAGGGACAACAGCTGATGCGCCCGCATAGCACTAACAAATTGTCCAAGCCCGCCAAAAAAACAGCCACTGCAAGACCCTTCTTTTTCTTCTCGGCTGCAGGGCAATCCTCGCACACCTCCTTGCCTGATACAACTCGTTTGGCTGCAATCCATGAGCCTTTTTGTCGCGTTTGTTACACATCACATTTTCCCACGTCGACCTGGCACATCTTCGAGGTCTTGCCTCTCCCTCAGGCCACGATTTGCCGAAGTTCCTTCCCTTCTATCGCCAATCACGTCCGTTTACGTTTTGGCGCCGAGCCTTGGGTCGTCATCATCAAACCAAGCATCTACGGGTTAGTCTCGGTCTCGTGGGGGGTAGAGGGCATTTTTTAGTCCCAATTTGAGTTGTCAGCTAATTAATGAGGAATGGAACGGAGAGCCGGGCCCTGACATGAGAGAAACCGCACGATCGGCGCGCATTCGATGGCCTTCCTCCAAAGGAGACTTGGCCTTTTGGTACCTACCTGCATCTACTCTACACTGCAAAGCAAGCTTTGGAACGTTGCAGCCTGCCAGTCCTGTGCCCTGTGCATGCTTCTCCTCTCACGCCAGGACACCGATGCATACGTACAGACAAGCTCTGTAGACGCACGAACACGCGATAGCGATCCTGTCAAATATTCGCCCCTTGACAATATTGACAATATCGAACCCTGCCACCTGTACCTGCAAGACTCGACCAGTGACCTCGCTCTTATCTCTTATCGCATTATTCCTTTTCCTTTTTGCTATGAGGACAGGCGGCCGTCTCCGACCTGCGTCAGTCAGCCAGTCAGTCAGTCAGTCATTCAGTCATCCATCCTTCAGCCCCTCCATCCCTCCCACCCCTCTTCCTATCAAATTTTTTTCTGCATCTGCCCGTGTTCCAGTCCCGGCTCGGCTGCGACAGCCAAGCACTTCTTCATGATTTGAGCTTGACTTGCAAAGTCTCAGTCCTCCCGACCTAGTC
This sequence comes from Cordyceps cicadae, assembly GCA_002968875.1. Classification (NCBI taxonomy): domain Eukaryota; kingdom Fungi; phylum Ascomycota; class Sordariomycetes; order Hypocreales; family Cordycipitaceae; genus Cordyceps; species Cordyceps cicadae. The sequence continues at coordinate 227,159 of MWMN01000007.1, read as the reverse complement.
ATCGGTCGGACGAGCACAATCAACCCCACCACCAAACGACCAAAACAGACGCCCACCTGATCACTTCGCCCCTCCCCCACCATCCACTAACTATCCGTGGTTAAACGATTGTGATTTCGATTCTGGGGCCCCTCGCCACTTACGATGCTGAGGGGCCATCTTTTCTGTGACCGGGAAAAAAGAGACATGGTCATGGGGGCGGTTCTGACGTTGAATCCTGTCGCGCCTGGTTGCGATGATTCTGGAAAGGTGACTCTTCAAGTAGGTGATGCGTACATGTTCTAGATGTGTGGTTGGTACCTCCGTAGGACGGATACAGACGGCCATGGGCTGTTGCATTGTAGGTTGGTGACTGATGACACGTGTTTGGTCTCTGTTGAACTGCTAACCAATATATGACTATATTCTAAATTTCTCTGAGATGTAGTTTAAAAGACGAAAGAGGAAAGATGAACTCTTCATTTTATAACTCTAAGAGCATAAAGACGACCATAGTCAGAGAGGATAGAGAAGACAGAGACGACAGAGAAGACAGAGAAGATAGAGAGTATATAGACGACGGTGATAGAGACGATAAACGGCACAACAGGATAAAATAAAAAAAGCGAATCTAAACTGCAATCTATAGTCTGACTAGCTAACTATTCCAACTAGTCCAACTAGTCCAACTAGTCCAATAAGAAACATGACGGCCTAGAGTCTAGATGACAAAGTTTTGGTACGAAAGCGCAACCAAAAGGGGCGCCAGCATTGCCATGTGTTCAGCATCGTCAACTCGGAATGGACCGTAGGGCTGCATGTAAAGGAAGCACTCCGGCCCAAGAAGTGCCTCTTGATATGCCGGCTCATCAATCGAGTTCATGATGTAGTGGATATATTCCTTGGTATACGTCGCAATCGTGACAAAGATCTCGCGCTGATCCTGCGAGAACAGAAGGCGACTTTTGTGGCAGAAGTTAGTATGAGATCAGAAATAGTCTTAATAATGGTCAACGCACCGAAATCATCCCTTTTCGTCCGGCCTTTGGCCGAGGAGCACCGGGATGACGCCAATCCACGCGGCCATCTGCGCCGCTTCCTGAATCAGAATATGCTCGCGCCACTCACGCTGGTAATGAGCGCGGGCCATGGGCTTGACCTCTATGATTGCGGTGATAGTGTTGGTATTGGGAATGCCCCATTCGTGCTGATATACTCCCCTCGGCGTGTCAATCCATCGTGCTGCAGTGACGGCAGCCACCTCCTGAGCGGTGGGTTCTGCGGGCAGACCGGCCCTGGTACGAAGTTTCTGGAGTTCCTCCTTGAAGTTCTTTTGCGCTATGATCTGATTCGAAGAAGCCCCTTCAACTCGGAACATGCCGTCAACTAAAGCCGTGTATACCTTGTAAGCCTTGTTTGTGTTCGGTATGGAAAAGCTAGAGCGACACGGCCACCAGTCACCCTTGACGTCCTCTGCCGGGGTTGCTCGCACCAGTGCGTTCAGGAAGAGGACAAAGGCAAAGTTGACAATCTCTTCGTCTTCAACTTGTAGCCTTTCTGCAATTGCATCAACCGTGACTTCTGAAAGTGTGGAAATGGATTCAGCCGGACTGGGAGGTTCATCAGCGGGACCTTTCTCCGGTGTGTATCTCAGAGAAGCATGGCCTGGCATGTTAGTCAGGCTATCGGTACAGCGTCGGTGATATAGCTGCACCAAACTGAATAGACTATCCGACATCAAAGCTTCGTTGGAGTATGCCGCCTTGTAGTCCTCCCAGCTGGAAGGCCCTTCTAGGCAAGTCTCAGCTTTCCTCAAGGAAGCTTCATCAATGGGAAGGTCCCGACTCAGTTGATCGCGGCTGTATGCCGGCAGCGAAAGGACCTTGAGGGTATAGAACTGCTCTATCGTGGCTTCTGAGGCAGATTTTGGCCCGATATTTTTAAGGGAATATTTCTGGTGGTCTTGCTGCGACATGAATTTCTCCCATTCCGTTAGGCTCTTCGGAAAAGGTGCCTTAACAGAACCTGGGTTTCCAGCCATTCTGAAGAATAAGTGTAAGAGCAGTCGAAGACTGGATAGTTGACAAGTGTAAGAGTAGTCGAAGTTTGGATAGTTGTTAGATGTTAATGTAGATTGGCCAAGAGAAACTTGTCAATGATACTGGCAAGACGGTTATTTAAGACTTACCAACTCATCTTCCGAGTGAATAATCTGAGAGAATGTAAGCGCTGTTCAGAGGCGCAGCGAACTTGGGGGATACACTATCACACGGGTGGATGGGAATAAGGTTGTCGGAATAGTCGAACACAAGGATCAAATTAGAGCTCGATTCACAGAAGCCTTTTAATTTAAACAGAGTATTCATGATGATTTTTTTCGCTGGCATTTTGTGATCATCGGAGGTTTGAGAGTAACAAAATGCTAACATCCGGCGAGCACAGTGTATCATTCGAAATGCCGCTGCAATTTTGCGTGCGAAATCGGCATCCTTCCAGCGACTACAGGGAAAGGGAAACGCGCGGGCCGCATAGAGAGTACGGTTATACTTCATTTGAGGAATGACTAGAAACAATTCGGTACTATGACGGGACCGCTTTGAACTTACCGCCGGCCTCATTTGATCATATGAGATGTTGAATCTACGGCTTATGGAACCTTGGAACAGGTACTGTGAATTTTAAAAGTGACGCGGATGCTACAACGGCATTCTGGAAGCTATGAGCAGTGAGATGAAGCACAAGCGCCTAGAGACATACTGCTCCGCGACGGGTTGGTTGTGAGAAGTTGAGGTCAAGACAATGGTATACAGAGTACGGCTGGAGTGTATTAAACTTACCGTGCTTGCGTTACAGTGAGATGTGGTATTGGACTCATAATTGATTGGCTTGGCTTAAATGTTACGGATGCTGTGCGTTCTCGGACGGGTATACGCTGCAATATAGCTGATGAAGGCGAAGCACAAGCGCGTAGACCCCGACAAGCGAGCTACTTCTCAGAACCCGAAGGATCCCGCAATGGGCGGGCCACATCGGAAGGATCTATGATATGATGCGCGCTTGATTTGAACAAGTTCTACAAGCGTGAAATGTAAGTAGACGGGCCGAGCCGTCTCTCCGACTGCACGAAGCCATCACTCGAGTCACGCGAAACCAGCGCTTAACGCCATTACGCGCTGGAAATGATTTAGCCGTTAGTGCTGTTGCCTAATCAATAAACGGATGAAGAGTGATAAGTAATGGTCACGGTGGGGGTTCTGTCGGGGTTTATCGACCTGTGTTACTTGAACTTGTGCGACAGGTGACGTGATCGGGAGCCTGCGCGAATCACTCCTTCCACCTTTTTGATCGAGCATCCTGTCATATAAGCAGGACTGTGAAGCTTCTCTATCCCAAGAAATTATTGAATTCACTACAACTTCACTACAACTATCAAGTCTACTACATATACCTTACTATTTTCACATCACCCACACCTGCGCAACCGTTCAAAGATGGCCCGTGATGATTTGTTTAAGATGGCAGTATATGTTGTCTTGAAAAACAATGATCATTTTGTTTCCAAAAGCCACTTGAAAAAGTTCGGCGTCGCCCTGAAGCACCTGGACCTGAGAACTGGCGATGTTGATCACCAAGAGGGCACGGCCAGGTTGGTGCCCATGCCCAACGCGAGGATCAAGCAGATTGTGGCATCCAACCAAGCCAAACCTTGGAAGATCGACGACAACTTGCGACCTCGTGGAAACGAGGAGTGGGAGAAAAAAGACAAAGAAGACACCGACGCAAGATTTTACCAAGGCCTGCGCGTCCACGATGCTATGACGTCTTATGCGAGAGTGTGCGGACATACAAAGGAAGCCAAGTGGCAGATCTCTGAGTGAGTAAATTCAAGCGCTTACATTGGGGAATACCTGTGGATGTACCGTAACTCGTGCGATTGTCTACCCGGCTAACATGATTTCAACGCAAGCGACGACGCGATTTATCTGCAGGGATTTGACAAGGAAACCAGACTCTACTTTCAGCACCAGGCCGTTTGCGAGCCATACAGCCAGCCAGGAGTATTGGACAGCAGCAGGCCCTGCATCGTGGCCTCGCAGGTTGACGCGACTCCCTTCATCGAGGGCAGGCTGCTCAAGAGTGAGCTCAACGCCCTGATCGTCCTCGCTACCAGGTACGATGTCGATTTAAAATACGCCGACTGCAACGAGTATGTTGTAAGTAAACATCTCCCAAGATCCGGGGGGAGAACATGGTGCAGAGACAAGGGGGCGAAATCATCGTAGAACCCCTACTGATGCACATGGAAATCTAGATTACCGTCGTCACCAGCAGCGACCGGAAGGTGCGCCTTGCACAGGGCAAGGTGAACCTGGCGAGCAGAACGTTCGATGTGAGCCTGTCTGATGTTGTAGATTTCGAGAACGGCGTGGAGAGTAATTCGGAGGATTGGTACACCCTGCTGGGATGGTTTGCAGGCACAATGGCACCACCGGAGAGCTGGAGCTAGGTCCGCGAGCTGGAGCTGGGTCCGCCAGAGAGACTTGCTGCCAAACAATTTTGCCGCCCGAGATGTGCGCTATTATTTTCTACATTATCAATGAAGCGAGATTATTCTGAAATCTCTGGTATCCTGGAGAGCAGTTGTCCGCTGCGGAGCTGCTCCCGAGAAACCGCGATGAAGTTGTTCCTGGTCTGCTCGAATGATATAGTACGGCCGCAAAATCAGGGTCCCTGCAGGTATTCCACCATCCGAGATATTTTCTAATGCCAGTATTTTAATTCCACGAAGGTATTCGCATCGAGTAGGTCCTTCCGGCATAGCGTAGAGTCGCGTTCGGACGACGATGTAGAGGGATTCGCGGACTCGCTCGTGTCGCTGTGGTGGCTTGTCGCGGAAGACCTGTAAAATAAAGCATTCTTAGCGCAATGTAAGAAGAATTAAACGAGTTCAGAACTGTGGATGTATTGTGCGGACCAATTTCTCTGACAGAGCCCAAGACCAGGCAGTGGCTAAGGTGGTGTGTGGACAAACACGAATGGATGGAAGAAAGGGTGCATGGTTGGTGCCGAATGGCGAGCTAACGGCTTGCGTAGTAGAAGAGTGCTTAAGATATCTAGGTATATAAAAAAAATACGCTTGCGTGCTTGCCAACTTATCCGAGGCAGGATGGCACAACGGCATAAAACGGTCGCCCAAGCGTCAAGTCAACGACTTGCGTCCCGGCTTCACGATGCAGCAGTAGTTGGCTGCTGGAAGACATGCGAGCCTTCAACTCCCATGCTTTCGGCGGTAACTCAATCTTAGGTGTGGAACTGTCCTGATGAAATTTACCATTCGTCGCAGTCGCCTGCGTCCATGGTCAATCTTCTGCCAGGAAGTGCGTGTAACCTGTCAGCGTGAAACAGGAGTCTGGTGAAGTCTGGTGTGAGAAAGAAGCTGGCCGCAGCCCTTGGGTTGTCATGGGTTGAATTCAATTCCTGGTTCTGTCTTTGATTTTTGCTGATTATTAGAAATTAACTTTTTGTATTCTTTTCGTAGTCTATGTTGTGCTTTGTTTGCTGCCTTCGTTTGCCGTCTCTGTTTGCGGTCTCCGTTTGCTGTCGGCTACGACTGACAGCCTCACTCTACATAAAGCAGCGGATAGGCAGACGAGTGAATTTAGGATTCTTTTTTTTAATCAACTCCTATTCCTCATCTATTAAATGGAATCCTCTCTAATAGCTCAACTGCACCCTCCCGCCCGACGGTGATGCCGACATTGCCAATGGTCTTGGTCCTAAAGCCTGCCTCGCAGTAGGAAAAGTAATACTGGAAACGACGTTAGCTTCACCTCATCAAACAGCATTCACGGCCTCTTACATTCCACTTGCGCTTGAAAATATCCAAGTCTGCGTCCGTCATATACGGGCGCTCTTTCCGCAGCGCGGGGGCAATCACCTCGTCAAAGTTGGCGAGGAAATTGTCCCTCCAGCACTGCAGAGTTTTGATGTAGTGGCCCCCAAAGGACAGTATCTCCTCGACCACAATCTTTCCCTTGGACCCCGCGTTGATGCTGTGGACCAGGCCGCTGACCGTCGGAAGATGACCACCAGGAAAGATGTACTTTTGAATAAAGTCTTCGCCCTTGACGTATGCGCCGTACCGCGCCTCCGGAATCGTGATGCACTGAAAGTATCCTACACCATCATTCTTCAGGTAGCGGTCCATGCATGCAAAGTACGTGTCTAGAAACTCGTGGCCCACATGCTCAATCATTTCTATGCTGACAATCTTGTCAAAGGTGACATTGAGAGATTCGACCTCGCGATAATCCCCGAGAAAGACTTGAACACGATCGGACAGCTTGGATTCGGCAACCCTCCTCTCGACTAGCCGCTTCTGTGCCAGACTTGGAGTCACAGTCGTCACCCGACATCCCGTCGTCTTGGCGGCGAGAATGGCAAAGCTGCCCCAGCCGCTGCCGACCTCCAAAACATGGTCCGTCGGCTTGATGCGCGCAGACGAGATGGCGTACCGGAGCTTTCGCATCTGCGCCTCCTCCAGCGTCTCGCCCTGCGAGCGGGGATCCGTGTTCGGCAGCCACAGCGCGGCCGAGTACGTCATGTCCGGGCTCAAAAAGGCTGAGAACATGTCGTTGCCCAGCGAGTAGTGCGCGACAGCGTTGAGCTTGGCGGCGGATATGTCGTTGGCACGCCTGGAGACGGCACGCGTTATGGCGCTGAAAAGGCCGACCACGCGCCAGCTGGCGAGAACCTTCTTCGAGGCATTCTGCACGAAGAACTCGAAGACGGCGGTGAGGTTCGGCGTGGAAATCTCTCGTAGCATGTAGCTCTGAGAAAAGCCAATATCGCCAAAAAAGAACGCCCGCATCCAGAAGACGTCATCGTGGACGACCAGGATCGCGGGGGCCTGGAAATGATGTGCCTTTGAGTTACCGACGACGGCAATTTCAGAGCCATACGGGTCTTGTATGCACAGCAGGCCCGAAGAGAAGGTGGCGAGTCTGCCCAAGACCAGAGTTCGGGCGGTCCTTTGGAGGAGCGACTGGATGGTCAGGCTCCAACCACGGAAGCGGGTCGCTAGTGATGAAATCAGAGCCATGGCAAGTTGGGCTGCGCCGAGAGGTGAAGAAGGGAGAAAGTCGGAAATCTGAACTGGCTGCTGCGACAACACGAGATGGTGTGGGTGTGACCCATGGCCCGTCAACGTCCTTTTAAGCTCTCTGCGTGGCCACAGCAGGCGCTGAACCTGTGATTCCGTGTGCGGGTTGGATTCACAGACACGACAGCAGGACTTGGCTTGCATCACCTGCTAGTCGCCGTGTCTTGTGGCGATGCATGTCTAGCCCGAAGAATGGAATATCTCCATAGCGTGCGAGTTCGAGTTTTGTCCGAGTTGCCAGCAGCCTCCTCGCACAACACATCTCGAACATACAGCCGTGCGTGGGGTACGAGACAGCCTGCCCGCCAAACAGAGCAATCCGACTATATGATTTCCGCCGCTAGATTCCGACATGGTGTCAGAGGGGTCAGAGGGGTGAAGTGATATATGACTGCCAGCACCTGCATGTCTCAGGTTGTGGACGACAGGTCAAGCTGCACTGCATGGCTCTCGAGGGCGAATGTGCCAAGCGAACAGGCAAGAAGACGTTGGAAGGAAGCCGTTATGTCCTCTTTAGGTAACACGGGATAGCGGCGCTTGCCGTCAGCAACATCAGGCTATGCTCCGCCATGGTGTGAGAAGCTAGCCGTGGCTTCGCCGCTCTCATCTGATTGTGAGCCCATTATGTGAGGGGAGGGGCCAACAGCAGATAAGGCGCATGATGGGCTGCACAAGAAATGGCGCATGGGCTGATATAAGAAGAACGGTGTATGGCCATGAGGGAAGGGTCTATGGGCCGGTCCCCAGCTCCCCGCAACTCTCCGAGAACCAGAAATCATGGCAGTTGTGGCTCTCGTCTTCGTGGTCAGCGCCTTGGTGTATTACGCCTTGCGCGCCGCCGTCAACTTCTACAGTCCAAAGGCAAAAGGCCAACCCGGCCTCGCCAACGATGGGCTGCCCGTGTACCCTCACATAGACCCTTTTTGGGGGCTGGATCTGTCGCTAGCCATGTGGCGAGACTATACGCGCGGTCGTCTTGCTGAGGGCATGCGTTTGCGACATGCGCGCTGCGGTGCAACGTTCAAGGCGCGGGAGCTTTTTGGCGCCGAGTGCATCTACACCATCGACCCCGAGAATATCCGGGATGTGACAACGGTCCAGTTTGCGCGCTTCCAAAAGTCGGCGTGGGTTGACGAGGCCTCCAAGCACATCGGCCATGGCGTGCTGATGAACGAAGGCGCGGCATGGCGGCGCTCCCGCGCGCTACTCAAGCCCGTCTTTGCCAAGACGATACTGGACGAGCTCGCTCTCGTCGAGCCTCACGTCAAGAACATGATTGCAGCAGCGCGGGCGCAGCAGGGAAAGACTCTTGACTTTTTGGATCTGGCGACGCGCTTCTCCCTCGACGTCGTGACCGAGTTCCTCTTTGACAGCTCCGTGGAGAGCCTGTCCGGCGCGGGGGACAGGGCGGACGGCAGCGACTTCCTAGCCATGGTCAAGGCATTTGAGCCGGCCTGTGGGCTCTTCATCGCCGTCGGCGGGCTGGCCTGGCTTCAGCTCGGCTTCTCATACCGGAAGCTGCTCGCCGTTGTCGGAGGCATGAAAGCCTTCTTCAAGAGGCGTCTGGATCTTCTCCGAGAGAGGCAACGATATGCACACCCTGATGACGCCGGGTCTCGCAAAAGCAGCACATCGCTCTTCCGCATGCTGGAACAGGAGGGCCTCTCCGTCGACGACATGCAGGCAGAGCTGCAAAACATCTTCTTCGCCAGCTTCGACACGACAACATCGCTTCTCGCCAACCTCGTACACGTCATTGCCGGCCGGCCTGACGTCCAGCAGAAGTTGCGGGACGAGGTTGCGCCACTCCGGGGCACCCCGCCTACGAAGCAAGACATCGCCGCCATGTCCTATCTTCGCTGTGTCTTATATGAAGGTGCGCCCTCTCCTTTCCCCTCACCCTTGATCCCTGTGCCCCTGCGGCGTCCACCAAAGTAGCCCCAGCCTCTGTCCCGCTCAGCCCCATGTCGTCATGGCCTCTTGTCTTTCCCATTGTTCAACGCGTGCCCCCCCAACCCCATGCTTCTTGGACTGACTGACACACGCACCAGGGCTCCGTCTCTACACTCCCGTCGCGTCACACTCACGACAAGCCGCCGTTGACACCACACTACCCCGTGGTGGAGGTCCAGATGGGCGGTCGCCCGTGGCCGTACGCGCGGGCACGTCGGTGGTTTGGAGCGTGTACGCGCTGAACCGCGACCCAAGGCACTACGGCGAGGACTGGGCCGCCTTTCGGCCGGAGCGGTGGGCGGATGGCACACACTCGGCGTCGTCGGCGCCGTATTTCATGCCTTTCGGGTCCGGCCCGCGCGCGTGCATCGGCCAGCAGATGGCGCAGACGGAGATTGCGTACGTGCTGGTGCGACTGCTGCAAGCATTTGAGACGCTGGAGAGCCGGGACGAGAGTCCGTTTCGCGAGGCCGAGGCTGTGTCATTTTACAGTGGCAATGGAACGTGGGTGGAAATGTCATGATGGGTGAATGGTTCGATGAATTATGAGTCATGTGTAGATGTTAGATTAGGGATTGGAAATCCTGTATACGTTGAGCTAAATTCGCGGCCACTCTTACAGTGCCTAGACTCCTGACCGTTAATTCTGGCGCCAACCTTGGTCAAGCGTAGCCGTTCGATAAGCACAACGGTTGGAAAACGCAGTGATGATAATATTGATAGGCAAAACGAGTGCTGCTTCCGTTTTCTTTCCTCTCTTTCTTCTTTTTAATTTTTTTCTTAAAACATTGACGACAACCTTCGCTGCATGACAGCAAGATGTGTGCCGCCAGACGCCAGGAAACTGGGCACCCGCAGCTGACAACAAACGCGAGCCGTTTGCATCGCTCTTCTTCCTCATCTTTTCAATTCCTATAGTTTGCAGGCCTTTCCATCTCTTCATCTGTCAAGTTCTTCCGGATCGATCCTCATTTTTCACGACCAAAAGGCGAAAACATGGCAGCGGCCACAGGCACCAAAGACACCGTGGTTGCGCAGATGATGCTTTCCGAAGAATACTGCGACTTGACATTCTCCTGCAACGGCGAGGTATTCCAGGCTCACAAGGCGGTGGTTTGTCCTCAGTCGTCTGTCATTCAAGCCGCCGTGCGCTCCGGCTTCCGGGAAGCCCACGACAACACGATTAACATGGACGCCTTCGCCCCCGAGTCGGTGCGACGGTTCAAACAGTTCTTATATACACAAGATTACGACTTGGACGAACTCGAAGTGGAAAGAGTAGACGACGCCAAGACAGTAGCGGACGCTACGAGAACAGATGAAGCAGCAAAGGCGGCAAGCAGTGACTCTGCTGCGGCACACAACGCCGAACAGTCCTCAACAGACAGGAAAGGAGTTGAGTGGGAGCACCACCAAGACCACCCCGAACTCCAAGACCCCATCCTGCAGAGCATCCTCGCGCACACCCGCATGAACGCGATGGGCGACTACTACGACGTCCCCTCGCTGGTCGCCCTCGCCAACGCGCGCGTCGCCGCCACCATGGCCGCCGCCTCGCCCGACGCGCCCTGGATCGCCGGCCTCCCCGCCGTCGCCGAGGTGGCCCTCGGCATCGTCGACAGCGCCGGGCTCGCCGACGCGCTCACCGGCGCCATCGCCGAGAACCTGGCCGCGCTGCTCCCTCGGCGCGCTCGACGCGTCGCCGCTCGTGACGCCGTTCTGCCTCGCGCTGCTGCGGCGCTGCAGCGCGACGGGCCAGGCGCTCGCCGAGGACGCGGCGTACAGGGGCAGGACGCTCCAGGAGGTGGGGAGGAAGTACGCGGAGGCGGCGGAGCAGGTGGTGCGGCAGCGGAAGGCGGTGGCGGCGCTGGGCACGACGAGGAAGTGCAGGGCGGCGGGCTGCGCGGGACGCTTCGATTGCTACTTTGAGGGGGACAGCGGCAGGCTGCGCTGTCGGCTGTGTCAGATGAAGCACTGATGGCAGATCTGGGATTGGTGAATTGGGGGGAAAGGAGGGAGCTAAGCTGGGCACAGGATTGAAAAGTCAAGCACATCCGTGCTTTGGCTACACGCACGTTTGCAAATGGAGGGACACTAATTGCCTAGAACCCAAGGCTACAATTCCATATTCACGACTTTTATTTCGTCAACAATTTATATACAGATCCGCTTCTATATTAGTGATTATGAGTACAGCACGTCTCGCCCATGGCCTCCCTCGCGAGCTTCGCGCGGCTCAACGGGCGGGCAGCGGGCAGCAGATCGCGCCCCGACAGATCCGGCAGGACATCCACGGCTCCGGCGACGTCGCGCTTTGCAATCTTGCTGCTGTAGATGCTGTTGAGCCAGTTTCCGAGCCTGTAACCGCCCTTTGCAATCTGCAGCTCGACCGTGCCGATGACCGAGTTGTAGTAGTCCGGGTACAGGTCGCCCTGCTGCAGCGCGTCCGCGCCCTGCGGCATCACCACCGAGCAGACGTACGCGTTGGCGTCCGACGCCCAGCGAGTCGCCGACGCGATTGGGTCCGCCACGCTGTCGCCTTTGATCCAGCCCGCCGCCTGGCCCTGGAGCGTGCCTGTCTCGATCTCCTGCACCAGCGCGGCGGCCCAGGCCTGCGCGTCGGTCAGCTTGCCGCCGCCGACCTTTTTCTGCGGGATGTACGTGTCCCAGTCGGCGTGCAGGTTGTCCGAGTAGCCGTCAAAGGTGACTTTGATGTTGTTGCCGCCGACCTGGTAGGCCTCGTCGTGCAGCGGCTGGGTGACGTCGCCGAGGAAGTGCACGAGGAACTTGAGAGCCTCGTCCACGTGGTCGGCACTGAGACGGCCGTCGGAGACGCGCTGGGTGTAGTTGGTGATGGCGGAGATGGAGCACCCGCTGCTGCCGCAGTCGCGCTGAAAGTCGACGTTGCAGGACGAGGGGGGGTTGTCCTCGGCGTCGATGAAGTGCAGCGGTGCGGACCACTTGCCAGCCTTGGTGGCGCGGTACTGGTCTGCCCACGAGGAAATGTTGGCGAGGCACGAGTCGGAGGTGTCTCCGAGCACGCCCTGGGCCCTGTTCAAGAGAGGTGGGTTAGTTTGATGAGGGGTTCGGCTTGTTGTGGCCGGCTTCGGAGCTCACCAGGCGGCAGTCTCGTTGGTCAGGTAGTTCTGCGCAATGTAAGCCACCGTGGCATGACCCAAGACACCCCAGGCTTGAACGCCTTGCAAGGCAGTCGCCGTGATGACGGCGGTTCGGAGAAAAGAGACCATGGCGGTGTGGGGGAGGCGAGACAACAATGGGTTGCACTCGTGTCAAGTCGGGATGAACGTCCGACGTGGTAAGCAGACTGTATCGGATCCGCAAATCGAGATGCCACTCGAGATGGCGTCTTGGCAGCAAGTCTCAAAAGGTGCAGCTCAGCCTCGAGACAACACACACCCTGATGGACCGGCCTGTTTATATAAAAGACGAGGATCCGAGCTGGCCAAGCAGACTAGGTGATGGATGGGGACGAAGCTAAAAATTCTTGCCTAGCTCATTTCCATGCCAGGTGTGATGAACTTGAAACATGCAGTTGAATCAATCTGCACGCCTTGCAAGGTTGCCACGTCCGTCTAAACTCAGCCGTCGTCGGATAGCTGCTGCAGATGAACGGCCAACCCCCCGAGGAAACTTGGCACTTGGCACCACCAGACACCAGTTTGCTTTGGGCGAGGCGGCAAGCTTGAGCTGCCGGGAGGCCGTTTGTGCCGCGTCTAGACCATCCGACTGAGTGTCCTCGTGATCGCCGACCCCCCAAAAGCAGTGACCGAAGGAGTGAATCTTGTCGACAGGTTCGCCGCGTGCCCAGTGAACATCGAGGATCTCTTGATAACGAACGAGCCCGAGGTGCCATCGGCGGCGGAGCCGGGTCCGGGGCTTGCCCTATCACCATCGCCAAGAGGACCGTGTGTTGTGAAGCTGGTCAGCAACTCCACAACCGTGCGCCGAATCTCGTTTGATGGATGGTGAGGACCTTCTAGAAAAGGAAATGTCCACCGACAGCATGAAGATCTAGGCGGAGCCCGCTTAACTCGGCAGTTGATGAAGTGTCGTGGTTTGTGAGTTGTGATATGTGTGCTGTTGAAAAGGAGGTTTGCGCTTAGGAGATCGTCGTGTTATATACCTTGCAGTACGACTGCAACATTACAATTTACTATGACGAGGAAGTATTTCCAAGTACACATGTGAGCCACAAATCAAATGCTGAGCCACAGCGGCGGTGTTCTGAACGTTCTGAACAGGGAAGTTGGTATTTCCGTGCAAAGTCCGTAGGTACTCGGTACAGGGCACCAGGCGATGTTATAGCGGAGGCTACAGTGGATGTCACAGTCAAGAAGACTACGTATCTTCAGGGAGTCCTAAGTGCCACTTGAATATGTAGATGGCCGACATAATTGTAACTTTTAATCGGTGGATTTATGATACTATATCACAGATCGTAAGACTGGATCATACCGTAGTAGACCGTCGATCCAGACAGATATTTATAGCTGACCAAAGTACTTCAACATCTTGTCATAGATGGGCGTACCAAGACCGGTAACGGGATCCCAACCCGGAGAGGCCACGAAGCCCTTGTGAGTACCGCAGGCGTCAACTCTGTGGTTCTGGTCTCCTTTGACGATATCGGTAAAGATGCCGCTCGCAGCGCCCTTGTAGATGGCCGGGTTGAGGAAGCCCAGTGTCTTCTTGCCGGCGCGGAGGCGCTCCTCGTTGATGCGCGTGATGATGGACGCGAAGATTGGGCAGGACATGGACGTGCCGCCGTTGAGGAACATCTCGCCGCCCGTGACCACCACGCCGTTGTCGCCGACCGCGGAGACGTCCGGGTACCCGCGGCCGCCGCGGTTGTAGATGCCCTGGCCGGCCTTGGTCGGGAGCTTGCCGTCGGTGGTGTTGTACGACTTGTAGTCGGGCACGTACCTGGCCAGGTAGGTCGCGACAAGGCCGTCCTGGTAGTCTGGGCGCGGGAAGATGTTGCTGAAGCCGCCGCCAGAGGCAAAGGACTCGGTGGCGACCTCGACGTCGCCGACCTTGCCGCCCTTGGGCAGGTAGGTCGAGCCGACGGTGGTGACCCAGGGGCAGGAGCAGGCCTGGTCCGGGACGAAGATGTCGTGGTTCGGGCCGAGGCAGCGGCCGTCCTCGACGCCGTTGTCGCCGCTGGCGATGATGACCGAGGTGCCGGCCAGGCCAAACTTCATCCACTCGGTGCACTGGCGCTTGAGGTGCGCGACGTCGTTGGGGTCCTCGGTGCCGCCCCAGGAGATGGACACGGCGTTGGGCTGCCGGAGGTCGTTGCACTCGATCTGGCTGTTGCCGCTGTCGCCGTTGTCCTTGCAGTATGGACCGACGAAGGCGTCCACAAACGTGTCAAAGTTGTCCTTGCCAACGTCGCCCATCTCGTACAGGCTGGTCTTTTGCGGGTATATGATGGGAATGGCCATGTCAAAGTCCAGCGTCGATTCGCCACCAGAGTTGGCAGGATTCGTGGGCGCATTTGCTCCGTTCAAGTTGTGGACGATGGGACCGGTGCCTTTCGGGATACTGGGGGTCATGGCAGCGAAGAATTGGTCAAGATCTTCCTGCGCGTAATCATCTCCCTCTTCCTCATACATGGCGAGATCGTTTCCATCTATGCCTGACGTGGCGGCAGGGATGCCATACTGGGCAGCGATGCACTTGGGCGTCATGTTGACATCGCAGGTGTCCAGGCTGTCTGAGATGTGTGTCAGTCGTGTTGAATCACCATCTTGACAAGCTCGAAGTCACGCATGGCTGACATTGGCAAGATACATACTGGGATCAATGGTGTCCTTGGGGGCTGTGGTGAGAGGAGCCTTTGTCCGCTTCGTCATTTGGGAGAAGCCTGTGGCGGGATGCACGAAGTCGACAAGAGAGGAAACATCCTGGGGGAGGCTATATGATTCCGCACCCAAAAACGTCCTCGAGCCATCGGAGGTAGTGTAGTGGTGATACTCGGTCTTGAGGAGCGACCCCAGCTGGCTAGCGGTGGTGTTGAAGTGAATCCAGCCCTTGCTATTGGAAACCTTGATCGAGTCAGCCGGCACACCGGCAGCCGTGAGCCATGACTTGACACTGTTGATGGATTCCTCGCTGGGGGCAAAGAGGTTTGCAATTTCCCCGGCAGTCAGATGCTGACCGTACTTGGGAGATTCAGGGTCGGAGCTTCCGGTTCCAATTAGCTGCGAGATATACATGGGAGCAAGCACAAGCGGTGACGTACATCTCTAGAAGTAGCTTCTCAGCCTTTTCTACGTTTTTCTGCTTCAAAGCAATACGAGCAGGTACGACAGCAGATCCGGCAGCGGCCTGCCCTTTCGTGCATTGCGCGTGAAGCGAAGTGCGCTGGTCGTGAAGCTTGTAGTTGGCCGCGGGCACAGCAAAGGCAGCGGGGAGGAAGCCTCCGGCGATGAGAGCGGTGATGCGCATAGCGACAGTCCACGGGATTTCAAATTTTATATAAACCGAGGTCCTGCATTATAAATATCAAGTTGTAGAGAGACTGCTCTTTATATATGTAAGATGCTTCCACATTGGTTTGGGCCAAGACCACCCCATCAACCAAGACCGGACCAGCAGCTTCCTGTGAACACGAAGCATCTCCCGGGTATAGCCTCATTAGGAAGCCCATACAATAGATACTATCTAAAGCATCGGAATATTCTGATACCCTTGTAGAAATCCTTATCTCAAAGTCGCATTGCAGTGCGTACAGGTGACCACTTTCCTACCCCAGTCTCGCGTGGGAATAATACCGTTACAACGGGTAGAGTACGCAACCATAAAGGTTTCGAGCTACGCCAAAGTAGGCCACTCACAAAGAACGGCCAGCCTTGTAATAGAGCCCGCCATTTTACCCGTCGGAGATGATTTCTGCTCATGGGTGTGGGAAGGCCCGAACTCTCTAGTGAGCACAGAGAAAAGACCTTCCCATTTAAGCAGGACAGCGATTTGGGCGAAGCTATACGCAAGGCGGAAACGGATAAACGGCACAACCTTGCCCTTTTACCATCTTCCCTTGTACCAGAAAGACCGCTTTGACTTGCCAAATGGAGTTTCCTGTACCCCGAGCGGAGTGCTGAGCTCCGATGCTTCGGATCAGATCCCGGATAGGGCTGTTCGAGATTTCCCTACCGTCGGGACATGATCTGTCGGCGTGGCGGCGCCCGGTTCCAGCGTTTCGCCCCTCGGGTTTATGGGTGTAGAATTGAGTGAGCCTTTCAGTATCTGCAATTCAAGTTACAGGCCGGCAAGTAGGCATCACAAAAGACAGCCCCAGGACGCGCCCGTCCTACCCTAGACTCAGTTGGCTGAGGAGATGAGTGCTTGTCTTGCGTCGCACTATCACCGGCATATCGCAATGCTTCTAAAGGAACCCCGAAAAAAAAACACAGACATGAAATACTATAATACGGAGATTAAGGCTCCGTATTAAAAATGAGTTTCTAGGTCTACGTGCTGTGAGCCAATTGCAATAGCCGAGCATTCGTGGTACTTGCAAAATTGTGTTGTCGTATTAACAATTTTCTCAGTTTAAATGCATCCATGAAAACCAAGGGGTTTTCTCTATGAGTACAAGAATGTGAATCAACTATTTGTGCTTGCCAATGGCTCTCATTTTCGCGCCAAACAGCCACAAAACAAATGGCGCCGGCGCAGCCAGGACCAGGAACGCGAAGCCCAAGACGCTATTGCCCCAGCCGTAGCCCAGGTCCTGGTACAGAGATGGCGCAAAGAGCGGAAAAGCAAAGCCCGTGATGCTGCGCAGAAACTGCGAGGCCGCCGAGGCGGACGCGACGTGGCCAAGGTACGACTCGGTGACGTAGGCTTGCATCGCCTGAGTGCTGAGGATGATGCCGCAGCCAAAGATGGCGATGCCGATATCAGGGACAATCCAGAATACTTTGTACTGGGCCGTCCATCCGTATACAAAGATTCCGATGAGGACTAAGACGGCGCCAGGTGCCATCAGCGGCACGCGGTATTCGGGCGCCGTCTTGCTTCCACCGGCGCGGTTCTTCAAGTACGCCCAGATCTTGTCCATGAACCAGCTCCCTACTTGGGCAGCCACTGTATAGCCAATGACCAACGCAATGTAGTGCAGGCCACTCTGCAACTTGCTCTGCTGGTAACGGTCAATCCACAGCGTCGCAAACGTTGCCAGGACAATGTACAGCAGGCCAAAGTTGTAAGCGAGAAGGATGCCCATAAGCTGGATGGTTGGGTGTGTGAACAGCAAACGAAATGGGCGCGTCAGGGATACCGAGAGCCTTGCGGAAAGCTTCTCGTGGCTTTCGCTCGTGTAGTAGGCCTTTCCGGTCTCCTTGCGCAGCTTCTTCGCTTTCCTCTCCAGCAGAATGACCTTGAATGTTTCGGGGAGTAGGAAGAAGCCGGCGATGACGAGAACACCGTCGTAGATGGACAAGATGTAAAAGATCCATCGCCAGCCAATAGTCTGCGTCACAGCACCGCCGATGATGGGCCCCAAGGCCGGGCCTAGCAGCGGCAGGAAGGTCGAGATTGCGTACGACTTGCCGCGCTGCTCGGGCGTCCAGATGTCGGCCAGCACGGGGTTGCTGACTGCAAATTCGGCGCTGGCGCCGATGCCAGACATGACGCGACAGAGGATAAGCACTCCGGAGGACTTGCTGAAGCCAGCAGCCGTGTTCCATGCAATATAGTAGCACGCACAGAGGAGCCAGACCGGCCGTCGGCCAAACACCTCGGTGCACGGCGCCAGGACCATTGGGCCGAACGCGAAGGCAAGAACGTAGATGGATAGGAAAATCTGGGCACTGTTTTCGCTAGTGTTGAAATCGTGTGCGATGTCTTGGAGTGCGGGTGCGAGCATGGCGCCGGACATGAGGGTGACGAGGCCACCAAAGGAGAGGAGGATGGTGATGGCCCATTTCAGGGGCGTTTTCCAGTTGTACGGGTGGTCAGGGTCATCGTCACCTTTCCAAGTTACCTATTACCTAACATGTTAGTATGTTGAAGACTTTGATGGCTGTCAGTTCTTCAGACGTTCTTGCATAACTTACAAGTAGGGGATCAACTTGCGGCTCGGTCGTCTCTTCACGAGGTTCGTTGGTCTGTTCCTCCTCATGAACAGCTGCTGATGCGGCTTCCGTCATGGAAGAGCCGGCAGCTCGCTCAACATCAGCCATTAGAGATGTTTCTCTGACTTGCTAGTTGCTCGCATTCAGTTCGGTCGCTGGTTGCCAACAGACTGCAGCTTGGAGGACTGTCGTGTTTGTAGAGGCACTCTCTAGGGAGGAAGCGCAAACAACCCAAAGGATGTATAAAGACGATGGAAAAACATCAAGAGATATGGACTTGACAGGACTCTGTACAACCCGGAAATAAAGCGGCCTCCGTCATGCAGAACCTGACAATTTCGCTGGACTCAGGGCAAACCGAGGGCTCGGCTACAGTGCGAAGTAATATTCATACTTTGACCGTTGTGGATTTTGGTGTTGACGCGCACAGTGCGAATCGGCTTCGGATTCCGACCCTAGCTGCGAGTGACGAAACGCACTGTAAAGTTACAGTCACGCAGACCGGTTGCCGAGTTGCGGGCGCTGACATGCGGTGAAAGAGGGGAACGTATCCGTAAACACTTTCCTTCATTGCGCAATTACATACTTGTTTCACTGCAGCTGGAAAGCTTTTCGCACCGACATGCATGAAGCCCCAATACCAATCCTGCGATAGATGCCCGACGCCACGCGCTAAATCAAAATGCCACCATCCATCCCATCTATTGTTCAGCGGCCCGCAGCCAGTCAAAGGTATCCATTAGCTCAAAATTAAAGTCCGGCTGATCGCTCAGGTCCCATACGGGAAAGGTTGGTAGAGCGTCCTCGGGACTCGTATTGAGGCACTGATCGAGCACCTGCTGGATGATGGCCTTGCAGTTGGCGCAAAGCTTCGCGTTGGGCATCGACGGCCGGACCCAGTCAAAGAAGCCGACCAGAAGGCTGAGCTGCTGAATGATGGTGGCGCGGCCGATGTTTGGATCCTTGCTGTGCTCGCCGGCCCCAAGCACTTCTTGGCATAAAATGCCGGCGGCAGGCGCGCCGTACGAAAGCATCTGACGCATGGTGTCAGCGGGGGGAAAAGGAAAAGGTTCGTGCATTTAACGAGTTGATCGCGCCTCTTACTTACAATCCACTCGAAGCTGCGCGCCACAACGGCCCCCGCGAACTGATCCTTGTGAATCCAGAGGTGGAGGGCCAAGGCGGCTAGCCCAAGGCTCGTCTCAAGCAAGTTATCACGAATGGCATACCGGCAGCGGATCAGGAGCCTGTCGATGAAGAAGAGGTTTTGAAGATGCTCGAGATGGGTGATGATCTTCATGTAGAGACTGTGCATGTCTACATGGGGAGTCTCGAGATCTTTCGGATCGTATCTGAGGCTGACTGGAAACTCGGATACCAAGGTATATTGACGATCTTTGAGATCCCTGCTGACAGCGTTAGCATTGACATGATCAGGTTGCGAGCGGAGAGACGACTCATAGCGACCCATACATGAGATATTCTAGACTCGGATTGCGACCGTTACTCATGGTCGATTCAATAACCTCGTCTCGGATCAACGCCATCATGGTGCGGGCTCGCATGACGGTTGCCGAATACAAGCCACCGTCTGTATTCCAACCTCGTTCATCGAGAGAGTTGATTGCGTTGGCGAGGGTGGTCGACCCGGCAATGAGGTCTTCGTCACGAAGATCAAGCGGTAGCGGCGCCGTATAGTAGTGATGGCTGAGCAGAGGGGGCCGCCCCGTGAGCATGACTCCGAGCTTATCGAATACAAAAGTGCCAGCCGCCATGCGCCGATTATTCTCCAACCATGCGGTTGGGGCATACTGGGAGGTGTCTTCCTGAGTGTGCAAGCCAAGGAAGACCATGTACGCTACGTTTGCGCCGTGGGCCTCCCACATTGGCAACCCTAATGATGCCCACACGTAAATAAGTGAAGCAAGAGGAGAGCGGGAGGGAGGGGGATGGCAGCTGAAGTGCGGTCCTCACCTGATTCACCGTCGACCATGGATATGAGAATGGCTCTTCGACGATATAGTTCGGCTAATAAATCACTCTCCTCCGTAAACTGACGCGCGAGTCGGATGCAGCTGTCCACATGATACTTTGCTGTTTGATCTGATTTACAGTTTTCCGAGCGGACCAGCTTCCTCGGGATGAGGGCGTCCATGATGTCTGAGATGCTCTCCATGTGTGTCCAGAGGAAGCCTATGGACTCCCATCTCGTATTGGCGCCGACGAAGCAGTTCAGCCACGACTCCCAGTCGGGGAAGGGACCGCGGAGCGGCCGTGACGTGTTTGTGGATATGACCTCCGCCACGCTTTCCAGAGTTTCCTGCTCGGTACGTCCCGGGACCTCGGCGAGCACGGCCTGCAGCCAGCGGACGATGCGGTGGGCGGCGAGGTGGAGCCAGCCCTTGGCCTGGAAGTCGCCCCCCTCGACGTAGGTCATCATGGCGTCGCGCTGGCCGGGGAGGGCGCGGAGGACGGCCAGGCAGGTCTCGCGGACGGGGAGGGGCAGCTGGGCGAAGACGACGCGGCGGTCCTGCTGCGGCTGGATGGTGGGGGAGAAGTGGCCGTAGAGGTTGGTGTGGAGGGTGCCGAAGAGCAGCTCCGGCCGCGGCGGCTGCTGGTCGGCAAAGGCCGGCGGCGGCTTGCAGTAGGCGGCGGCGGCAGTACCGATGTTGGGGCGCGGCCGCTTGTTGTTGGGCTGCTGGCGGCTGTACGAGTTGTGCGGCAGCGGCAGCGGCAGCGGCAGCGGCGGCAGCGACGGGGGCGGGAGCGAGGAGGAGGAGAGGGCCGAGCCGGTGGCGACGACGGAGGAGGAGGGGGCGTCGCTCGGGGAGGGCAGGAGAGAGGTGGTGGTGGTGGTGGTGGTGTCGGGGCCGTTGGCGGGGAGGACGACGGAGGAGGAGGAGGAGGAGGAGGAGGAGGTGCCGTTGCCGCCGCCGCCGCCGCCGCCGCTGCCGAGGGTCTTGACGCGGCGGGCGGCGTTGGCAGAGTAGAAGCACTCGCCGCCCCTGTTCTTGGAGCGACAGCGGGAGCAGGACGGGCGGGCGTGGTCGCAGGCGACCTTGCGCGCGCGGCAGGGATCGCAGGCGGCCTGGCTTCCGTTTGGCCGGAGCTGCTGCGCGACCCGAGGCGCGGGCGGATACGGCATGGCTCTGTTGTCCGAGAACGGGGTCGGCGGGGAGGGAAGGGAAGGGTGAGAATAGAGAATAGATGTCTGGAGACAGGACGGGGAAGAGGGAGGTGGTTCGTCGATTTGGAGGGGGGGGGGCTGCTATCTTTGGCTGTGTAATGTGTAATGTTGCGCAAAAAGGCAGCCTGGGCGGCGCAACAAAAGACGGGGGGTTTAATGAATTATTAGTGGTTGGTGATTGGTGGTTGGCGGTTGGTGGTTTTGGCGGTTTTTGGTGGTGTTGGCGGGTTAAGCAATGTTAGAGTTAGAGGGAGGGAAGCTCTGAACTGAACGCCTTGTGGAGTCGCCTTGAGCTGCAGCCAGCTGCAGCTGCAGCTGCCACTAAACCAAACCCGCCAAGACCCTTAATAGCGATTGGATTGAGAGAAATGAATGTGGTTGGTGGACAGGACTCGAAACTAGGACAGTAACTAGGACAGTTAGGATGATAACGCGGGCGGTGTTGCATGGGAAAAGCTTCTGGGCCAGGAGCCGAGGTTATTTCTCAAGCTTGCCATTAAACGCAAATGCAAGGTCTAAACTTTTGTTTTTCTTCCTATTTATTTTATTTTATTTTATTTTATTATTTTATTTTTATTTTTCATTTCTTTCTCTCTTTTCTTCCTCTTCTTCTTCTTTCTTCTCTGTTACTCTTTCACACTGGCTTTCAATCTACAATAGGGACACACACTGCACTGCAACTAGTCGCGAGCTTTCACTTGTATTATTAATGAGCGTATGTAGCTAATAACTAACAACATCGGCCCTTCGTGTCTCTTAAATTGACAGATCAGATCAGACTGAGACAAGTGCTCCCCCAATCGCACGTGGAGCCAGCGCCAGACCACAACCCAACCAACTCACTGGTCCTTGGCGAGCAGCGTTGATGCCAGAGGCAGGACGACGAGATGTCGTGGACGAAAGCTCTGGCCGGGTTGCATGCCGGCGGGCTGATTTAGTCGACGACGTACTTGGTCGCGGCGTCGGCATCAGAGCGCTTGTCTACGACGTACTTGGTCGCGGCATCCGCGTCGGACCTCTTGTCCACGACGTACTTTGTCGCGGCGTCGGCATCAGACCGCTTGTCCACGACGTACTTGGTGGCCGCGTCGGCGTCGGAGCGCTTGTCGACGACATACTTGGTAGCAGCATCCGCGTCGGACCTCTTGTCCACGACGTACTTGGTAGCAGCATCCGCGTCGGACCTCTTGTCCACGACGTACTTGGTAGCAGCATCCGCGTCTGAACGCTTATCGACGACGTACTTGGTAGCGGCGTCAGCGTCGCTGCGCTTATCAACAACATATTTAGTAGCAGCATCAGCGTCGGAGCGCTTATCAACCACATATTTGGTAGCGGCATCAGCGTCGCTGCGCTTATCGACCGCATATTGAGTGGCGTCGTCAGCGTCGCTTCGCTTATCGACCACATATTTAGTGGCGGCATCAGCGTCGCTTCGCTTATCGACCACATACTTAGTGGCGGCATCAGCGTCGCTTCGCTTATCGACCACATACTTAGTGGCGGCATCGGCATCAGATCGGATGAAGACTATCAGTCGAGTCAGTAACAGGGATCAGACATGTTGGTTGTGGATTCCCAACGAACCGGGCGTAGCCACGGCGGAGGCGGCGAGGACGCTAACAAGGCTGGACCGGAAATGCATCTTGGGGGTTGGCAAGAGGGTTGGTTTGGCTTGAATGGTAGGGAAGGCTGTTTTTTGGTTGAGTGTTGGTTTGTTCAAGTGTGCGTTGCAAATGAAAAGGGCACTGTGTTGTGTGGGCTGTCTGTGATCTGTGAATCGGTCGACTATATAGTTGGAACGACGGAAAGAGCATCGTTCAATTCCGAAATCTCACTGCATTTCACAGACAAGTCACACCGAGGATTTCCGAGTCGGCTGCAGAGTGACCGAGTGTCATGTCCGCCATCTTCATCTTGTCATTGACATCTCCCAAGGACCATGTCTCGTCAGTCGTACAGATCACGGTCTCTCCGTCTCCCTCTTTCAACACTCAACACCGACCGATCGCGGCAGAGGGAAGAAGGATTCC
This sequence comes from Cordyceps cicadae, assembly GCA_002968875.1. NCBI lineage: Eukaryota > Fungi > Ascomycota > Sordariomycetes > Hypocreales > Cordycipitaceae > Cordyceps > Cordyceps cicadae. Next base: position 203,744 of record MWMN01000007.1, on the reverse strand, counting down.
AATGAGATGGATGCAACTTAGTCTCAGGTCCTTGGACAGTTCCGGAAGTTTGCACATCATCGCATCATTATGGCCGTGACGCGCCGTGTCATACACACTCGAGCACTCCCCCACAGTGACAGTGACAGTGACGGTGACTCTGCTTCCTCGAGAAGCTCTTGCTATGCCGACAGGACCAGACCATGATTAGACTCGGAAAGAGCAACACTGACGACGCAGCTGCCCGATCCTTGCAGACACACCCTACACCCAGTGAGTGACAAGCCCAGTGTCAGCAAAATGACCTTGCAGCTGCGATCGACTGCAGCGATGACAGGGCGGGAGGCAAAAGGTAAATTTTGTATGCATGAAATCCAAAAACGGCAATGAAGTGCCATCATAATGTCACTCTGAGAGCTACGGTACTGGCATGGCTTGGCGTCTGGCTCCCAACATACGCGGGGGTGACTGATTTGCGGCTGTGAGGAACCCCAGGGACCCCCACGGCGACCTTATCATCCTTTTTTTTTTCGCGCATGGACGCAAAACGCTTGGCCAATACAGAATCACCATATTCCGGAATACTGATCTGGGCGCAATCAAGGTTTGATCAAGCATACGAGACCCAATGAAGTCGGACGACGCCGGAACGAGGGCATCAACGCCAACCATCGCGGAGGAGCAGGACTGGAACGCAAAGGACTCGGACGGCCTGCTCAAGTCCAAAGAGAATTATGAAGAGGGTGGAGGTGAGAGGAAGCCACGTTTTATGCAGAGGAAGATTTCCGTCAAGATCCACCTGGTGATTTTTGGCTTTTACGTCTTGTCGCTGCTGGGCATGGGGGCGCTGGTCGCCAGGAGCGGGCGAGTCGCGAAGAAGCCGTTTCTCTACTGTGAGTTGATCAGGCGATCGGGAAATTTCGCGCTGGGAATCTTTTTTCTGACGGGAGGGGACATTCTAGCGCCCGCAAACGAAGCCGTCGAGTACTACATTGGAGAGTTTTCGGACGGCAACGATCCTCACGGCATGTATGTCGGGGAGCCTCGCCCGTCGCTGGAGAAGGCGTGGCAGGATCTGCTAGGTCGTGAGTGGCGAGGTATTCTGTCCCTGGAAGAGGAGATGCTTACATCTGGCAGCGATGAATGTACGGCTTTCGTTGCAGGACGTCCAGGCGTTTGGACGTGAGGCGACGGCGGTTGGGATGTCGGACGGCAGCGGCTACATCGGGACGCTGAACGTGTATCACGAGCTGCACTGTGTGGTAAGAGGAGACATTTCATGATTTTGCCGTTGTTGAATTTTTTGCAATATTCTGACATTTTTCTTTTTTCTGTCCCTCAGCGGTGGCTTCACAAATACGTCTACCAAGAGCACTACTGGCCGGGGTTGGATGATGAGCAGCGAAGAAAGAACAGAATTCACAGTAGTAAGTGAGGATTGCGGAAAGAAATATGCCGGAAATTCCGAAAAGAAAAAGGAAAAAAAAAAAAAAAAGAAGCAAGACAAAAAGTCTAACTTGAGCTACGATAGACCACTGCCTGGGTACGCTCAAAAGCTTTGCCATGTGTCACGGCGATGTCGGCATGGTCATCTACAGCTGGCAAAAGGACGCGCTCAAGCCCGGAGCCAACGGTACGGGCCACACGTGCGTCAACTGGGACAAGATCTCCAAGTGGACCAAGGAACGAACGGTCAACATGTACGAGCCCGGACTAATTATTCATCCTCAGCTTGGTGAGTGTGTTTTTCCCGAAACAAGGCTCTCGCCGGGTCGATCCGGCCGGAAAGAAACGTCCGGGACATACACAAAAAAAAAAAAAAAAACGAACTAACCATGAAACTGGTTAGGGCCTGTGTATTCCGAGGAAGAGAACCAGGACGAGCACACTCATGCGGCGCTGCACAGCCATGGAGAAGGAGACCCGTGAGCCCGGAGTCCGGGGCCGTTGCAGATGTGGGAACTCCGGGGAAGGAAGAAGGGGGACGGCCGAGAAGCGGCGCTGCGGACAAGGCTCGTCGGAGAAGTTTGTTTTTGGGGAGCCTGATTCATTCTGACCCTGGTTGATAGCATGCTCGTGTGCTTATAATAAGGGCCCGGCCAGTTCCCATTATTGAAGTTTAAAAATTCTGCAGGGTATTAATTAAGAGCCTTGCTCGTATCCGCAGGTAATAAGCCGCATATTGGGTGCGGAGTGGACGACTTGATGAAGGAGGAGGGGGCAAGTAAAATCCTGGGCTTGGAGTCTAGATGGACAGCGGACACTCTCTCGAATCTCGATCGTTTGGGGGACTAAATTTTTTTTCCTTTTTTTTTTTCTTTTCTTCTTTCCTTTCTGCAGGCTCGCACAGTATCCGCAGCAGCAGCAGCCATGTGGCGAGATCAACGACGGGAGGCGAACAAAAAAGCAGGCTGACTGCATCTTGGCCCGTTTAGGGAACGAGCACCACATATGCAATTTACATGCACATCAACATACACACATAAACAACCTGGGGGGGGGGGTAGCACCGCAGGATCGCTCCCTCTCCACCATGTGCCATGATGAACAGGGAGCTGAACGAACAAGAGGTCAGACCCGAAAGCGATCATTCTTGGTATTGGTCTTTGCTTTTTATTTGTTGGAGAAGAATTCTTGGAGAGACATTGTTAAGATGGGAGGCGTAAGGGGGGCGGTAGAGGGGGGGGGAGCAAGTCCGGGGAACTCGGAAAGAACATGGACCGCATATCCGTCGCCGGTAGTTGGGACGACTTTGGGGGCTGGGGTTCCTTGCTCGTCTGTATCCTTGCCTGCCGAAAAAGGCTTGATTATTCTTTTTTTTTTTCTTCTCTTTTTTTTTGCGGAATCTTGTCTATTGGCTGCTTAGGCTGACAACGTTGTCGATCTGTTTTAAACGCAGTACAAGGCTCGCTCGCTCCCACTACACGACATGGGAAGCAAGAAACACTTGGGCTTGCCTCTCGGAATGACGTGACGCGACCTCTTGTCCCTTTCCTCCACACCCTTCCTGGCATTGTATTACCATCGGGATGCGTCTATTGGTTCTGCTGCATGCAGACTGGCGAGAAAACAGTGGCAGGGGACTAAGGTCAATCAATGTATGCCCAGCTCCGGCTGGCACTCTGCCCTCCATGGTGTATCCATCACCGTCGCCTGCTGTCTGGTTTACGAGACGCAGCCATGGGAGCTGAAAAGTGACAGTTCCGACAGGCACCCTCACGTATTGGGCCGTCCGAGCCAAGCCACAGAGGCTGGTGGATGTCTTGCCATTACGGGCTGGTGTATGTGAGTGTTTGCTTGTTTGTACGCACGTACGTATGTATGTATGTATGTATGTATGTATGTATGTATGTAGGTGTGTTCCTGTCTAGGCTTGCTTGCATGCAGCTAGGTAGTTCATCTACCGACGTGGCTTGGCCATGAAATCGTCACCATCTGATTGTGACGCGGACAAGGCTTCCGCTTGTCCTTGTGCAATGAGTAAAGGGCCCATGCCCCCCCTGCTCTCCAATATAAACGAAGGAACAAAGGATTCCTTCCACCGGGTCGATCCTTGGGAAGACATGATGCAGGCAGGCATGCAGGCAGGCAGGTGGGTAGGCAGGCAGCCCAATCTCAACATGGCCACCAGATATCACACAGCATCACGCAGCCGAATGCAGCAGTAGCCGCCAGATTTCTCCGAGTCATACCAGGGCCAAGCCGATCCTGGCCACGAAAAAGAGGAAAAAACATCACGGAACCGGCCTCGGACTCTTCGGACAAGCTCCACCAACATGAAGGATTATGCGCAGCTTGACGCCGAGCATGTCCATTCGCGATCCTTTGCGTACTCGCCCTCTTGGCTACTGTTGCGCAACACAGGCTGTGATAATCACTCTTGCTTCTCAGTACGACGTAGTACAACACCGATTGCTTTTATCCCTCAGTGGCAAGGTTCGACGACGAAGCACAAGGTTCTCCAGCCCACGGCCAGGCCACCCTTGCCCCATCCAATCACTGTCCCTCCAATTGTCACTGTCCGTTCCGCATCATATTGTCCCTCCACCCATTACACAAACCTTCTTTCAGTCTCCAATCCCATATCAGAAACCCTGTGCTCCCTTTGACCCGAGAGGGATGCGGGTCAGCCCAGACCCGGATGTCATGCGCAACCCGCTCCTCTGGACTGGCCGCGGCAACTCGGTCCAGCCAGCCCCAAAGCGAGGCGACACTGCGGGGTTCCTAGCATGCGTATAGTTCGTTTGAATCACGGTTACGAGCGAGGCCTCTCCTCTCATGCTCTCCGGTCCCCTCCTCGTCTACTTGCCTCTAGTGCCCTCCCCTCTCCGGGAGAGCGGTTACGATCATCTCACCGAGGAGGGCAGCCGCCACTGTAGTTCTGGACCCAGCGCTCCCACCGAGCTGCAATACTAGGGCAAGTTCTGATTTTGCCCATTCTTATATATTCATCTAATCTGATACTGTCTTCTCGCTTGCCGCTATGTCATTATGCATGGCTCTGACATGACAGATGCGGCGGCCAAACTTGAAGAGCAACGAAGACGAAACAGACTTGCTCAGCGAAGACGCCGAGAGAGTAAGTTTCTTTTTTTTTTTTTTTTTTTTGGTGGGCTCGTCCAAGGAGCTAGTGCAATCTCCCCTCGAAACCTGTACGCCATCTAAACCAAGACCAATGTTATAACAGGACAACGCAACCGGGCTGCCAGCACCAACTCCATCGGCAACGACGCCCTGCCGACGCTCCTGACCGAGGAGCAGGATCAGCAATCGGCGGACAAGACGTGGGAGTTTGCGGTCGACGCCACCTTCTTCGACGCCGGACTGGATGAGCAGGATGAGATTGCGGACCACTGCCTGTCCAACACGCCGCCGCTGAGCGCGGCCACCGAGACGCACCCAGCCGCGGACGCGGCCGGGATGACGCTGGGAGACGGGCCCGAGGCCATGATCAAGAGTCTACTGGACGGCCGGCTCGTGTCCGCTGCCGAGGCGGGCACCTCTGCGACTCTGGGAAGCGCCTCGCCCAGTCCGCTGCATCAGTTTCTGATGACGCTCCAGAAAGGAGACGGAGGTAGGCTCGTGAGAGTGCATAGGGGGAAGACGGAACGTACACTGACAAAATCCACATCTCTAGAATTATCTCAGGACTCATATAGTCGATTGCTGGCCATGATTCCACCGATGCAGCAGCAGCGCTACGACGGCGGCGGCCCGGCGACGGCCTGCAAGCTTCCTCAGCCGGGGCACGGAGGCGACTTCCTGCCGCAGCTGGGGACCGGAGCCCCGACCGCCTGCTTCAGCACGGCCGGCGGCGGTTCTTCTGTGACGAGCGGCGCCGGGAACCTGTCGTGGACCCGTTGCGAGTCGCGGCCGGCAACCGGCACCACCACCAGCCGGAGCGGCATCGGCGGGGGCGGCGGCCCGCCGTCCTCCTCCTCCTCCCCCTATTCCTCCGCGCAGCAGCAGCAGCAGCAGCAGCAGCAGCAGCAAGAGGCTGTGTCCCTGGAGCGGATCCGGGAGTTTGTCGAGGACGCGGGCTTCGAGAGCCTCGAGGCGATGATGGCCGCGTACTACAGCGCCAACCTCGGCGCGGGCGCTTACGGAGGGGACAGCAGCGGCGGAGGTAGCGGCGGCGGCGGAGGAGGAGGAGGAGGAGGAGGAGGCTCGCGTCTGGGTCCGCCGGCGCCGGCGGCGATGGGCCGCTCCCGGCGGCTCCGCGGGTTCCTGTCAGCGATCCACCGCAGCCACGTGGAATGGGGCGGGCCGGAGCGGGTGGCGTACCGGGAGGAGATTGCGCGGGCGGCGGAGGGCATCTACGCGGACGAGCTGGCGGGCATGGTGCGCGGCGCGGCGGCGGAGGGCGCGGAGGGCGGCCGGCGGCGGCGGCGGCGGCGGCGGGATGCGCATGATGGGAGGAGGCGCGGGCAGGCCGACGGCGGAGACGAGACGGGTGTACATTGCGCATCGGATTCAGAGCCTGGTGGCGGACCCGGACGTGCAGGACTTCATCAAGAAGGACCGGAAAGAGCTGCAAGACACGGTGAGTCAGGTTGAGTGAGGGTGAGGGGGTTTTGGTTGGGATGTTGGGGGCTGACGAGCAGATACAGGTGGCCGACACGTGGTCGCTCATCACGCAGCTGATACACAGCACCGGACAATCACCCCAGCAAAAGGCGTCCAACGCGTGTATTATACTCTACTTGCTCACGTCACCGGCGGTGTAGGTTTACGGATGAGGATGAGGTTCAATCGGTTCGGTTCGGTCATGGCGCTCTAGAACAGATGTACACTCGACTTGCGGCAACGGAAACAAAGGAAAACACAGAAATTGCATGTAACTTTGATCAAGAGAGACTGGAAAATAATTACAAAAGGAAAAACAGACCGTCCCAAGACTGCGTGAGTGCTGCTAACCTTGCCCTACCTACCGCCTTACCTCGCCTCCGCAGATCCCTCCTCCCTCTCCCCCTCCGACTTGCGCAGTTTCCCCGACTCGCTCTCCGCGTCGCTCTGCTCCTCATCCGTATCATCGCCAATCGCAAAGTACCGATGCGTCTGCGCCGTCTCCTGCCCCTCCGCCTCCTTGAACGCCACCCTCCGCTTCTCCACCCCGGCCGCCGCCCCCGCCGCCCGTCCCCTCCGCCACACGAACACGGCCAGCCCGGCCATCTCCAGCACCGCAAACCCGGCCGCCAGCCCCGTCACCACCGGCGCGTACCCGCGCATTTGCATCCCGAGCACCAAGTTCCCGCAGGCCGCCGCCATCGCGCCGCGGCCCGTCCACACGTGCGCGTGCGAGATCCACGTCCGCCGCCGGAGCCGCACAAAGTCGACGTGGTGCTTGTACCCGAGCCCGGCCTGCACCGCCAGCGCGCCGACGATGCCCAGCCCGAGCACCTGGTGCGGCGTGTCGACGGACCCCCCTCCTTGCAGGGACAGGCCGACGCCCATGCCGGCGAGGACGAGCGCCCCGGCGGCGAGCTGCAGGACCCAGTGGGCGGCGAAGGAGGAGCGCGGGCGGCCGAGGCGCAGGGCGACGACGCCGGCGGGGAGCAGCAGGAGAAAGGCGGCGGCCATGAGCGCGCCGTGGGCGTGCGAGGCGGGGTCCGCCGACCCAGTCGGCCACGGCGGAGAGGATGTCGGAGCCGCCGCTGCCGGTGAGGGCGGTCGGCGACTCGGAGGCGGCCCAGGCGGCGACGCCGGGCCGGATAAAGGGCACGGAGGGGAGCTGGGGCACGGCGCTGGTGGCGCGGACCATGTCGACGTAGAAGCGGCCCCAGCCGCCGTTGCCGGCGTGGTGCGGGTGCATGCGCAGGTGCGCGTCGTAGGCGAAGACGTCGAAGCGCTGGTCGCGGTTCCACGCCCAGATGAGCGGCTGCGAGCGGGCGGTGGCGGAGATGCGGGTGCCGGGCCAGCGCGTGCACGAGTAGCAGACCAGGGAGACGACGGCGGTGGCGGTGGCGGTGGCGGTGCCGCCGGCGGCGTCGGAGCGGCGCCAGTCGGAGCGGAGCACCCGGAGGTCGCCGCCGGCGAGTTCCGCTCGGGTGAGGAGCGTGGGCTGGGAGTGGCCGGTGGAGGCGCGGACGCTGACGACGGGGGGCGTGTCGGAGGACGGGTCCCCGTAGACGATGACCATGAGGGCGCCGGCCATCTGGGAGCCGAAACCGACGGCGCCCCAGCCGGCGGCGCCGGAGGAGAGGGGCCGGGTGTAGGTGAAGGTGAGGTAGAGATTGTGGTCGCCGGTGGAGGAGTTGCGGTGCGCGGTGAGGCTGCTGCAGAAGTCGACCTGGTTGGAGAGGTGGCCGAACTTGCAGAACTGAGCGGAAGAGGCGGCGCAGAGAAGGGGGAGGAGGAGGAGGAGGAGGAGGAGCAGGGCCCGAAGGCTGCTGGCTGGGGGGGCTGGTAGCATTGTGAGGGTAGCGAGGATTATGAGTGAGGACAGATTTGAAATGGTTGATTGAGGGCAGAGATTAGTTGATGATGGATTTCGTAAAGATGGATTTGGTAAGATTTCGTCGGTAGCCACGAGTTCTGTAGAAGAGGGCGGTGTAAGTCACGTATCGCGTCTGCTTTGCCAACTCTCCTCTAGGTCATGGCAAGGCATCAACACAAAAGATTTCCCGGCAAATTAAAAAAATCTAGACCCATCTTCCTCCACAACCCGCAGTGTGGCTTGCATCTTCCGACACCCCTAGGACGAGGCGAGTTCGGCCATAACCTCGCCCCATCCACATGTCAGCGTACGTACATACATGTCGCCACTCAGTCACCCCGCTGTACACTGTCACTGTCATCCTACAGCGAACTGACTGCTCACGGAGCACTGACACACCTCAAAGCCCACTGTGACGGGTGACTGGCAGCCACTATGCAGGTCTCATGCAGTGGAGCCGTACGGCTGAAGATGAGAGTTTTCAGCGTGGGGAAGCGGATCGGGTGTTGCTACTGGATTTCTTGGACCGAATTATGGGGTATGAGGCAGTCCTCGATGGTCTGCTCAGTTACCTCCCCGTGCGCTTGCTAACTCCATCGAGTTGTCCAAGTGTAGCAACGAGCTGCATATCGAGCATCAGAAAAGGCTTCCGGAAATATACAAAAATTTAAAAAGCATCAGAAATCATGTTTATACAACTTGTGACTTTGGCGGCTCTATTTACCTCCGTCCTTGCACTGTCTAGTCAACATGGTCGTGTCACCCAAGAGTCCGTGATCCCCCAGGCGTGGAAGAAGCTGGACCCGGCAAGTGATGCGGCTATTGTGCATTTACAAATCGGAGTCAAGCATGAAGAAGACGCAATGGATGAGTTGAAGCGACGGCTGCTTGAAGGTGACTTTCTTTTATTTCACCCATTATTATTGAGTCTACAATAGCTTACAGCTGACCACCCGACTTACACGGCTAGTCTCCGATCCGAGAAGCACCAAGTATGGCCAGCACCTTGATCGACGACAAGCGTCAGATATACTCAAGACCTCAGATGAGGCCACTGAAAAAGTTGAGACTTGGCTTCGGGCAAACAACATCACCAAATTCACAAAGTCCACCGCAGGCGACTGGATCAGGGCCTCGGTGCCGATTCGGCAGGTAGAGCATCTGCTCCAATGCCGCTACTTTGAGTTTGAAAACATCCGAGACGGTGCCATTCTCGTCCGGACCACGGAATGGTCGCTTCCCGAGCACGTCGCCCCCTACATCGACGTCGTCCAGCCCACCGACGCCTTCTTCCGGCCCAAGTCCGCCAGCCGGTACGGCGGCGTGCCTCCCCCGGACTGGGAGCAAGCCGGCCGGCTCCCAACCCACGCGGAGCTCGTCGAGGAGGACATCATCGAGCGCAGCCACCTCGACGTCCCCAGCCTCGACCAGCTGCCCGCCGACCCGACCGTCGCCGACGCCTGCAACCGGCTCGCCGTGACGCCGCTCTGCCTGCGCGTCCTCTACGGCACGCTCCGCTACCAGGCGCGCTCCGCCGCCACCAACCGCATGGACATTGTCAACTTCCTCGGCAACAACAACAACCGCTCCGACATCCGGCTGTACCTGGACAGGTACCGTCCGGACGCGGCCGCCGCGGGCGCCGCCGAGGCCTTCGAGGCGGTGCTGCTCGCGGGCGCCGAGGACCAGCAGACGCCCAACACGCCGGCGCAGTTTGACCGGCACGTGGGCCTCGAGGGCGCGCTCGACGCCGAGACCATCCTCGGCATCGGCCACCCGACGCCGCTGCGCGCGTGGAGCGTCGGCGGGGGCCCGCCGCCGTTCCGGGAGAGCGCGGACAAGCCGAGCAACGGCAACGAGCCGTACATGGAGTGGCTCGGCCACGTGCTGGAGCTGGACGACGCGGAGCTGCCCCGCGTCGTGGCCGTGTCGTACGCGGACGAGGAGCAGACGGTGCCGGAGGCGTACGCCCGGCGGGTGTGCGCCGCGTTTGCGCAGCTCGGCGCCCGCGGCGTCAGCGTGGTCGTGGCCTCCGGGGACGAGGGCGTCGGGCCGGACGGCGAGGGCAAGTGCGTGAGCAACAACGACGGTAGCGGCGGCGGCGGCGGCGGGCGGCGCTTCATGCCGGCGTTTCCGGCTTCGTGTCCGTGGGTGACGGCGGTCGGCGCGACGAGGCACTTTGATCCGGTCATGGCGGCCTTTGACGGGCGGTCGGAATTTGTCACGGGTAAGCTAGAATCAAAGACACAGGGATAGAAAAACCCCAGCGAGCGGCGCGCTGTGAGTTGCAGCCTACTAACGCGGCCCAGGCGGCGGCTTCAGCGACTACTTTGCCCGCCCGGCGTACCAGGACGCCGCGGTCGGGGCCTACCTACGGACCGTTGGGGACCTGCACGCCGGCCTGTACAACCCGCGCGGCCGGGGGATCCCGGACGTCTCGGCACACGGCTACCACTACACCATCGTCTACAACGGCACGGCGCACCTGCTGGACGGCACGAGCGGGTCGGCGCCGACGTTTGCGGCGATTGTGGCGCTGCTGAACGACGCGCTGCTTGCGGAGGGCCGGCCGCCGCTGGGGTTCCTGAACCCGTGGTTGTATGCGGCGCAGTCCGGCCTCCGGGATGTGAGGCACGGCGCGGCGACGGGGTGCAGCACGACGGGATTCCCGGCGGTCGAGGGCTGGGATGCGGCGACGGGGCTGGGGACACCGGTAGGTTTATTTTATGGGTGAAGGAATATTTTTAAAAAAAAAAATCATTGCTGACTTTTTCTAGTGGTTCCCGGAGTTGAAGGACTTGGCACTGGCGAGAGCGTTTCGGTGGGATCATCCGTGGTACATTGCAACGTAGACTTTAGAAGTTATGGATTCTATGAAGTTGGTTAAAGACAGTTATCCTCATTTCCACTTTTAGAAAATTATGAAACTTTTTTTTTCTTAATTTCTCCTGCATTAATTTGCCAAGTCACGGTGGCTATGATGTCGATACTCTCAGGCAGAACACATGGAACCGTAAGTACCAGGCCAGGTACACACGTCACCGTTCAGAACACATCTTTACAGGCAAGATATCTCATTGGATTAACTCGAATATAGCAAAATAGCCAACTCGCCACTAATGGTGGTGCTCCATATCCTTGTAGGCGTATCCTGCAAAGGTCAGTACACGCTCTGTCACAGGTATCGGCCATCACCCCCATCCCTCAATGACATACCTTTGTTCGGATGGATCAACCAACCAGGCTTCATCATATCAACGCTCCTCTCCTTTGTCCACGCGTCCAGCTTCTCCCAGTTGGCGCACTGGTGCGTGGTGGAATTGGCAATGGGCACCATGCGATCGTTGGTCCACTGATACGTGATGATGCCAATGTCGGCGAGACACATGATGGACTGGCGGAGGAAGTCAAAGCAGTGTTCTAGATCAAGGTGAGTCATCTGCATGTTTGGCCGTCGGAACAGGCATGCATACCTTTGTGTAGGCGATCTGCCTCGGCCTCTGCATGAGTCTGGTTCTGCCGATATACCTCTGGGTAGCTGTACTGCCAAAGACGCTTCTACAATGCCGAATTTGTATTAGCCATGGGAATCAACGCGCAAGACTCTCACATACAATGCAGTGAAGCTGGTGATAGACGTTGAGCGTCCCGAGATATCCCCGGCCTTCGGGGTCGGCGACGGCAATGTCTTCGCGGCCAAGCTTCCGGATAATTTCTGGCTCAATGATGATGTTTTCATCTGCATCCGTCAGCCATTTTTATGTTGCAATCATCATAGATACTCATCTCCTGGTCAGAATGGGGGCCTACAGTTGATGAGATCGTGCCAGTTCTTGTCAATCTCCTCTCGCGGGTACCCCGAAAAGGGTCCATGCGAGAAGCTGTTTTCGACAAAGGTGTGCTCTACCCACTCCATGGCTCCAGAAGCCGGTGCTATTGATGGATTTTCGAATTAATTTTTTTCGTCAAAATACACTCTCGACAGAGCACTTACACTGGATAAGCTGAAGCCCGTGCTTGCGCAGCTTGGACAGCTCTGCCTGCATGTTGAGCACCGTGCCGGCATAAAGAGCCAGGATGAGCAGATGAATGATGAAAAAGCCGATCCACCATCTCTTCTGCGAATACTTTTTTGACCTCACGTTGCGAATTTCTTCTTCGTCGAGAAACGAGTCGCCGCTCTCCGACGACCCGTCTACCGTCTTGCCGCGAGCAGCAGCCGCCTTTTCCATCGACGCCTTGTCGAAGAGAAATGGGAGCTTTTTCTTGGGGAAAAACATGATTTTTGGGGGTTTTTGAGAAATTACTATAGTGCAATGTTGGAGAAAGACAGCCTTAGAGAGAGGGCAGAGGCGAGAATCTTGGTGGTTGAGCATACAAGTGTCGATGGGATGGGCCAAGGGCAGGGACAGTCCAGACAGAGCAGATTCCAAGCCTTTCTTGCAGATGGTGTGCCTGAAACCTGGGGGATATAGCGATGACAGTGCGTGGTGGGAGGCTTCTCTGCGGCTGACAGCAGGCTGCAGGTGGCTTTTGTAGCATGACAGGCGCTGAATACAGTATGTCATCGTATACAGCATGTCATCGTACTTTAAAGTTACAGCACATGATTTACAGAACACCGGTATCCACTAATTCCCCTCGAGTTGGGAAGTTATGTGAAATCATGTATGCAAATCGTCACGGGCATTCCAGTGAGCCAGTGAGCGAAGCAGTGGTATCGACACCCAGGTAGGAAGTAGTTGAGCTTGGTCCAGCAACTGGTCTCTTCAGCACCAAAGTCGGGTCAAGATCTGTTCATTTCTTGGGCTCTCTTCCAACAAGGAAAAAGAACAGAAAAATGTCAAAATACTGGCCACTACTCCTATTGCCGACTAGCAAGTTCTTCCAGGGCAATGACATCCGTACCAGCCAGCCGGTTCACGTTCTGAAAGAGTCGCAGCCCGCTCCGCATGACTGGACACGAATCCGCCCGGCGGACTCGGACTTCCAGTTCCAGCTGCACATCGGAGTGAAGCAGGGAAACCTTGCCGGGCTTGAGCAGCGGCTGCTGGAGGTCTCGGATCCCTCTCATCCCAGCTACGGAAGACACCTGTCCGCGGAGCAGGTCAACGCCCTCGTCGCGCCAACCGATGAGGCCATCACCAAGCTCCACGCCTGGCTGGCCTCCCACGGCATCGGCCGAGACCAGCTCCGGCACAGCCCCGCCGGGGACTGGATCCGCGTCCCCAACATCACCGTCTCCCGCGCCGAGACGCTCCTCCAGACCCGCTACCACGTCTACCGGCGACGCGACCGCTCCGGCGCCGCCGACGTTGTCCGGACCGACCAGTGGTCGCTGCCGCCGGACCTCCACGACCTCGTCGACACCATCCATCCCACCGGCGCCTTCTCCCTCACCGCCAGGCGAGACGCGACGGAGACGCCGCCGAACCCCCTCGAGCGGCCCGGCTCCCTGAACGACTACGCCGAGGACGTCCCGGACGGCCTGGCCATCCTCAACGGCATCGACGTCGCCCACCCGCCGCCGGACCTGACCCCAGAGCGCGCCTGCAACGCCACCGCCGTCACCCCGCTGTGCCTGCGCGCCCTGTACGGCACCCTCAACTACACTGCCACCGCCGCCGCCGCTCCCGCCTCGCAAGTCCCCGGAGGACGGCGGAACAGGATGGCGCTGGCCAACTTCTCCGGCGAGTTCAACAACCGCACCGACACGCGGCGCTTCCTCGCCGCCTACCGCCCGGACGCCGTCGCCGCCGCCGACGAGTTCTCCATCGTCGAGATCGCCGGCGGCGTCAACCACCAGGGCCCGTCCACCGCGGCGCAGCTCGCCGCCGGCGACGGCCGAGAGGGCGGACTGGACGCGCAGATGCTGCTCGGCATCGGCCACCCGACCCCGCTAGTCACCTACACCGTCGGTGACGACGGCGGGTCGGTGCCGTGGGTCCCAGACTCGGCCGGGCTCAACGACAACGAGCCCTTCCTGGTGCTGATTGACTGGCTGCTCGCGCAGCCCGACGCGGCCCTGCCGACCGTGCTGAGCATCTCCTACGCGGACACCGAGCGCAGCGTGCCGCCCGCCTACGCCGCCCGCGTCTGCGCCGGCTTCGCGCAGCTCGGCGCCCGCGGCGTCAGCGTCATCTTCGGCTCCGGCGACTGGGGCGTCGGCCGCTCCTCCCAATGTCGTCTTCTCTCCCCAGACGGGCGGCGGCGGGACGACGTGCGCTTCGCCGCGCGCTTCCCGGACAGCTGCCCGTGGGTGACCTCGGTCGGCGCCACGCGCGGCGCCGCCGGCGCGCTCCCGCAAGAAGAAGAAGAAGTCGCGCACAACGACCGCAACGGCTTCGTCAGCGGCGGCGGCCTCAGCGAGCTGTTCCCGCGGCCGGCGTACCAGGAGGCCGCGGTGGCGCGGTACCTGGCCGGCCTGGGCGGGCTGCACGCCGGGCGCTACGCGGAGCGCGGGCGGGCGTACCCGGACGTGGCGGCGATGGGGTACCGGATGGTGACGGTGTGGGATGGCGGCGCGAGGATGGTGGACGGGACGAGCGCGAGCGCGCCGGTGTGGGCGGCGGTGGTGGCGCTGCTGAACGACGCGCGGATGGCGGCGGGGAGGGAGCCGCTGGGGTTCCTGAATCCGTGGATCTACGGGGTGGCCGGGCCGGGGGGAGGGTTCACGGACGTGGTGAGCGGGAGCACGAGGGGGTGCAACACGTCCGGGTTTCCGGCGACGGAGGGCTGGGATCTGGCGAGCGGGTTCGGCACGCCGGTGAGTTGAAAAAATCTGGTGACGAGTACGTGTTGCTTGGATACTAATACGGGCTGCTAGTGGTTTCCGAAGCTATTGGAGCTGGCGATGGGGGAGCATGTGGATGTTCCGGGTGCTCCGGAGCCGGTCTCAACCGGGTCGGCCTCTGTGGGGCCGGCTCCAACTCCGGCCCACGGCACTACAATCCCCGAGGAGCCCGTTCTCAACAAATCAGCCCCCACTGCTCCAGTTTTGCAGAAACCTTTTCCTGACGAAACCCACCGGCCCTGGTACATTCCTTCGTGGCTATGACACACTGCATCCAGGAGGGCTTGTATGTGCATTCAATCAGTAGATAGTCACCGTACTGCAAGCCTTGGCTTGGCAAAACCTAGATTTTCTGCAGTAATCCCTTTTTTTTCCCTAGTTGTAAACAAATTTTCTGCATATCCGCAACATGTAGTCCCTTCCTAAAACGGACAACTTGTCAGCAATGGCTCCCTGTGATTGGCGCCCGCGCCCCGGTGACATTATGCACAGTCATCGTGACTGTCACGGCAGTCATCAACACGCCCATGCAGCTCTACAGGCACACCTTGACATGCAGAGACTGTGGCTGTGTCGAGAATCCCGGATCGGTCTGCTATACTTGCTCATTCCTAGTGTCCAATGCAGGTGCGCCATCAACCATCTGTCCAAGTCGTGTCGGACTGCCCTTTCTTTGACCACAGCAGTCTCCATCTCTAATCTTCTTCTTTTTTGAAGCTTTTCAAAAAAATTTTTACCAAAATGGCAGCCACGTTTCAATACGCAAAGCAGTTTAGCTGGTCCAAGATCAAGCGCACCAAGCAGGTCGAGTTTCGCCCACTGCCGGCCGACGAGGAGCGAGATTCCAGCGAGGGCTTGCTGGAAAAGGGCAGCGACGCTCCAGAATCACGGAGGGGATCTCCTTCGAGGTCTTTGTGGCGAGACCCGACGTTTCTCATCTTCCAGGCCGCCCTGCTAAGCGTGTACCTGGTCGTCCTGAGTCTGGTGGCCGCGGGCGGACGAATGACCTGCTCCGGCGGCCATGGAATTGCATATTGTAAGTGGTCTCTTGAGCGGGGCTTTTTGTGAGAGTTCTCACGCTGAAAATCAATCGTCACAGCGCCAGCGGCAAGTGTGATAGAATGGAGCGATACAAAGTTTACCCTGGAAGACCACATCCAGGACCTGAGCATATACTCTGGGGCGCCGTCGCCGGAACTGGACAAGGCATGGCATGATTTGCTCAACAGTATGCTCCATGGATTCTTTTTTTTTTTTTTAAAAAAAAAAAAAAGAAAGAAATACTGACGCTAATTCTCCTTTTCAGCCCAAAACGTACGAGTAGAAGCCGAGTACTTCAAGCATCACGGCCGCGAAAAGATTGGCGTCCAGGTCCCGGGTAGCACCGACTACATTGGCACGCTCAACGTCTTCCACGAGCTGCACTGCATCAAGCGGCTGCACCAGTTCATGTACCCGGACTACTACTTTTCCGACTTTACTCCGCACCAGATGGACATGAACAGGCTGCATAACGGTGAGTTTCGCACCCGCGTTCCTGGGGTAGCAGGGCCCCCCGGACTGACAGATGGTGAAGAGCACTGCCTCGACTTCCTCCGACAGTCGGCCATGTGCCACGGGGATGTCGGGCTGATCACGTACATCTGGCGGCAGGACAGCCGCCTGCCGGTGGTCAACTCGACGTCGCATCAGTGCGTCGACTGGGACAGGCTGTATGCCTGGAGCGAGGAGCGGGCGGTGGACATGCTGAAGCCCGGGTGGTTGGTGCATCCGACTAAGGGTGAGTGGTCTGAGAAGGGGGGGTTGAAGATGCTGGTTATTTTTTTTACTAATATTCTCTCTTTTCTTTTCTTCCAGGCATCGTATATCCGGATGGAGAGGGGGATCGGATCGGTGCCATCGACAAGGAGCTGAATCATTGATGGTGGTTCAGGGTTTACAGCGACAAGCCTTGTATGCAGTGAAACTGCCAGCAGTAGCAGTGACTGCGACAGCCGTCTGTCTTACACCTGCAGCCCTGAGATAGCGTGTGTAATATGACCATTGTACATGGCTTCCGGCTGCAGCTGAAAGACAGTGCAGCTTGGCAAGCCAAGGTCACATCCGCAACACCGAGCTCCGTCGTCCTGCAGTCTAAAGTGCTACTCTCTTCGTACTGCCCCTGTAGCCTTGTGGTGTGTCTGCTCTTGATCCCTTGACTGAATATTTTCTCTGAAAATTTGCTTCAATTTAGATTACTCGATGGAAAAGAGAAGGAAGCATGTCCGTCCACAGAGAATCAGCCAGCAGCACCGACAGCGACGAGACTCGCGTCGAGGCACTCGCCGTGGCCTCGGCCGCCGACGATGATCCTCAAGTCCACGACTCCTTGGATACATTTATGCCCTTTACCGACATGCCGGACTGTACCGGCCAAATCATCACCGTCCGAGCCTCGGTCGTCGGCATCCTGTGCGGCGTCCTCGTCAACGCGTCCAACATTTACATTGGCCTGCGCGCGGGCTGGACCACGTCTGCGAATGTTCTCGGAGTGCGTCTTCTTCTCTCTGTCCTTCTGCCTTTCTGTCCATCCTCCTCCATTTCTCTCTCTCTCTCTCTCCCTCTCCCTCTTTCTCCCCTGCCCTCTATCCAACCCTCCAGCTAACCACCCCCCCAGGCCATCGTCAGCTTCGCCGTCCTCAAACGAGCCTCCTCCTCCTTTGGCCCGCACGAAAACAACATTGCCCAGACCATGGCCACCGCCTCCGGAGGCATGTCCAACGTCTTCATCTCCGGCATCCCCGCGCTCTACCAGCTCGGCCTCCTCTCCACGCCCGCCCGCGACCTCGTCCGCCTCGTCGTCCTGGCCGCCCTCGGCGGCTACTTTGGCCTCTTGTCCATCGTCCCTCGTACGTTACGCCGACCCTTGCCCGCTTCCTTCCTTCCTTCTCCCCTCTGCCCTGCCAGCCTCTGACTTTGCATCCCCCCCCTTTCTCCCTTCCTACAGTCCGCAGATTCTTCATCGTCAGGGCCGCGCGCGACCTCAACCTCGTCTTCCCCTCGTCCTTTGCCACCGCCGCCACCATCCGCAGCATGCACTCGGCTGCCGGCGGCGAGCGGCTGGCCCGAGACAAGATGAGGTGGACGGTCGTGGCCTTTGTGTCCGCCATGGTGCTGCGGGTGGCCTCCATCTTTCTACCGAACGTGCTCTGGGTGAGTGGCTGCTACACACGAGCCTTATCCACGTGATCCATCTGACACACTACCGGCCAGAACTGGCACGTCTTTACCTGGATCGCCAAAGCACGGTTGTCCAGGCGCATCACCGAGCTCGCCGTCTCCGCGGAGAGCTGGGGCTGGGTGCTGGAGTGGTCGCCGGCCATGATCGGATCCGGATTCCTCGTCGACTTTGGCGTTGCCTGCTCCTTCTTCGCCGGTGCCGTCGTTGCCTGGTATGTGTGTCTTGTCATCCATCACATAGCTACAGGGCATCCAGTCTGACATGGCCGCAGGGGCATACTGGGGCCGTACCTCGTGTCGGTCCAGCTGGCATTCGGCGCGCCCTCCGGCAACAGTACCGTCGCCGATACGCTGCCGGGGCTCGTCTCCTACACGGCCATGTCGAATACCTTTTCTACCGCACAGTACCCGAGTCCTCGCTACTGGCTGCTGTGGCCTGGAGTGGCGTGCACTCTGGCCGTCGCATTTCTAGGTATCTATCTTCTTCAACTGGTATGGATGGTCAGGGAGCAAGTAGCTGCTAACGCACACTGTAGAGCTCCTCTGCCAATCGGGCAAGATCTGGAAGCTCATCTCAACTGCTACAACGGGCCTTTTTCGCAGTCCCGACGCAGACGGGATTGCATACACAGTCGTCGACCAGGATCCCGACCAAACCAAGGAAAAGGCAGCTCCCAGACCCGATATTGAGCTCCGGATGTGGCTTCCTGGTCTGGTTGTAGTCGTAGTTGCCAGTCTCGTCATATTATACGTTTCGTTCGACATGCCGCTCTTGGAAGCCGTCCTGGCCCTCGTCCTGGCGCTGTCCATGTCTTTGATTGCCATTCAAGCCACAGGAGCCACCGGTAGGCTTCTTCTCCCTCTCTCCCATTTCGTGATGACTCTTCTCCTGCTCATCTAACAACATCCGTCCAGACACGACTCCCATCAACGCCATCTCCAAGGTCTCCCAGATTGCCCTGGGCACCATTACGCGGGCCTCGGGCGCATCCGTCGAGGCTGCTCAGCGCCTCAACCTTGTCGGCGCGAGCCTCACCAATATTGGGGCCTGTCAAGGATGCGGTAGGTTCTCCTCTTTCTCCTCTTTCTCCTCCTCCTCCTCCTCCTCCTCCTCCTCCTCCTCCTCCTCCTCCTCCTCCTCCTCCTCCTCATCCCACACACAACCCCCCATTCTCTAACCTGCTCACAGACCTCATGGGCGACTTTCGCGTCGGCTTCCTCCTCGGCACCCCCGCACACCTCCAGTACGCCGCCCAGCTCCTCGGCACCCTCGTCGCCTCCCTCGTCGCGCCCGCCACCTTTCTCCTCTTCGCCACCGCCTACCCGTGCATCATCTCCTCCTCCTCCGACGGCCCCGACACCTGCGAGTTCCCCGCGCCGACCGTCGCCGCCTGGCGCGCCGTCGCCGTCGTCGCCAGCACCCCGGACCCGTCCATCCCGCCGTCGAGCATCCGCTTCTCCGTCCTGCTCGCGGCCGTCTCCGGGGTGCTGGTCCTGGCCAAGCACGCAGTGTCTGGCGGTGGCGGTGGTCGGGCGGCGTGGACGAGGCCGTACTGGCCCAACATGATGATCTTTGGGCTCGCGTTCACGCTGCCGAACCCGCAGACGGCGACAACCATGATGCTGGGAGGGCTGGTGGCGGCAGCGTGGAGAAGAGCGAGAGGGAGGGCATTCGAAATGTATGCCTTTGGGGTGGCGGCTGGGTTTGTCGCGGGGGAGGGCATCGGCGGGACCATTAATTGTGTCTTGTCCATCTTGGGTATTGCATAGTTGCTGTAGATGTCACTGGTATAAACGACATCGTCATCTTGGAAGCGCATGTTTTCTATTCTCTTCAGAGACACCGCCGCAGCAGGTCTAGGGTAACTCATCCCCTACCTTGCTACCCTAGAGGTCGCCCACGACCCAAGACTGCCAACCCAAACCTCACATACCAATCGCTGGCGACTGCAACTCGCAGCTGCATTTCGTCTCGTCCTTGCACACCGGTATCGGCACGTCCGAGCTGGCCCAGCCCTCGAGCGTGCAGTTGAAGTTGTAGGGCGGGTTGCGGCAGACGGTGGCGAGGTCGTTGTCGTTGCAGACAAAGATGTAGCGCGGGGGCGGCAGAGGGATGACGGGAGAGTCTTGGGGCTCGACGCTTTCGGCTGTGACGAGAGGCTGTAAAGAGAGAGCAAGCATGATGGCTACGCATGCTTTGATGAGAATGGTGGTCAGGCGAGGAGACATGAAGCTGAGGGAGGGTACCTGTGATGGGACGACGCATCCTAGCTTTTCTAGTGCGTGAGAAGATTTGGTAAATTATGATTTATCGGTGCCATGGAGTTGGGGAGTTGGTCTTGTGGTTTGAAATGATTGGGATTGTTTAGGGTTGAATTCATTGTGATGATGTTCCTGGGGAAGTCGCAGCCAAGGGAGAAGGCATGTGTACATGTAGACTGCCTCAAATCCAGTACCAGGATCCAGGCGGCTGTGATTTTTTTCCCTTTTTTTTTTTTTTTTTTTTTTTTTTTTTCATTTCTAAAGTCCTATGGCAGAATGAAAAAAAAAAAAAGATTTCAGGTTTTCTTTTGCTACAACTTCCCTTATTATCCCATGCAGATGGGAGATTTGTTTACTCGTTGAGCTGGGCGGTTGTTGGTCGCCGCTAGCAATGCCCTTGGTGGTCTCCCAGTGGCTCGGTGGTCTCTTAGCGGTCCGTTAGTGGTCTCAGTGCTCTGAGTGGTCTCTCGGTGGTCTCTTGGCGGTCCGTTAGTGGTCTCAGTGGTCTCTCAGTGGTCCCTTAGTGATCTCTTAGCGGTCCCTTAGTGGTCTCTTAATGGACTCATAGTGCTCCGCTAGTGGTCTCCCTGTGCCTTTAGTGCCCTCAGCGTCTCGCAGGCTCTCTCTCTCAGTGGTGACATCGAAAGCAACACCAAACCTCGACATATTCACGCTTCGAAATCACCAAGCAGCGCGTCTCGACCAACTTCCAAAGCAACCCGTGCATGGCGTGTTTTCCACACGACTCACCAATTCCACCTCATTCACGTCTTCTCCTACATATAAAAATACACATTCCCCCCCCTTCTCCTCCTCTTCAACCCCTCCCCCCCCCCTCAACCATCCACCACCACACCACCCACCATGCCTACCGTCATCACCATGTACACGCCCTCCAACCCCCACGGCACCATCATCACCACCACCCCCGGCCTCTCCGCCGCCGACTCCGCCGCCATCACCCCCTTCCAGGCCCGCGTCTTCCGCCTCCTCGCCCAGGTGCCCCCCGGCCGCGTCACCACCTACCGCGCCCTCGCCGCCGCCCTCCGCACCTCCCCGCGCGCCGTCGGCAACGCCCTCCGCAACAACCCCTTCGCCCCGCGCGTCCCCTGCCACCGCTGCGTCGCCGCCTCGGGATTCGTCAACGGCTACGACGGCGAGCTCGTCCTCCCCCGGGGTTTCCGCGGGGAGGCCGGCGGTGGCGGCGTCGACGGCCGCGCCTCGCAGAGCAGGGCTGGCAGGGTGAAGGCGGTAGAGGCAGCGGCGGGAGGAGCAGCGGGGGGGAAGAGGACGCCGCCGTCGGGGCTAAACGTCCAGAAGAAGCTGGACCTGCTGAGGACGGAAGGGGTCGAGTTTGATGACAAGGGCATGCTCCGCGACAGGTACAAGGTCTTGTTTGAAGGGCCCTGGGATCTCGCGTCCTCCTGACGACAGAAGCAACAAGGACGGCTTGGGATCACGTTTCAACGACCTGTACCAAGAAGGCGGGCAGACCGGCACAGCTTTGATAAATTTGTATTGACAACTCGAAGAAAATGTATATCTTGTGTGTTCCCGCCACCAACGGCCTCGACTAGACCCCGGCGCGGTACTGTAGAAAGAAAGTGACAACGAATGAATGTGTACTGGACAAGAAGAAGCCGCAAGAAAACAATCATATCCCCTCTCTGGGTAGCCGCCCAAAAGCCCCCAACAGAAGAATAAAATTTCACCACAAAAAATATCCATGCCTGCGTGCATGGCACCTGTATATGTATGCCCTCAACGCCAAATGAACCCTCCCTCCGTCCAACTTTTATGTTTCCAAACCTCCGTAAGACACCATCCCATCACCGATAGCCAACGCTCTCATCCATCCTAGCCCGTCTTGGTTCGGCCTTGAGCCCAAGCTAACCGCTTCCCCCGTAAACTCTTCTCGTCGTCACCCGACCCGTCGTCCTCGGTCTTGCCCGAGCTCTCCCTATGGCTCCTGCGTCCAAACAGGTTAATCTTGAAGCCGCTGCCGCCACTCTTGCGACGCCCCTCGCCCGAGTTCGACGAGCTCTCCGCGTGGCTGCTGCTCATGTTGCTCGCGCTGGTGGCCGGCCGACTCGGGCCCGGTGGAATGTTCCGGAGCAGCCGACGGTGCGAAGAGCCTGCCACGCCACCACTGGAGGACGGGCGAAGATACTCGATTCCGAGCCCCAGACCCCCGGCCTCTGTATTCTTTCCATCCACAGGCGTCGGTGGCGTCATGGTCAGAAACGCGGGTATGCCTCCCCCGCCCGCCTGCCCGGAGCCACCGTTCGTGGTGCTGATGCCGCTGATGCTGCTGCTACGGCTTTCCGAGCGCGGGAAGGGCATCATGCTACTATGCGCGCTACCCCGCGACTGCGGCGGCGATCGTGAGTAGTCTACCGGCGACACCCCGTAGAGGCTGGAAGAGTCGTCGCTGTCGTTGATGCTGCCAGCGTACGTCGACGCCGCTCCGCTCGTGCTGATGGGCGCAATCAGAACCGAGCTGTTGGCCATCTCACGAAGCTTGCTCCTCTGCTCAGCATTAGGGCGGTGCTTGGAAAACTTGTTGCCGATGATGGCTCCCGTGTGCGAGATGAGAGCCTTCATGACCGCCTTCTTCAGCGCCAGCGCCAGGTCTAGGTTCGACCACGTCTTGTTCTGCCACTCTATGGTCGGAAGTCGGAATACGAAATCGTGAACGTCTTCAAAGTTGCGTTGGTCTTTGCCTTTGTAGCTCAGGCAGAGCACAACCGACGGCATCTTGATGTGTGCAAACGTCATGTAGTTGCTGGCGCGATCCATCATCTTGGTAAGATCGTCAGATTGCTTCTCGTCAGTCTTCTTGCTCTTGTTGAAACGCGATGGCTTTTTGCTTTCCGACTCGCGGCTGTCCTTGGTGGAGAGGCCTGTGGAAGTTCGCCCAAGCGCGCCAGGACGGCCGGGTCTTAGTGAATCATGCGATGACTTCTTAACAAGTGTCCTGCCCGTACCGCTGGAACGGAACAGCCGGAACCCGCCCTGGCTCTCGGTGGAGTGAACGCTCATCGCCTTGCTAGGGCTTGGGTCTTTCTCGGGTCCGAGAGAAGACAACGTAGGGCGAAGTCGCAGCTCCAACGACCCAGGGCGTGTTGAAAAGCTGGATTCCTTGTCCACAGTCAATCCGCCAGGTGTTCCTAGCCTGCTGGTAGAGCTTGCCAGCGACTCAGTATCGTCATCGTCGGCCTCGGTCCTGATAATAGCTGGGGTGTCGTGCTTGCCTCCAGAGGATTTCTCGCCGTCCATACCGGGAAAAATGTACTCAAATAGGCGTTGCCCAGCCTCACGCTCCAGTTGAACCTTCATTGGGTGCATATTCACCTCGAAGCTGTCCATCACAGGGATACCCGCAATGGCCTCCAGCATGTGCCAGTACACCCGAATCATGTCCGTGTTGTCCCGATCCCTGATTTTGATCTTCTCGCCGTCGGCATACGGCGCGATGATCTCCGGGTACGTTGCGTCCTTGAGTAGGTTCAGCCCAAGAATCTTCTTGACACGAATGAGGTTCGTGTGAGAGCCGTCCGAGTTGTCGGTGCGGTCGTACTCGACATCCTTGAGCTGCATCTCCACAAGCGGCTCACTTGTATTCTGGATGAGGTGCCACACAATTTCACGAGCTGCAATGCTCCATTTGACCAACGGCGTTGATTCCGCATTCACATCGTACTTGCGCTGCGACGTGGTGATTGCCTTCATCAGGAAGAACAGCTCGTCCTCACAGGAAGCCAAGTCACGCTCCAGGTATAACCGCTCTTCCCAGCCGCGTTTGTCCAAGTACTTGGAGTACACTTGGAAATGCATCTTGATCTCTTCAAGTTGTTTGATCCTCTCCTGCAGTTTCATCACCATTGCAGGTGCCCCGCTGAGATCGCTAAAGTCGGATGCCAGCATAATCTTCTCCAATCGCTCACTTCTTGTCTTCTCAAGTGGTTCGCTGTACATGAGCAAGTCGAGAACAATGACGTACATTGCATAGTACTGTGACGAATTGCACAGGGCCCGGACTTGGGGGAATTCAACCCAAAGATTGTCTGTCCTGGACTCGGTAGCTTGCTCATCTGAGCTCCCAGCCTCTTCTGTATTGACCTCGGAGTTGTACTTCAGACGAAGCGTGTTGTACTTGTCGAATCGAAGCATCGCGGATGTCTTCTGGACAACACGCTTGAACCCGAATGGATCCGCCTGGAAATCAAACATAATCTCCATGGGTACCCACGGCGGCCAAGCCGAGCCCCCAGGTGTGCCATATCTGCTTCCGGCATACATGGACACTAGATGGGTTTGGAACCACTTTTGATGGGTGACAAAGAATTGGGTACTGTCCATATTGACGAGGAATCGGCGTTGAACCAGACCGCTGACAGTATCAGAGATGCGATCTTTATCCATGATTTCGACGACCTTGAGCTCCATGCCCTTGGCAGTGATAAGAACCACGTGTTTCTTGTTCTTCTCACTCTGCAGCTGAATCTGAGGCGCGATAAGCCGCACATGGTAGCTGTTCTGTGGGCTAAAGTCTTTGGAAATGCCGCACTCGAGATCTTCGATGGTGCCACTGATGGATCCGTCTTCGTTCGGGAGAAAGTGGGTGGTGCTGGAAAATCTTCTTCCATCTTCCAAGATGCTCCGAATGCGGTCCTCTAAATCTTGGGGGGCTTTCTTTCCGACGTTGGGTGTATCTGTAGCCGAGCTGGCAGACGGCGTGGCCTGTGATTTGGTGGTTTGGGAAGTCTTCGTCTTGTTCTGCTCATCCACCATGTCCAGAATGAACCGAATCGCACGCCGCGAAAGGTAGTATACAAACCCTCGTCTTTGACTGCTTTGGTGAATGTAGCGAAGCACAATATTTCGGAGCAAGTTGTTCCACTTGAGCTGCATATTATGAATGACAAACCGATTGTTGAATTCACTCTCGAAATGTGAGGTGGGTGGGATGTCCATGACTTCTTCGCTGCTAGATCCATCCGGCGACGAGTCGCGAGCTACTGAGGAGGAGAACATTCGACTGCTGCTGTTGCAGGATTTGGCCCTGACTTGCTCAAACATGTTCTCTAAAAATGCCTTCTTGTCTTGGAGAACGCTAGTGTGTCGTTTCAGAGTCTCAAGATCGTCTACGAGGCTGCTTTCCTTGGTAGTAGCCTGCACCAGCTTCAACTCGGCCTCGCCAACGCTGCGTGAATGAGACGACATCTGGATTTCCAACTGGTCAAGCCGTTCTTGGATCAGCTCCATCTGAACCTTTTTGTTGTCGTCTTCTTGACTCAGCAAGCAGAAATGAGTTGGTTCATTTCCAAATGGGCTTGTTCGGGTTGGGTCGCCTGAGATGACTCCCCCGATGTCCGTCTGGCGAAAGTATGTGAAGCGAGGGGCATATGCGAGCGGAAGGATTTTCGTGTCAGGATGAGCCTCTGTTGGCAAGATCCAATCTAGCTCAACAAAGTCATCCATGTCGATCCAACTCAGATC
Source organism: Cordyceps cicadae (assembly GCA_002968875.1). Lineage (NCBI taxonomy): Eukaryota > Fungi > Ascomycota > Sordariomycetes > Hypocreales > Cordycipitaceae > Cordyceps > Cordyceps cicadae. The sequence goes on along the minus strand of MWMN01000007.1, from coordinate 178,053 downwards.
ATCATCGGGAATGGTGAAGTGCGACAAATCAGGCTTGTCATCCTGGTCCGTAATCAGTGATGAAATGGAGCCCTTTTTAATCGCCTCAGTCGTTGTGCCCTTCAAGCTTGCCGATACTGCACGAATGTCCGCAGCTGCGAGATCAAGGTGGCCAGCGTGGAGTTTGATCCCCGACGTCCTGCTGGGAGAGTTCTTTGTCTTCGCTAGAGTGTTGAATTCTTCTCGCCGTTGATGTAAATCAAGCATGAAACTGTCGAAGCGAACCTTCAAACCTGTGGCAGAAACAGCTTCATTCTGTGCATAGTCCTCTGCGTCTTTGTGCTTGTAGATATGGCTCAGGAATAGTGGCGCAAGCAAGATGCTATACTTGACTGTGGCTAGATGCCGGCCAAACTTTTTGCTGCTCTTTTCTCGACCGGGGAAGAGATTACCTTGCCGAATGGGAAGAGACATGGGCTGACTGAAGAGACCCCACCAAGTGAAGAAGTGCGTGAAGAAGCGTGGTGATAGATGGATGGTGTTGTAGCTTCGCGATGGAACGGGGTTGGAAGACATCCATTCGCGGTCGACAGGGGCACGCACAGCAATCGAGAGATGGATATGACGACTCCTGAAGCCGCGGAAAGCGTCGTAGGGAAGATTCCCCTCGCTGTGAGCAAAATGAGGGTTCTTCAGAACTACATTGTAGTGGGGGATGAAATCGAAGCTGCGGTGTCCGTTTTCAATTTCCTTCTCAAAGACTAGGCCAGCTAGCCATTGAACCTTGCCAGAAAGCTTCATAATCACCTTCTTGAACGCGGTTGCTTGCCGTAAATTGTCCTCGGCTAGATGACTGCCATCCTCTATCCGTCTTCTGGCGGATTCGCGCACTTGGTGACTGTAGTCAGGCACAGCCAGCACGTACTCTCCACTCTCCACTGTCATAAACTGCTTCGGGTTGTCGTCTGCATTGATATTCCAGCGAACTTCGTTGCGCCAGCACATCAAGAACCCCGCGCCATTTCCGGTAACTTGGTAAGGATCACGAGTTCCTTTCAATGCCAAGTGAACATCGCCGTCACCTTTCCAAGCCACGTGGATTCGAGAATGGAAATTGAGTCTCAGTTTATCCCAGAAACCGACTCGCTCGGATGGATCAATCGGGGGCTTGGTAAACGATTCAATAGCCATCATCATGTCCTGAATAGCAGGCTGGTAGCATGGACTCCAGGTAATTCGGGTAGGCAAGGCCGTGTTGATATCCATCGAGACATCCGTGAAGGACTTGACCGGGCCCATTGTTCGTCGAACTTCGATCGCAAAGCCACCCTCATTAGGAGCGGTAGGATCAGCTGTCTTTGGTGGCACAACATTGACACGGACTCGCCTTGTTGACTCAACACCACGAAATTCTTCTGCGAGAACAAAGTTCGTCTTGAGCGAAACAGACGGTTGTCTGGATGATTGACCAGACTTGAGACACGGAATGTGCAACACTGGAAGCGGATAGTCTCGCAAGGTCACTCTGGCCTCATTCATATTGATTGCAATGTGCATGGGTACCAAGAGGCCGTACTTCATGTCACGAGGCATCCCCTTGCCAACCTTGTACAGGAACTCTGGGAGATCTTTCATGGCAAACGTTGGCTTATCAACAACAACTTGCAAGTCCGAAATCATTGTCGACATGAGAGCAGGCCTTGCAGGCACTTCCAATATATTCTCGGTTTCTTGAATGTCGTCGGGGAGGTGGTTCGGCCCCCAGAAGGTATCTCGAAGCTCACGAATGCTGTCCTGAGACACGCGACACGCCTGGTCGATCCTTTTCTTCCATGATTGGGCATTGAACATGTCCAGGTGAGCTCGAGCATCGGATTCGCTGACCTTGGCATCACCACTGACGGTTCGGTTCCCGCCTTCTGGGTCGTACGTTGGCATACCGCCCCGACGAGGAGATCGAGTCCTGTGTCCCGGGCGATAGGGATCTGCACTTCGATTTCGGAACCAAGACGTTGAGGTACTGGTATCGACCCTGCCACGCGCGAATGTAGATCGAGATCGGAGTTTGCTACCACCCCTTCGCGCTTCTTCCTCTTGCACTTTCTTGATCTTCAGGTTAAATGCCTCCTCGCGAGCTAGGCGCTGCACCTGCTCCTGGCGGCCAGCGCGGTAAATCATACCCAACTTCCATTCAAAAGCTCCGTCTTCTATTTCGAAGAGGAAGTTGCGCGAGCGCACAGCAATCTTGGGGACACGTTTTGGTGCCTCTGGCTTTTTCTCGAGAATGTATTCATTCGTCCCAGTCTTGAAGCGATGATGGAGTTGCTGGACCGATTTGACAACATTGACGATATTGTCACTGATGCGAGCGACAATGACTTCGTGTGGCACCGCAATCCGAATTGCTTCCGTGGAGACGTCAATGAGTCGCTCCTCAACAACAGGCCCATTCGCAGTCTTGTGTCGAGTTTCTCGCAAGTCAAGGCGACCTGATTTAATGCCAACCATACGAGCCCAAACATTCCGCATTCTTGGAGGTTGGACATAGAGGCGGATCAGAGTTGAGGTCATGTACGGGGTTGACCATCTGTGTCGTCCAGCCTCAAGGCCATACACGCGCAGCATGATGAGAGGATCATGCGGCATCTCCGCCTTCAGCTGCACCAGAGCAGCCTTGACGTCCAGAATAACCAACTCTGGCGTTGTTGTTGACGGATCTACACCTGAGCGGCTCGGCGGAGCCAAGCGGTTCGCTCTGAAGTGTGATGGCTCATGAGCTCGTGGCGCTTCTCGTCCAGACCTCATGAAGGCCTTTCTCAAAGTCAGTCCAGCAACACCAACCGAGTAATGACGAAACAGCGAATATTGCATCATTATTGTCCGAACCGTTACCTGCACGTTAAACATGGGCCCATGACCATCGCTTGCGGCAGAAAGCAGCACTTCCAGACGAGGAACGTTCACAAAGGGCTCGACTTCAAGCCTGTCAATGCTTTCCATAATCTGTGCCTCCAGTCCCTTAATGTTGAAAGATAACCTTCGTCCGTCGCCATGCGTTTGACCTTTACGTCTAGTGCGTGGCGACGAGGATGGTGTAATGTCAGAATCAGACTGTGTAATGGATCGGCTGTGGGTTCTTCTCCGAAGCAAACGACGATGCAGTCCATCTAAGCGGTGAGCACGGTACTCTGCCGCGATAGTATCGAGATGCAACGAAACGCCTCGAGTGTCATCCGAGATGTCTTCGTCGATGCCCGCAACTTCAAAGTTGAAATCTTTTGCTTCGAGGTGGCAACGAAGAAGCCAGTCTGGCGCTCGACGTAGTACATTCCTGTACTTGACACTCTTGGGGGTGGTTCGCTTTTCAGGCTCAAAGTCCATGCGAAGTTGACGAATGATTTGGTGAATACCGTCGGTAATTTCTGGCCGAACCATGCTTATGGCAAGTGACTGAATGACGCCATTGATTTCGACGGATACGTCTGGGTTAGCTGCAAGGTGCACTTTGAGTTCCGTTGCTTCGGTGGTAATAAGATTGAATCTCGATCCAGAATGGGTGTGGTAGTATAGTTGATGAGATTGAATTCGCATAGCACCATCCAAAGAATAATGCATGTCCTCGAGCGGTGAGTGAGATGACTCGACGTCAAGAGAAATGGATGATATGGAAGAGATGATGAGGTCAAAGTCGTCAGGATCATCAGTTTTCTCCAGTGTCTTGAGTTTAATGCGGATAACAGGCTCATGCATTGAGAACTTCATATTGGCTTTGGGCAAGAATCGTGACATGAGATTGCTGCGGGAATGTCGACTCGCTTTTGGCGGCTTGGGCTTGGATCGCAGCAATGCAATCAAAAGCGGGAGGTGTGCGGGGTCCAGGTCAACTGAAGGTGAGGTGACGACAGAGTTGGCGAACAAAATGTTGGCATTCTTCTCCTCGACGCTCCCGTGGTTGTCGTCTGAGAGCTGTACTGTTTTGGAAGGAAGAGTTGTACGAATTGTCGTCGTGGCCATGGGGATGTACAACAGGCGTTCCGGTCTTCCGTTCCCATCGTCAATGCCGACTGACAATGAAAGGGCTGCAGCAAGTCCTTCGTGGGCAACGTCCTTGGAGGGGAAGTACATTCTGTGCGAAGGCGAGTTTGGATCTAGTCTGTGGAGATCAACACCAAACTCCTTCATAGAAGCGCTAAGCAACACAGGTTGAGCGTTTGGTTGCACTGAGTGCGCTCTCCTGTTGATGCTAATGAAGCTGACCGCGAATTGTATTTCCTTGATCCCGTGAAGGATAGAGTTGAAGAAGTCGTGTGAGCCGGCTGTGGCCTTTGGGGTCTCTTCCCCAGATTCATCCTTTTCTTCGATATGGGATGATTGCCGCGGAGCCGGGATAGAGACATCGAAGGAGTCTTTCGATTCGTAAAATGACGTAGCACGTCTGCGACATCGATTGTAATGCGAGATACAGAGCTCCAAATCGTCGTATGGAATGTGAACACGGCCAAGTTTAAGTGCAACAGTCGCGTCACGCAGGCCCTCTTCAGAATGATGGAGAAAGCCATGCACATTAAGCAGCGCATTATCCAAAATTTCCAAGGACTCGTTGCCATCAGCTGTGAAGAGAACACTGCGTACGGTCACAATCCACTCAGCCTGATGCCCATGTTTGTAGTAGCTCGACTTTTGATGGAAAAACCTAGCACGGTCGACCTTTTTGTTTCGTGTGTCGACTGCCAGAGTGATACTGCCGACTTGAACATTGCCTACATCGACAACATGGATAGTGGAGTTTGTCGCGACAACATCGACCATCCGTAGCCATTTGACCATGCGATGGATCCTCTTGATCCTCTCTTTGATTTTCGAGAGTTGTCTCCAAGGATCGCGTCGGGAGGGTGTATCGGCATCTTGTCGCATCGAGGGGTGCTCGGCGGGGGGCGGGGGCTTGTTGGACTCGGATTCGCTGCTGGATACAGACTCCTCGGGACTCTCGGTAGACTTGTTGCCCTCCAGTTCTTGCACATTCAGAGTGACAACGAGCTCGTTCAAGACGATGCTTAGCCATGTAGGCTGCGCAAAGGTTGGTCGATGGATATGCAGGCCCAGGCCGCGAATCTCGACGGTACAGCCATCCTTAGGGGTGTAGGCCAGCCTTCGCAGAGAGAGGTAACCTATTCGCTGGATGGAAATGCCGGTGAGGATTCGAATGACGGCGAAGAGGACAAATGACGATAGGTACAAGAGGACGATGACGCCGAGTAGGAAGGTCGGGTTTAGAAGGGCCATGACCGCCACGCCGTCGCTGGGCGGCGACGCAGATGAATTCCGCCTGTAAGCTGTGTGAGTTGTTTATCTATTGATCAGAGGGGTTTGCGAAGCAGGGAGGCGCACAGCTAGGCGTAAGAACGTTCCCGGTCCTCCCCAACGTTCTAACAAGCTTGAGTCGTGACGCCGGCCATGGCGGAGGTGGAGGTGGAGGCAGATTTTCGACGGTGTTTGAGATAGAAGAGTCGATTAAGCACCACTCGGATGTCGCTGGCTGCTCAGGAAGTGAATGCTCCTAGGCTACCACGGATAGTTGCTGGACGGACAAAGGTAGGGAAGAAAGCTTGTCGAAGAAGCGCTGATCCCAGGCGTTGGGGTAGCTCGGTGCAGCAGATAATGGCGTTGGTCTCCTCTTTTATCAGCGAGATGGGGATACCCCCGAGTGGCCCGGAACCGCTTGACTCGATGTGGGTAGCGACTTGTATGACCATGGGCCAAAGTTGACAATAGCGCAATGGCAGTGGCAGTGGCGGCGGTTGTTGGCGCGCGGCCCAAGCACCATGAGGAATGGGGATGGCTGCGGTGTGGTATTGACACGGCGAGACAAGGCAGACAATAGACGATGTCATGGGGTAGACAGTTACTGGGCATGCAGATGAAGCTACAGTGGCTGCATGATAATAATAAGTCTGCTAGGTGAACCTGGGCAGCTCAGCTTGACGACTAAGCTAACACGTACATGAGTACTAACTAGGAGGGACTAACTAAAGACGGCTAGTAAACAAAGGGAGCCTACCTACTAAGTTAGGGTGTTAAGAAATCATGAAGGAAGGAGCGGCAGGCAAAATGGGGCCGCTATAAAGATGACGTGTGGCGTGCTGTGAAATTTTGTTAAATTACCTCGATGCAATGTGGCGCAGGGAGAATACCAGCCAGTATTCATAGCACAGTTTCTGTATTCTGTATTTGTTCTTGGTCTGTCATGTCTGTCATGTCAACATCGTCCCTTTCTTTTGCGAAAGCTCTATCTCCCATATGCAACAAGGGTCTCGTGCCATCTTCCATCAACGTGGCCACCCCGTTGTTGCAAACTAGCTGCCCTGCCATGCTTATCCGCGGCTGCAGCTTGCCCGCATGAGGCGCAGCCCGGTGACGTCCATGATGGCTGTCACTGGATGGATAACGGCACCCACAGCGCTAATCAAGCAGACACATATTCACAAAAGGTCCAGGAAGAGGGTCAGGGGAATCGGAAAGAAGATGAAATCGGAAAGAAGATAAAATAGCGTCTGGGCCACCTGTGGCCATATCAAACGTGTGTCGAGTTGCTAACTAGAAGCGCTTATATCCCACGATAAATCAGATATCTATTGTACACTGCCCACTGCCCATATCCAAAGCTGTCGACTCGCAAAATTACTTTGGTGGAATCGAGCTTTCTGCTTCCCGCGCCTTGTGCTCCAATGCCCTTAGTTCTGCAATCCGGTCGTCAATCAGGGAAATATCGACGTCGAGCTTGAGTTTCTTTTCCCTCATCATATCCATGTATTCCTCGTCTGTGAGCTTCCTCAGCGGGTTCAGGCGCGACCAGAACCCAGGGCCGTTCTCTATTTTTGGTTTCAGCTGGTTGGCTTCATGACGATGTATCAACATTTGTCCTCCAGCACCCAATAACCCCCACATGATCATGGCTGGTATAATTTTTGCAGGACCACCTATCGCGTGTCAGAACGGCCATGCTTCGGCTACCCTCGGGAAGTAGGTAGGAATTACTCACGCAAAAGCCCCGACACAGCCCCGGTAGTTGATCCGGCGATTGTGCTAATTATGACTCTATCCGAAGATTTCATGACTTCCTGGTTGCCCCATGCACGCATGGCTAGGCTCCTGGAAACTGTGCCGGCGTCAGTGGACGAGCGGTGCCGGCGTCGGATAGGATTGCACTTACACCAGAACGTGGTACCGAGAGTAAACCATTGTACCCCAGTGATGGAGCCACTGATGAATGGGTTTGTATCTCTAGCAATAGCTCCGCCAACTCCAGCCAATACTCCGGCAGTTCCTACCTCACCCATGTGCGTCAGTAGCACTCTCAGATCAAGTCTGTCGAAAGGACCACGTACCAGCCCAGAATCCAACTTTAAACGGCGGGAAGACGAGCTCCGCAAGTTCTGGTGAGAAGAGTGATTTTGCTTTGCGCTGAGTGAGCCCGTGTGAATCTGGAGGCGATGGCTGTGAAGCCATAGTAATGGGAGGATCAAAGGGGTGCAACAGGGTGACGGCAGCACTTCAGCGCAGTCAGAGTCGTTCGTCAATGCCTGATAAACAAAAGAGGTTCAAAAGAAAACACAGTGAGTTGAAGAAGGATAATATACAACGCCGGTAGACACAAAATTACAGCCGACTTGAGGCAAACGATGAGTCCGACGAGTACGTGGAGGTCGCGCCTTGAAAATCAGGGTGGAATGTTGACAAACAAAATTGCCAACTGTGGCTTGGATTCTATTCTTGTGTGGCTCAGCAACCACTGGGTTCAAATGATCAAAATGGGTCACCAAAATGCGAAAGGAGCTAAACCTTATCTAGACTAGCCTCTCCCACTCATCCACGCCTTGCTCGCGAAAATTGAAGCACCTTTCTGTGGCCCGTGGCTGTGGCCCTTGGTGGCCTCGTTTTTTCCCACGTTCGAGCAAATTTCGACTCGTCAACCCCAGACACGGTAACGCTATCGGGGTCCCATAACTATCGCCGTCCGCCCGAATCTCGACAATCTTCGACATCCTTCTTTGTCGACTTTGTCCGTTTTCGACCCTTTTCTCAATTTCCCGCAGGAGCTGCTCCGGTCGGCCCTCGCCCCTCTAACCTTCGTCCTACGCGCACCGGTCAACTAATCCGCTGCGCGTGGTTATTTTACGCCGCAATCATGGGTCCGTCCATATCAACTTGATCCTCTGACCCCGTGCCTTTGCTTACATGACTCTCTTCCAGCTCCCAAAAAGAAGCAACAGCAGACTATGTCCCTGGGGGACTTTCTGACTGACGGTTCGTCGCGAAACAAAGCGCAAACCGCACGGCATGCTGACGCTGCAACAGGTTTTGGTGGTGGTTCCTGGGCTGATGAGGTCGAGGAGACTTATGGTGAGTGACCTGCTCACATCGGGAGCCTGCTTGTCGCGATGCTAACATATCTCTAGTTACTGGTGCGCGTGTTGGCCTGTCCGTAGCCGTGATCAAAACTAACATATATCAGGCACTCAGCCCCTCCCCTCGAGCGACCGACCCCGCCCTGGTGGCGCTACTTCGTCCTGGCAGGACCGAGGTGAGTGCATTTCCCATCGTTTGCCTTTCAAATTGGCCTCTCCCTAACCGATACAAGGCTATTCCGTTCGCGAGAGCGTTCCCCAGTCGATTCCTGACCGTCCCCCGTTCACTGCTCATCTTGGAAATCTTTCTTACGATGCGACGGTCGAATCCGTCACCGATTTTTTTGCCGGTAGCGAAATTGTCAGCGTCCGAATTATTGAGGACCGCGAACTGCAGCGTCCCAAAGGCTTCGGTTATGTCGAGTTTACCGATGTCGAGGGTCTCAAGAAGGCCCTTCAACTCGACGGGGAGTCCTTCCAGGGACGTATGATCAAGATCAAGGTCGCTGATCCTCGTACGTATACCCCCGGGTATGATTAATGCCACCCTATTCCTGCTAACCCATATACAGCCCGTGGCGGTGACAGCCGCATGGACTCTTCTCGCGATCTTAGCGACTGGACTCGGAAGGGTCCCCTGCCTGATCTCCCTAACCGTGGTAGCAATCGTCAGCCGTCCGAGTTCGGTGGTGAGCGCAGAATGCGCGATCCTGCGCTCGAGTCGAACCGCGGCCCTGCTCGCGAGATGAACTGGGAACGTCGCGGCCCTCTGGCACCGCTCCCGCCCCAAGAATTCGGTGGTCGTGATGGCAGCCGCCCTCCTCGCCCTGCCCCCGAGGGCATGGGTGAACGCAGCGAATCGTTCCGTGGCCCCCGCCCGGATCGACCCGAGAGACCCGAGCGAAGCCCCACCGCTGCCGAGAAAGACTTTCAATGGCGCGACCGCATGCGCCCGGATGCCGGAAAGCCGTCGCCGTCTCAGGAGGGAGGCGAGGATGCTGCTGCTCCCGCTCCTGCTGCTGCCCCTGCTCCCGCGCCCGCCCCGGCTAGCCGTCCCCGTTTGAACCTTCAGAAGCGCACCGTCACTGAATCTGCAGATGCCACGACCCCCACCGCCGACTCCAAGGCCAGCCCCTTTGGCGCTGCCCGTCCCATTGACACCGCCGCCCGCGAGCGCGAGCTTGAAGTGAAGCGCCAGCAGGCGGTCCAAGAGAAGCGCGAGGCTGATGAAAAGGCGAAGGAGGAGCGCCGCCTGGCCAAACAGGCTGCCAAGGAGGCCGAGGCCGAGGCCGAGGCCAAAGCAGCGGCTGCGGAAGAGGAGGCACCCGCCGCTACCGAGACAAAGGAAGCTGAGGAAGCGGACAATGGCGCGGAGAAGCAGTTGCCTGTGCGTACTCGCGAGCCACGTGAGCCACGTGAGCCACGTGAGTCTCGCGAGCCACGCGAGCCACGCGAGAACAAAGAGGGTACTCCCAACTTCAAGTCGAGAGCTGCCGAGGCTGGAAACTGGAGATCGGCCTCTGGTGAGCAGCGCGGCCCTCGTGGCGGCGGCCGTGGCGGTCGCGGCGGTGCTCCCCGAGGCGGGCGCAATGATACCCGTGGACCCCGTGCCAACGGCGGTAGCGCTCAGCAGAGCTCTGCTCCCTCCGAGGCCGGTGACGCCACTACTGTTGACGAGGATGGCTGGACCACTGTGCCCAACAAGAAGGGACGTCAGGGACGTCCTTGAAGGGGGAGGCAATACGAGACAAGAAGAAGGAGATTGTACATTTAGCCCCCTCGCACCCATATTTTCTGCTTTTTGATTTCACGACTATAGATGATGGCCTTTCCCATGCAGGGAGACGCTCGCTGCTATTTCAGACAGAAAAGTTTTATTCGGTTGCATCTCACAGCAAGAAAAAAAAAGACAAAAAGCTTTTTAATACTTTGAAGGTGCGCGACCTTTTTTTTTTCTGGTTGATGATGTTACGAAGCCAAGACATTTCATGGCATGGGATGGCAACAACTTGTGTCTTTGAGGGACGACAAAGGATAGCTTGTTGATGATGTTGACGACAGTCTCGTTACAGGTGAAAAGAAGGAAAGGGGTCTAAGCGGAAAAGGACATAATTGAATTGGCTGGGAACCGAGGAGGGAAGGTGTTGGGCAAACCAATCTTTCAGTGCCTAGAGAAATGTGTGATAATTCTGCCTTGTGCTTCTTTGCTGCCTCTGTAGTCGTGAATTGTAAATTGTAATTCGTTGCCCGACTCAACGGTCCAAGTCTGTCATTTTGTTTTCCTCGCACTGCCTTGTTGTTCGGCGTCATCAATCCGGGGACACTCTCGTTGCCGCATTGTTGCGGCTGATGCTGTAGACATGATTCGCAGAACCAAGCTCGCCCTGCAAGACGCAGCAGTGTTCCGGTGCCGAGGTGAATTCCTATTACTGTTTTGCCCCTCTGATGATGATGAACTGGCTTTGGGCCATCCAGTTCTCTTCAAAAGGCGGCACTTGCTTATTCTGCTGACAAGGTCGGAGGATTATGATCCAGGGAATATAGCAGAGAGGCAGACGGGTATATAGGAAAGGATGTTTCTTCTATGGATAGTTGGTCTTGATTTCTGCTGATCAACCTAAATGATGACCCTGTTACTAGGAGGAACTTCCAAATCTCACACTACAACGCTATGTATATTCAACCTAACTCCATGCATGGTATCTAGCCTGGAGCCTAGATAGTCGTCAATACGCTTAACGGCTAGTGGGAAGGTCTTGACGGACTCGGGCGTGAATACAGCGCGGTAGATGGTCAGGTCTCATGAATTTTGGTGATTGCCTGTTTGTGTAGTATAGTGTAGATCCGCGAGGAAAGAAACGAGGGTACTTCTAGTGTATTCTCGCTGAGAATGGTTGATTAACACTGTAGGGATTGGCGAGAGGTTTAAGGATGTGATGGAGCTGTACGTTCAACTATGTTATGCAATTAAAGATAAGAGTTAGATCTAAAACCTCCGAGCCTTGCCGGAAAAACTAGCGGTCCATAGATGTATGACTCATGCAATCGATTTGGCCCAAAATCGGCCCCTGTTCATGGCCTTGTCGACTACATCACCATTCCCTCTCCCCCCCCCCTCCCCCTCCCCACCTTCCTGACTCTCCCCCAACTTCAGCCACGCCATTTTTTTCAAAGATCCCTGGTACGCTCCTCGGCCTCGGCGATCCACCGCCGCAGCTGCGGCGCGTCCCTGGGCCGGAGCTTCATCTTAAAGGGCCGCGGGTCGAGCGTGAGCGACGTGGGCGTGCTGTTGCAGTCGAGGCAGTGCATGACCGGGCGGTCGGCCGGGTCGTCGGCCTGCGACAGGTGGAACGCGGTGACGACTCGGACGTAGGCGGTGAAGAGCTCGCGGTTGGCCAGGTGCGATCCGGCGCACATGCGCGACCCGGCGCCGTAGGCGTAGTGCGGCGTGCCGACCTCGTGGTGGTCGTCGAGGAAGCGCTCGACGAGGAACTGCTCCGGCAGCTTGAAGCGGTGATTGTCGTAGTCGGCCGCGTAGGCGTTCTGTGTGTTGGGGGGGGGTTTTCGTCAGTTAGTTGGTCGCTCTCGTCGTTCGACTGGCCAAGAGGGGGGGG